>JAWWES010000133.1:2119229-2205033 GCA_035583135.1 Lophotriccus pileatus | reverse complement strand
CCCCCCCCCGCCCCCCCCCCCCCCCCGAAACAGTGGGGTGTGAAGAGAGCAGAGAGGCAGCAGCCTGAGGGTGTTCTCCTTTCATATCAGATGTTTCCCAGGGAGGGAGGGAGGGGAAGAGAAGGTATATTTCTGGTCATGGAAGGAAAGAAGGATGTGGGGGGTAGCATATGAAGTGTAAGTGTGGGTAGCTGAGGAAAGTACAGCTAGAGATAACCAGGAGACTGGCAAGAAAAACAAAAAAAGGATGAAAACAGCATCAAAAAAGATCAGCCAAGGGAACATGACACTGAGAAAGACAAAATAAGAAAAGCACAAGAGGAAGCAAGAGGGGTTACAGGATTTGTGGGTATGGTAAGGCCAAGAAAAATGAGAGGGCAGAAGAAAATGGTGTCAGTAAAGTCAGTTCTAAGGAAGTAAGGGATAGGGAGAGAGCCTACAGGAAAATACAGGGTCCTACTAGGGGCAAGAAGCTGGGGAAGGCATCCAGGTGGCCTGATGGGGAAGTTCTGTGGGGGCCATGAATAGGGCAGGCATTGGCACACTTCTGGCCATGCAGAACCACCTCAAGTGTTCACAGACTTTATTTCCACCACAGAGTGTAACACATTGCTACTTTAACTCAAATCCAGCTATCAGTTCCTATTAGAGAAAATTGGAACCTTGTCTGGCTTTAGATAGATTAAAGACTCTTGAAATGCTCCAGGAGCCAAATGTGATGTTTTTCTCTCTGTTAGGGGTGATGGTCTGAGCAGTGAGCGAGAGGAATCATACCTGGATTCCTGTAAGCATCAGAACTGGTTTTGAAAAGAAAGGAAAAGGGCACCTAATAGAGGGGAATGTCGTAATTTGATAAATGCAGAAATATTAGCTTTCCAATACATTTCCTCTATGCCAATTAACTTGCTGATTCAGCTGAAAGCTTAGAAATCAGTTGTGTGTCATATCACACAGTATGGGCAACTCAAGAATTAAATCAGTAAAACACCAACGCATATATTGA
The DNA here is from genome assembly GCA_035583135.1 of Lophotriccus pileatus. Taxonomy (NCBI): domain Eukaryota; kingdom Metazoa; phylum Chordata; class Aves; order Passeriformes; family Tyrannidae; genus Lophotriccus; species Lophotriccus pileatus. Next base: position 2,204,030 of record JAWWES010000133.1, on the reverse strand, counting down.
CATCAGCCAGAACTGGCTCTGATTTGAGGAACTCTACAGAGCTTCCAGACCTGCCACTACGGCCACTTGCCATGGGATGTGCTCCATGACACACCAGCAGGTGTGACAGCCCTGTTGCTACTACACCTATTTAAGGCTGTGGAGTTTGTTGACAGCGTTTTCACTTGGCCTTCCGCGGTAAGAGTTACTCCCCTGCCCTGCCCAGCTTTGTTCCATGGCACAGAAGGGACATGTTTACCAGGGCACGGGCGTTGGGGTTGGCTCTCTTGTCCAGGAGGAGTTTGGTGACGCGGTAGTGGCCGCAGTGCGCGGCCACATGGAGGGCGGTCAGGTAATCCAGTGTCACGTCGTCCACGGGGGCCTTGTGCTGCAGCAGGTGTTTGACACATTCCACGTGGTCCCCCTGGGCTGCCATGTGCAGGGGAGACAGTCCATTCTGTGGCAAAGGAAAACAGCAACTTCTAAGTAACTCTCACTTAGATCACGGCACGCATTAGAAAGGTTAGTTGTTGTTGTGAGGAGCTGCTCAGTGGGGTTTGCTGTTATACAACTGTCTTCCTCTCATTAGTTTGATCAAAGGGACAGAATTTGTAGAAAATGCATTCATCTCACACCTGTGTTTTCCAGAAATGAGTAAGAACACACTGAAATAATTTTCCAAGTCTGAAATAAAAACAACCGCGAGAAGCTGCAAGTCACAGGTTGTCGTTACCTCATATAAAGGATCAGAAAACACGTAGCAGGAATCACCTCTTAGGAGTGTCCAATCCAGCTTTCCCATCTGTGTGTCCTACAGCCTCAAGAAGCAACACAAGTGAAGTGCTGACAGTAGCACTCCCCATCATGTGTTTAGTCTGGTATTAGAGAGTGGGGCAAAGAGGTGCATACTTCTCATATATTTGGAAAGGATAGTCCCTGGTTATGTAAGAAAACTTTATTTTGGATCATTCTATCCGTGAACACGTTTCCTTTGGGAGGGCAGAAATGTTCCTGCCTCCTTCCTTGTCCTTTCAGTGAGACTGAAAATTCTGTGGGAAGCTACACAGAGGTGTTTACATATCCCAAGTAAGACACACAGAGGTGCTCCCAGGGTCGAACAGGACACACACACACCTTGGTCCTTGCGAGCAGAGGAGCACCTCGTTCCAGCAGCAGCTCCACAACCTGGTCATGTCCGCTCCTTGCAGCACAGTGCAGTGGTGTGAGTCCATCCTTAAAGCAAAAGGAGGGAAAACCAATGAGCAAAGCCCCAACTGCCCGTCCTGCCACACTGGGGAAATACCCTTCCAGCCCCACATACAGGTGGAAAAGCTCCTTTTTTGACTCCTAACTGAAGCTGGCTCCACAACATGGAGTGTCATCCCTGTTCTTCCTTGCACCAGTGAAGGACTCTCTAAGGTCACTGTTTGAGACAAGCCTGTTGTGTTGAACTCTTTTATCAAAGAGGATAACGTGAGCTCGCCCTGCCTCCTCCCCTCCCTCTCCTCTGCACTGCCTCCCTGGATAATGCCTGCTGGGCCAAGGATGCTCCATTAATCAACCCCTTGTCCTTTGGATTGCCTTTGATGCAGGGATGAAACAGGAAATGTTCATGCTAGAAAATCTGCTCTAGAATTTTCTTGGGTTTTTAAACAGGCAGCAGGAGAAAGAAGATTTTAAAACAGGGAAAAAAAAGAGAGAGAAACAAACAAAACAAAAGGTTTCATTTCTGAGATTGAGGGGTGAACAAAGAGCTAACAATTCTTTGCTAAAATTACTGTGAGATCACCAACTCCCCCAATACTTTTTTCCATTGCAGAAAACCATCCTGTATCAAAAGACTTGCTCAGGCTAATGATGACAGCAGGGGTAGCCAAAGATGTGTTGATGAAATATTTAAATGGAAGAATGAATTCTGGGTACTTCTGCTGCAGTTTGGACTTTATGCAGAAAAACAGAGTAAATATGAGGTAAGGAAAATGGTTGCAAAAGAGCATTAGTGCTGAACGACAGCAAAAACATAACATGTAGGATACGGCAAGCCAAGTTTTTATCTCATTAGCCCATGGTACTGTTCAAGCATGAATTCAGAGATGTCATCAAAACTCATTCAACAGAGATGGGTTTATAAAGGTGAAATGGGAATAGTTCTTTATCACAGGAAAAGCCTTCTCCCTTTGAGACATGCTGCTCGTCTTGGGTGGCATCAGTGCTATTCTTCTAGGGAGCTCTCTGAAGAACCCCGTAACAGCTTGATCGAAGGAAGAATATACTGGTCTGAGTAAGCTGAGATTAAAAAAAAAAAAGGTACCAAAACCGCAAAAACATGGCCTTAGGTACGAGTTGGGGACCCTGCTTCATACACAGATGGGGGTTTGGAGGGAAACCTACATCCCTGTATTTTCACCTCTACTACAAACATTTTTTAATTAAAAGCAGCTCTAGGTTACATAGTGCCATTGCAATAGCAACCCCATTTTGGCAAACCCAGCCCAGCAACACTGTGCAAAAGGTAGTTCCAAGAAGCAGACACTCCCTCATCCTCAATTCCCAAAACACAGAGCCCCTTTCATGAGTGAGCAGTGCCACAAAGCTCCGCTGCCATGAGGTGCTGAAGTCTGCAGGAAGGAACTTTTCTCCCTTGCTTATCTCCGTTTTCCAGAGGCTTTTCAGAGCTGTGTGACGGGGGTGAGGTGTGCCTCGTGCTGACTATCTCTCAGGCATCCCTAAAATCCCATGGAAGCTTCACAATGAATTTCAACAGACGCAACATCAAACCCAAACCCAGAATTCACAGCTTTCTGCACCTGCCAGGTGGGGTTGGGCTAAAGAATTGGGTGTAACTGGCTTACTTAGTATTTAATGCACTAAAACTTCAGAGTCCCCTAAACCAAGTCTTTATATGCACAATTGAGGTATATTTTCATCTCACTGCCAGAGGGATCATACAGATCATTCCCATTGGCATTACTAAGGTGAGAATATATCCCAAAAGCACTTCTGGGGAAGGTGTTTACTTGGTATTTCTTTCCAGTTTCTGGCCTCTTGTGCTCTGCACTTTTAATCAGTGTGGGAGGTTCACTTTCCTTATCTGCACAGTGGCTTTGATGTTATTCTATTTAATAAAACAGCAAAAGAAAAGTAGAATTGTGTGAATCCTTGAAAAAAGCAGGACAAATCCCCAGAGGGAGAAAAAGAATAAAAACACAAGCTAAGAAACACATTCAACTCTGCAAGAAAGCCTGAATAAAGCAGAAAGAACTAAATCATTAAAAAAACATGATTTCTTCTCTGTTCTTATCTACAATTCCCTTTAAAAGCAGAGATAAAAATTTGCTACCTATCTTATTCTATCCTGGCACAGCTTCTTTGCAGACTTTCCACAGAACTCTCTTCCCTGCTCTCTTCCTGCCCTGGGGAAAACAGCATGTGTATTTTAAGATTATCGTATCTTTAATACCTTTTGCTTCTGTGTTTCCCTCAAGGGTGAGGGAAATTGCAAGGACTGAGCTGTTGCAGCAGAAGAATTAGTACAGGATACGACCAGGACAAGCTGACACGAGCCACAAACCAGTGGACCAAATCAATCCTGTCTGTGCCATTATCTATTCGCAGTGAGCCTCAGTGGTCTGAAGGGGATGGCAGGAGTTTGCCTAAGCACTTTTTAAATCATTCCTTTGCTAATTCAAGAGCACTCAGTGGCCGTAACATCCAGCACATCATTTGACAGGACATACAACACTGAGGCAAAGGGACAGAGACTCTGAAGCACAGACAATGGATATCCCATAAACACAAAGGCTGTCATGCCCGGAGAAAACAATGTCAGCATCTGTGTGTTTTGAGAGGTCCAATATTTATCTTTTCATCTCCCAAGTGACATCCTGCACCTGGTGTTCTGCTGGTCCCATACCTGGTACTTTCTTCGCTCACACTCTGCAATGTCACCATTACAAATGGCACCACGATCCCCTCTGTGTATATGGAAACCATGGAAGTCCATCAATCCTAATTTCCTCTCAAATGACTCTCAAAATACAAAAGTAAACTTTTGGGGTTTTTTTTCCCCCTAGAAAAATCAAATCACTGGCCATTTTTTAACCTGAAAAATTAATTCTGAATTCTGAGCCTGACTCCTAACTGCAGGGCTTGAGAAGATAAGTTATTGGGTTATTTCACAAATGCTTCCCTTCAGCTTACCAGAGAGACTGTAACAAAAAGAAGCTGTGCTTCTGAGGGCTTTTTAATGGGAAATGATGTGGGCAGCATCTTCACAGGACAGTTGGTCCCATTCAGTGCTCATTCGACCACAGACTGGTAATAGACAATGAATGTCAAAGGCCAAATTATCAAAGAATTCTTCTAAACTGCAGCTGCACGTTCCTAATTTTATGAAGATGAAGTAAAATTTTAGTATTGCATGTGTCAAACATGCTGAACTGTCTAAATTTTCTGGACAAATAAAGGGCTTTCAATTAGTTCATATTTCATTACGACTAAAGCTCATCTCTTTAAAAATGAATAAGGTGAGTCTCCCTCTTGCTCCAAGCTCTTGGCATAATTAAATATGCTGTAAAGTATTCCTCCAGGTCTGCCATTCAAAATACAGATCTTAAAAATACAGCAAAAATATACTATGTACTTGCTTGAGTAGTAAGATATTAACATAAAGAATTCTAAATAAAAGTCATTATCTACATAACTTGCTCAGACAACCCGTACAACACTCCTTCCTACACACTTGTAAACATTATATGAAGCCACTGAATTTTTTATGGCAAATATCTGCATTGTGATGAGATATTTATCATCTGACATTGCTTTAGGAACGGCAAAAACTGAATTATTAGTGCTCTGTGTGTGTGTAAAGACGAGGAGAAAATGCCACAGCAGCTTTACTGCAGGAAAAAAGTCACTGTAAACAAAGCACGGTGACAAGGCAGGGCCAGGATCCTGCTCCAGTGGTTACCACTCCCATGCGGGAATAACAGAGCTGCGCCTATTTTTTCAGGATGCAGATCTACAAAAGGAGATATTACCACAAATACATCCCAGTAGGTTCCCAGGATGAGCATTAAGGGGTGTCTGAAGCACATCCCCCACAAAAAACACCAATCCAACCCAAACACATCTGAGTTCTGCCACCCACAGCTTCCTTCCTTCTCTTTTCCCACTGGTATTGTCCATCTCCATGACAGACCTGCCACTTCTTCCAGCTCCACTGAGCCTACTTTCTTTCCCGTGGCCCTTCTCCAACCCAAATGGTGCACCAGACCTTCTCCCACCATTACCACGACTACCCCCACTCCAGCTCCAGCTGCCACGCTCCGGGTACACAACACTGTTAACTTTCCCACCCAATAAGCTTCCCCTTCCAAGACCGTTTCATTCCAGGGTTTTTTCCCCCCAGCTGTAAATATTCTGGGTGAAAGCCTGCAAGAAGAGTCTAAAAGTCCTAGAGCAAGAAAAATCTCATTTTAGTGTTGGCAAGATTGAACAGAGAGAACACAAAATGTGTGACAGCTTCAATGACTGAGACAGGTGAACATGTTCCCTCTCCCTTCCAAGGGTGTTTGCATACTCCCACAAAAAATGGAAATTCCACTAAGTGACAAAGGCCTGTGAATAACACTGTATTTTAAAAGTAAAAAAAAAAAAAAAAAATAAATCAAAACCTGAAAAAGCCTTTCTTGTTCTTTCTTTTCCCTATACAATTTATAGAGAGAGATGATAAAAATAGACATCTTGCAAAACCTGCATTCAGAAAGAATGTTCCTAAAACCCTTTAAGAGTCAGGAACGTTTCAATATCCCACATGGCCTTATTTCTACTATGCCATTATATGAGGATTCTCTATTTAATAAAAATACACTTATTTTGGCCAGGCTGGAATTGCTCAGCTTTTAAATGCTTATAATAATTCTTCCTATAACAATCCTTTTCCAGGAAGGCTGTAAATGCTTTCCTTCCCTCACAGTCAGAATTGGTAATTGCCACGTTACTTTTGACCACGTGACATCAAATTAATCATAAATTGAAATTTCCACCATCTTTCAGAGAGAGAGTTTCTGCACACCAAGGCCTTCTGACCCCCAACTCCACTGATCCACCATCAGAAGTTGCACAGGTCAGAAGTTTGGCCAAATATTAAAATTTTAAATTGAATTATGTCACTGAAGTTTTTACTCAGGTAAACATGTAGAGAACAGAGGTTTGAGTAAGATTTTAAATATGAAATATTTTAGTCTAAGAAATTTTGCCCATTAATTACTTAGTGAACAAAACCCCAGATAAGGCCTATATGTAAATGGAAGTAGCACAAATGTATGCAAGATATTATATAGCCTGTGCTATAATATTATTTTATTGTCATATAATAATTATCTATTGTTTTAAGAAGATATTTTATTATTATATAAATTACTATCTCTAACAGATAAAAGTATCCTCTTAATATACTGGAGAATGGAGTTTACACTTTCACTTTGGATACAATTTAAAAGAGAAATTAAATTCCACATTTTAAAAACTTAGTTAGTAGTTAGTTGAGAAGAATGCCCGTAAAAGTTCCCCCAAAAATTAAGTAAAATATTATTTTAAAATATGTAATTGTGGCAAGGAGATTTCCTAGCAATTCTACGTCTTTATGTTCGAATGAAAAAATGCCACAGAAATTCAGCAAATGCACTATGAAATGTATAGAAACTAAAAATACTAATTCCTGCAGAAAGCAGGGCTTTACATGCCACATTAAGTATGGAACAGCAGGACACGTGCATCATTTATTCCCTTTGAAGAGCATGCATTTTAATTCATATTTTTAGACAACACAGGGGATCCTAATGAATCATTCCAGTGGAACATTTTCAAACATAAAAAAGCTTTCACAGATTAACCTTGCAAAATTGAAGTACTGAGGCTCATCTAAAATCCGTTCAAAGAAGTTTTTGCATCCCAATTTATGCAGCATCAGATGTAACAAAGCAAGTTAAAAATAAACGGAATGAAAGCAGGGAGGACTTTTTTAACCCAAGAGCCTATTTTGATACGGTACAGAGACTGAGAACTTGGCAATGATACACCCTAGGATATTTAGTTCCACTGTTTTCCAGGGATTCTGACCTACTGGAAGAACGCAGGTGTTCCTGGGAAGAAGTGAGAAGGCAGGAGGGAAGGCAAGCGTGTTAATACATGGGGTCTGTCCTTCTGCATACAAAGCACATGCAGCACATCACCTGCCTCCTCAACCACGCCCTACAGATTCGTGGCCAAAGCCAAGCACACGAGGCATGTGGACACGGCACAGGGAAAAGAGAGGGACACCAAGACAATCCAAACAGCTGGCACAAAGACACGGACAGCAAAACTAAAGCTCTGGAATCTTCCCCACTGTGCAGCACCCCGCTGCTGACTGCATGCCCCTCTGAGCGGGGGTGGGGGCAGGAGATGAGAGCAGGAGGAAGCTGTGGGAACTGGGATAAGGGTGCTTTAGGATACCTTTAGGGGTTTTCACGGGTGTCTTTGTGCTGACATTCTGAGCAGCTGACAAAGGGCAGGGAGCGAAGACAATGAGAAGACCGTAAAATTAGCCCCTTCCACCCATATCGGGTAAATCCTGTTCTTTCAGATTCATTCACAACTGTGCATCAACCTTTGTGGGTAAGCAGGGAAGGGAACGCACCCTGACCTTTTAAAATCCAAACCACCCCTTACCATCACCTCTGTCAACTTGTCTAAAACAAGTATCTAAACAGCGAACAGGAAATAGGTGAATTCAATACTGTCATTCCACAGGCCAGGTGGACCATTTCTGTATGACATGCTTGGAAACACATGGAATATCTGCCTGCAGTGTATTTTTACCATTTTAGGCCACTTTACCATGAAATTTTAGGCACTTATTGTGGAAGATTTGACCAGGGATGATTTACTGCACACCTGTATGAGAGCAACTTTTTCCATCAGCAGTAGTTTTTAAAAAAATAATTAAAAAAAAAATAGCAAGAAAGATATGTCACAAATAATCAGAAATTGAAATCATAATCACATATAGAGTTAGACAACATCAGTGACTGTCTTTTGAGTTTATGAAGCAACACATGGTTGATGTAATTAATAAGTAACTGCAGAGGCTGAATGAACCTCAAGGGTACCTGACTGCAATATCCTCTACTTTTCTACCTTACTAAACCAAAACCCATGTCCTGCTCTAAACTCTGTATTCTAAAACACCCTCTATTACTCTGAAATACAATTTTACAGACCAAGTATTTAAAAACCAGCAGCTCTCAAGAGCAAACCTTGTGCAGTTTTCAGCCTGAATAAAAGATCACCTCTTCCCAGGCGACTCCAAAATCCCATTTCCAATAATTAACTCTGCCCATATAAAATGATGGGTTTTTCTTTTGTCCTCGAAGACTGTGCATAATCAGCAATAAATAAAGAGCAGAGTGATGATGTGGCATTTCAAAAAGCACAGCTGGGAGGAGGAAGCCAGTGAGAGTCACCTAATTCTCCATGGTTTGCTGGGGAAGGGCGAGTGGCTGCTGGCAGGGGCAAGTTACCTGTTCCCAGTATTGCCTCTCAAATAAAAAGGGACTGAGCCCACTAGAGAAGTTTCCACAGGGACTGGCACAGACATTTAGGAGTCAGGCTTAGCTGAGCCCAGACCCTCTGCTTCCCACAGCTGTGCATCACACATGTGTCATGTGAAGCTGGACAAACTAACAGGCTTATTACCTAAAAAAAGAGCAGTTTCATCAGCTTTTTCTTGCATGATACAGGCAGATTATTCAGGAGGCTCAAGGAAATAGTACTTCTGCCTCCTACTATCACCAACATCTGCTGTTCTTTAGTCTGATAGCATTGAAAATAGTCTACATAAAACAAACACACACACACAGAAAAAAAGCAAGCAAGCAAAAAAAAAAATCTCAGTCCACTCGCAAGGAGGGAAAATTTCATATTCAGGGAACAGAAAGACTCACCCTGGTTTTGGCATCGATCTGCCCTCCGCGATCCAACAAGAGCTTCACCATGTTTGTGTTTCCCCTTTTGGAAGCCACATGCAGGGGGGTGATTCCATTCTACACCATGAAAAGAACAAACAATGAGCCCGATGGATTCGGAGGTGTGTAATGGGGGCGAGTTTGGGATCAGATCACAACAAATGAGACCGTCACATGGTAGAGAAGAAACAGAACACAGTTGAGCATCAGAGCTGGGCACACACCATATATAAGCTAGAGTTAGTAACTCCTTTCTAAGCAAGACTTGTTGTTCTGGGGCCCCTGAACACACGAAGCAGTGCATCTGCCCAAGCAGCAAACATGGCAGTCCTGGGGTCAGACACACACAAACACACACCAGAGTCCCGAAGAGTCAGTAGTCACAACACACTGATGCCTCTGAACCGCTGCAACGTACACAGAGTGCACAAATGCGCCAGGGGCAGGGCCCTGTGCAGGCTGACAGCCCTTGAGAATGCTTTGGGTGAGGTAAGAGGTTCTATCAGCAGCTACTCCGGGTCGGATATGGGAGGAAGACAGTCTGGAAGGCAGAACCCTAAAGTAATTCAAAGTGTGTCTGGCAAAATTAAACAGCAGACATGTGATCCAGGAGCTAGGTTGAGGTTACTAGAGGTTTCCAGGGCACCAGATGCCGTGCTTCCAACTACGTAATGTGCAACAGCAAAAGGGCTGTAGTACGTAGCTCTGTAGTTGTTTGCCACAAAAGAGTTTATGTAATGGCAATATACCCTACTTTCGGTTTTCAAAATATGTTTATATGTGAAAACATCAAATTAAGGTGGTATAGTGAATACTGGATACTGGGAGCAGCCAATCAATCCTACTCTTGTTTCCAGAGCATGTCTAACAGACAGAAAAGCTGAAGTCTGTTGACAAACTGTGAGAGTATCAGCTTTCTGGAGCTGGTCAGAGGAGCCCGTTTCCTTCAGCTGGGAATTCTGATCACTACACAACTCACAAGGCCTCTGATGCATTGCACGGAGACAACCTTTAAGAATGACTGCAAAAAGAGACATCTTTGACCACAAGAAAATTTCAGCCTTACTTTGCTCCTCTCTTAACTCAACCCTTGACTCAGAGTTACACCAAAAAATCAACCCACTTTTAGGCCATTCCAAGTGAGAAGGTCAAGGAAAGAGCCCATACCCTTGCTGTGAAGTCGACTGCAGCTCCTCGGTTGAGCAGCAGGGTGGCCACGTTGACATTCCCATAGTGTGCGGCGATGTGCAAAGGTGTAAAGCCACTCTACAAAGGAAAACAGCCCTTGTTATACAAGTCAGCTTATACCAGATCCTCAACTCAACTACAACTTGATTTTAAACCTGCTGGTAAACAAATGTATGGTGTCCACTTTACCCAGTCTACCTTTATTTTAGCAGAATCTTTACAGGGCAGTTTTTGTACTAGCGGTTATCAAAAGTACTTCAGTCTTTCACTCTCCAGCTTAGTCTTCTGCATCAGTGGCCAAAAAGAGTAATTTTCATCTTAGAAACTATTAATGTATTAGCCATTCCTGAAGAAAATAAAGGAAGTTTCCTTATTCCAATTTGGAAGCAACATGGATCTTGTGGGCTGCATCTATTTACTGGGTTTGGATAAATGTCCACAAAGTTGCTGGACTCTTATTTTACTCCTCTTAGAAACAGGGAAAACATATTTCCCTCTGGGTTTTTTTTTTGAAAGCAGTAATTATTCAAAATGTAATCCAAGAGTTACAGGAGAAACTTACTAGCACAGTAAAAGAACCATAATTATTTATGTTTATATACGATTTGGATCACAAAGGATCTGAAGAAACTTAGCCATCTATAAATGAGAAACAAAAACAATTTACTCCTTGAGTTTTGAACATTAGAAGGTGAAAGCTGCTCCAGCTACGAGATACAGAATCGCTTGACGACAACAGAAAAAAAAGATTAAATTTTCAGAAAGTAGGACACAGAGCAAGCTTTCAGCCTCATAAGTAATTCAAGGAGAAAGGGCCTTGCTTTTGAGGTTTCCCCAAAGAGCTTTGCACTGATTTGATTGAATCTCACTGATAGTTATAAAAAGAGATAAATACTTTTGGCTTCTTGAATACAGCACGTTTTATTCCTTTCAGTGGACAAACCACCATTTTAAACTACTCATGGAACAAAGGAATGTAGGCAGGTGTTGCCCTCCTTCAGCAGGCACTGCAGCAACACTTCCACGTTCACCACAGCAAGGAACGTTCCCGTGGGTGAGTTGGATGCCAAGAGAAGCTGCCACCCTTCGATTCACATCACCAGCTGCCTCCCAGCAACCTGCTCACGTGTGTGCACACACCAAGGGGGAAGCGCCTTCCCATGGGTGCATCCATTCATAATTCATTCCCTCCTCTGACAGGAAAAACTCCATTATTCAAGAGCAGGCGTTCAGATACCAACTGCATTCTTGGAAATCACTCTTTTCTCCGAAATACAATAACAATCTTGTGGGGAGAAATCTCGTTTCGAGCCAATCAGAGCCACGATTTTTAGTGGAAGGTTTGGAGAGTTGGTATTTCCAGAAGATATATGAGAAATGTCTTATTTACTGCAGGTAAATTCTGATTGTGTGGTATCCCTTGGGGCTTTGCAAAACTTTATGGAAAAGGTCATAATAAGAACAACGGTAAAAATAAGCAGATGCCCTGTTTTTACCTTGGGGAATTCGATTACACGTATTATTGTAAAAGATGGAAAATTAATTTTACCATTATTCTAGCTGAGCCAGACATCTTGATTTAGTTATGCCAAGTGAATGCATTTTCATAATTAATGAAACTGAGCTAAAAAAGCATCTTTATCCTCTTAGCTCCATTACTCACTTCAGACTTCTTTGAACTGATGTGAATTCTCAAAAGTGTCCTTCACTAGTGACACAAATAAAAAGAAACTCTAAGACAAAGGATGAATAAAAATAGGTTTGCCGAGTCCCAAACTTCTATGTATTAAAAAAAAGAGCCATATCTTCACTTTCAATGCTAAATAATAAAGAAATATTCCCACAGAGCAGAGAAAATAATCATAAGTAACAGAAAGAGTAATTAAAAATTGTTAATCTCGGTACCTCAGTCGTCCTATTCACCATCATCTGATGCAGCGTGGTTTGGGAAAAAGAGGAACAATATTAAAGACTGGCCGCAAAACGAAGAACTATGTTGCTTTTTTTGAAATGAGTTATGCTGTTAATTATGGGAAAAGCCATTCGAGCATGCATTTAACTTTAAATACAACCCATATTCCCATGGGCAATAAACTAGTATCCTATTTAAATATTCCAGTGCCTTCTGGTTTACAAGTAATGCAGAAAAAGCTGGTTACCAAAGAAATGGGAGGCGTGACTCAAAAAAAACCGAGCAGGTTGGAATTACTGCGAAATTAAATACACTGCTGGTGGGAGAGAGGGGGGAACGAGTCTCTCCACACTGAAGTTACCTTTAATGGTTGGGATGAAGGAATCCCAGGGGCTGCCTACCCCGTTACCTGCCCGGCCGCGCTGCGTTACCTTAGACTGCACGTCGGCGTTGTGGTCGTTCTGCAGCAGCAGCGCCGCCGACTTGGTGTCGTCCTTCCTGGCAGCGATGTGCAGGGCTGGCAGCCTCACCTTGCCCTTGGTGTCGTTCTCCAGCAGGATGGCCACCGCCTGGTTGTGCCCCTGCTGCAGTGCCACAGCCAGAGGAGTGAAGCCGTCCTGGGGGAGAGGAAGCCAAGGTGCACTCAGTAAGGCGGAGGATGTGGAGCTTCCGTGACTTGCTCACACGCAGAAACGTGAGATGCTCATTGCCAGCTGTTTCCCACCTCTGCACCTCCATCTCCATCAGCAGCACAACATTTTAACCCTTTTCAAACATCTCTCAAAGGCTTTCAAACATTTCAAATGCTTTCGAGCATCTTTTCCCACTTTGGTCTTTTTTTTAACTCAAGTACAGGCAAAGCATTGTTCTACAGCATATCTCTTAATTGCTTCTCATCTTAAGACAGGCCATAAAGCATCTCTTTAGCAATTTTTTGGTAAATTTAGTGAGCACTGACCGAACTAGATGTGAAAAATATACAGGGAGCCTGTTTGTGAAAAGAAAGTGTATCTTTGGATGCATTTGCTGCTGTTCCCATTCCAAGTTACACATGGACCGTGAGTCAAGAAAGCCACACCACGTTTAGGAATTTATTCTAATCTGAAAGAGGAAAATATCAGATTATTTGTATTTTTTGGAAAAGCAAAGAAAAATATCCCTGCTTGACATTCTTAGCTTTAACTCTGTTTTAAAATTAGTTTCAAATTGTCTTGCTCCTCCCACACATGCCTGGGATGGCCACTGCTTTTACAACCCATCACATGATCACAGCCTGCTCCTCCTGGCTGAAGTACTGCCTGCTCCCAAATATTTCATTCTGATTTGAAACTGGTCACGCACCCTCCCCAAGCACAGGTGGGCTGTAACCACATGAGAGACAGGGCAGAAACACTTTGGAACAGGAATATGGAAAGAGGATAAGATAATAAAGGCCAAGTTAGGAAGGAACGAGAGCTGCCATATGCTGAAAGAAACATCTGAGGAATTGCCAGAGCCATTTTTCCCCTTAGTAATCCAATAACTTTTGCGTTGACCGGTGGGTAGGTGTGTTGTAACGGCGATACTGCCATGGTTTCTGCCTGTAACAGAGATTAAATTCTGTGCAGGGAATTAAAAAGGGGTGAACAGCTGACGAAACAGCTGAACTGTAAAGATAATTCTGAGATTGGGGCTACATAAGGTGTTGAAATGGCTTAATGCATTTGCCTTTCGCCTCTGGGAACATGAGAACAAATCCTGGATTAGAGGCCCTGTGAAACTGAGCTCATCTTTACCCTCCTTTTGTATCCATACGTATGTAAGCTTGGGAGGAAACAAAATACATTCAAAGGCAGTGCAAGTTTCAAAGCTTCAAAGACAAGATCATCCATTTGATTTGCACCACTTCACTGTCCACCCTTTTCTAAAAGGACACCACTCTTTCTGCATTCCCTCTCCTATTGCTTCTGGAAAGCACGGCCAACCGGAGCTCGTAGGTGGCTTTTCATTTCCGGACCTCCCACGAGGAGTGCCAGTCTGTGATGCCAAACACAAGGTCCTTCTCCATGTATTCCAGTGGCATCCACAGCTCAGGCTGCCATCCCACCTTACTGAATGTGCCACTTCTTCATCGTATTCATGAGATGAACTCTAGGAACGTGTGGAAACAGATGGTGTTCAGGAATACTAACAGAATCATGGAAACCATCACCTCAGCAAGACCTGAACCTAAAACTGACCTAGGTCTGCAATAAGGAGGTTGACAGCCTTTACTTTCCAAGCTACAAAGGAGAACTGACCTTTCTCGTGGCAGCACACAGACCTGGAATCAGGTTCAGAGTGGGGATATTTTACTTCTTTCCTCCCCTCTGCCTTTTTTTATAAAATCAGGCTATAGTGTGACTTCTTCATATGAATTATAACCACCTCAGCCTCACAATCCCTGTAAACTAACTGAATTTCCAAGTGCACCTGACCATCCCAGCCAGCAAAGTCACCAGGAAAAAAGCTGCCAGCAGGTGACTGTGGGCTCCTGGAGAGCCCCAGGTCCCCTGGGCTCCCTCACAAGGAGTGTGTTTCTGCCACGTTGCCTGGCAATCCCATGGGATGCCAGACCTCAGAAAGCTGACATGTAACGTGATCACCTCAGAGAGGATTATTTCAGGAGCTGTCACCAAATGGTACAGTATCCACTGAGAGAGGGGACAGTGAAACAGCTGCTAATGCTGACAGTTTGCTTTGAAGGGAAGGAGAGGGAGCATAAATGCACCAGCACTTCTAATTCACCCACCCATGGGGGCAAATCCAGAACAGGAATGTTTCTGGACAGACAAGGGAAAAGTAAGAAATGTGAGGAAAACCTCTGAGTGGAAAGAAGCTTTCCCATTGCTACTTCACGTAGCACAAACAGGAAGGTGACAGACTTTGCAGCACAGAGCCTGTTCACTCATCCCCTTGGCTTGGAATAAAAGAACATTTGGCAGAAAGGGAGGAGGGAACAAAATGAGCACAGTCCCCATGTTTTCCCCATTGCCCTTAAATTCCTCTTTAATTATTGTGCTTCAGTTCCTCTTGAAACAGCGTCTCATCTCTCCAACTTTAGTGTCTGCTCTGCTTGCACTTGAAGTCACTGCAGGTTTACAAACCAGAACCCCAATTAATATCCTCTTTCTGCCTTGACACCCACGTGGTCCAGCAGCAGAAATAAAGTGTCCGTGGAGAAAACAGCACACGTGGCCTGCTGAGCTCATTCATGTGATCCTTGTCAGCCATTTGATTTCCAGCTTGATCACAGACAATAATGAATACTCACAGGTTACACAAAGTCCCAGAGGAGCTTCAGAACCAGAGGAACTTGGGGGAACAGCAGCAGGAGGCTGGAGTAAGTGACCTCCCGAATGGTTCTGTGAGCCCAGCACCACAGGGAACCTCCTCCACTCATCACTCCTGAACTTAAATATCTAACATCCCAAGACCCAGCGCTGGGGTTATGGTTGGACTCCACGGTCTTGGAGGTCTTTTCAAATCTAAACAACTCTATGATTCTAAAAGGAAGCTTGTTAACAACTACCTGTTGATATTAATTGTTTTTATACCATTTTACACCACACACACCCTTTTAGACACAGCCCACGCAGTCCTGACTTTAAGCAGTCTGAATATAAAGGCAAAGAAAAATACAAGACAAAAAAAAACCCTCACCTCAGTAGCTGTGCTTTGGTTGGCTCCATTTTCCAGGAGATACTTCACCACCTCGATGTGGTTCTCTTGAGCTGCCATGTACAAAGGAGTAAAGCCATTCTAGGAAGAACACAGGAGAAAACAGTTAAGGGAAGGGAATACACCAACAATAATGAACCACAAAGAAACACACGGCTCGAAACGCATTTGTGGTGGGTTTTTTTTAACTGAAATGCTCTAAGTATATAACAGAACAACTTTGCGTTTTTAACTTTGGATGATAATGTTTAATGTCATCGAAACCCATGGAACCTCTACGTGCTTTCTCACATATCTTCTTCTGACACGTATTTTACAGTAATTATTAATATCAGCTATTCCTTGCTGATAGTGTTCAGGGACTGCAAAGCTGGCAAGAAGGTTTTATGAAAGCTGACAGGAAAGCAAGAGTTTCCTCCACTTATTACATTTACTTGAGCAAAGATGTGATCCCCTGGAGACCATGAAGTCCATACCTCCTGACAAGCTCAGTAGAGATGGCAAAGCCTTAACATACTACATCAAATTCTGTAATGCATAAAACATTGCAAATCATCCAACATAAAGGAACTCAGCCTTGCAAAGGAACCAGTGCATTTCTGACCATACAGCACGTTCATTATCATTTAATTAAAAACATACATTAAAATGTCCTGAAGTTATTAAAAGAATTTGCTTCAGATAAAACAGTAATGAAAAAAAAAAAATCTTTTAAGCTAATCAACCTGCTTTGATTCAGGCAAATTCATTAGAAATGTAAGTCCTTTCTTCCCACTAAAATATTTTAATGCAAACAACTTTAATTCATTACCTACAAAATCCTGATGAAACAAAGGCATGGAAGTGAGCTGCCTGCCTGATTAATAGCCTTCATCTAAGAACTTTTAGGATTGCTAAAAAGAGCTTATAAAATTGTTTAATACTCTGTAGACAACCAAGTAACATAAGAGGACATGATCACCTATACTTCTGAAAACATTCTTCTGGCTTAAAGTGGCACTTTTGGATAGAAAATAAACCCTAAACCAGACTTCAAACATGCAATTTATTTGTCATTTATTTTATTATCTTGTGTGGTGTCACACTGAATGATAGGCTTGTGCATTCACACATGGGGTCAGAATTAATGCAATGATAACTAAAGACCTTGCTTCAGAGAAGCCAATATTACTCTTTATAGAAAACCTGCTGTGCAAACATTCCAGTAATTTCCTAATGAAATGAAATCTCATTTTTCAGTCAGTAGATAATACAGAGCTGTAGAACTGATGTCTTTACAACCTCCCCTCTGTGTTTAGAAATGCAGAAGATTGGTCAGGCAATAAACATCATTTATGCTGTGGATGTCATGTATGATATATGTCATATATGTTGTAGCACGTCTTTTAATTGCATTTATTTGCATAATATTCTGACATTTCCATTGACAATCTTGGGACACAGAATTAAAAAATGGCACCCAGAGAACAGTTAACAGAAGGTCAATGCCAAGACTGGGGGATGTACTTTGAGCGGCTTTGCACAGGAGTCAGTTATTATCCAATATTCTCAAAAATGACTCCAAGAAGGGAACACAGTGCTCTTATTATAGCCACAGACAGCATGTTCTGCAAGTCCACCACACCACAGAACCATCATTTGAAAGGTCCCTGTAACCCTGGAGGAAAAACCTGGAAAATTCATTTAGTAAGGACAAATACAAGTTTCTCTGCTATTGCAGGAAAAATAAACTCTATGCACACAGGGAACGATGAGTTAGAGAAGAATTCTGCAGGAAAGGACCTGAAGGTCACAATGGTCTTCCACAGAGTCACTGGTCATGCTGCAGATAATAAAGGCAATCCTTGCACTGGCACAAAAATGTATCTCCCCAAGGAAGCTATTTTTCCTTGAGAAAAGACTAATAATTGGTGGTGTTCTGTCTGTAAAGAGCAAATGAAGAAAACAAGACAACAGCCCTTAAAGAGAAGGGTAAAGGTCTGTTCTGCACAATCATGATGATTAAAATGAAAAACCACAACGTTTATAAGGTTGCTGGAGGGCAAAATTCAGGTTGAGCATCAAGAAAAGTCTCTCAACAGGAAGGTCAGTCTCTCCTCCCAAATCACTGCTCCAACCAGGCAACAAACTGGAAGCACATGGAGCCAGGCTCTTCCATGTCTGGGGCAGGAGCTGGTGAGCCAGGGAGTGCTGGTCCTGCTGCTCCTCAGACAGCTATTTAACAGGAGAGAAGAGATGCCCTCACCGCACAGAACACAGGAACGTCGTTCCCAGTGCAACTGGGGAGCTGCAGGGGATTGCCAGACATAGGTATGAGCTGGCACTGGCAACTGGGAACATATTGGGTTCTTTTCCACTGCACTTGTGCAGAAAACACAGAGGGAACCTGCAGGTAACCCAGCTGCTCACTGTGTCATTTTTCCTTCCTGCTCTGGAAAGAAACAACGTGGCAACTTATTATGTAGAACTAAGAGTAATTTTCCACCTGCCTCATCAGCTTTTGAATATTAAAGTCTCATTTTCTAAACCTAATACATGCCATTTGTAAAGTCCTTCTAGCACTGAATATTACAAGGATCACACCAACTAATATAAATTGGGGGAATATGACTATTTTCAAGCCAGAGTAAATCAATTTGCTTAAAAGCTTTGAAGAATCTAATTTTTCTTTTTTAATCAAGTCCCTGGTTCTGGAACAGAATTAGGACTATAAATCCTGGATTAGGAGACCATAAACAATGGATATATATGACTTCATGATGTTTTAGCACCAAGAAGTACTAAGTGTTTTTCCACACAGAGATCCAGAGGAGTGCTCACTATATCATACCTGTGCTACAATCACACCTGAAACTACAGCAATCAGGGGTAAGGAAATTCTTGCACATAAAATCAGAGCTGTTTTTTTTTCTTCAGGCTTTAATTATAACCTAAAACTACTGTATGTACTTTCTTGAAATCTGGCTTATTTTGGGAATTATAACATGACAAGATCTGTATGCAAAACTACCGAATATGGCAGAAAAAGATCCCACTGAATTTCTCCCCCCTGGCAAGGTCAAGCCTGCTTGTTAATGCTGGCAGGGAGAAGTCTGCTTTCTCAGGCTGCTTTCAGTGAAGCTCTGCTTTCAGAGCTTCTAATTGCAGTGTCCCTGACCTCAACACTCCTGGCCCTCGGCCAGAGGACTCCTATTTTAGGATTCCCAATATGCCTGCCCTCATGGGCAGAGCTGTGCCCAGCAGGATTGCCTGTTAGCCCTGCTGGAGCTCTTCCTTCTTACCTGGCCACTGGACCCCAGGAGTTCTGTGCCTCCTCCCACCCTGCCTGGCTTCTGGGATGTGTCTGTCTGTCTGTCTGTCTCCTACACAGCCAGTGTCTGCCTCTCCCAGACAGCCCTGCAGCTGAATGGGAATGCCCACACAGAAGCAGATCATTCCCGAAGTTTCCTTTCCTTTGGTCAATCTAAAATCCCTTTCCCAGTTCCTCATCACTTAGTTTCCAAGTGCTGTATGCCAACACTTGGGTTCTCTGTTCTGCTTTCAGAGATTCTTCAAAGCTCAGGATCCCAGATCTCTCCAAACTGAACAAAACATGTTTTTCCCTTCGCTTTTTTTTCACTCTCCCCAAGTGTCTTCTACGAAATCCATGACATGCTGGTTAGTGATTCTTCGTGGATGTACTGCAAGGGAGACCAACCTCTCCCCTCAGCATGTGGAGTGGCACAGAGAGGGTTTATTGGGGAATCATTACTTCAATAAATATCCCTTCAGTTTACAGCCCTGTACTGTACAAACCCAGTCCAGAATTCAAGTAAAAATACCGTGACCTGAAAAAGGAGAAATGAACTGTGATGTGTAATCATGTTACATTTGTATGTTTAAATGTTGTGCATCTTCTGAAAAGCTGAAATTAATTGTGTAATGATAAGTAACATTCACTTCCAAACAATGGTTTCATCAGAGTATTTGTAGCGAGGACGGAGCACTCCGATTTCATTATCCTTCCAAATGTGAACTGCAAGATGTTTACTGCTATGATATAAAGTCAGAATGAGAAATTATCACTAAACAGAGTATATTTCATACCCCATTCTTTCTACTATATTCACTGATTTACTGGCTAATTGGAGAAAATGAGTAGCTCTCAATGATTCTTCAAGCTATTAATGCAAATTGGCAAGTCTATCCATGACTCAGAATTTGTATCATTAAATTTTGCCCGAGCCCTAATGAAGAACACAGGCTGAAGGAGCAGAGGGATTATCAGAGCATTGAGAAAATCATGCATTTCTGTAGCTTGGTGGAGCTTTATTTCACGGCTTTATTTCTGCCTTTCAAGGAACTTGGGTTCTTCTTTGCATGCAGTACTGAATTATCAGGCTTTAGTGTCCACATAGTATCTCTATACCTTATGTCCATATGTATATATACATTCATACTGATAAGGAAAAGAGAGAAAATAGAGATACAGCATCTGTACATTTTGCCTCTTTGAAGAGGATTCATGAGAGTTAGCAACATCCCCTTTGATTGAATTTAAGTTGTTAATAGAAACACCGATGAACAAAACTATTTTATTTGAAAGGCCTCCAGGAACTGCTTAAAACTGTATTAGAAGATCACTGAGATTCCCAGGAAAGACAAGAAAAACTGGCACCTCACGCAATGGTTTACATGCAAGGGTTCATTTCTACTTACCGAGAAAGAAAAGATACTGACACAAAGAGTGAGACAAGGGTGAGACGAGCTTCGATTACTCCTCAGACAGCTCACACACATTATAAAACCTGGGTGATTCATGGTCAGGTGGCAAAACACTGCTTTATGCAGTAAGATCATGATTATTTGGGGGGCCTTCAAGTTCAATAACTGTTTCAGGACTTTTTTTCTACTCTTCCAGAACAGTAAGTTCCTGATCTGAATCTTCATTCAGTGATACACAAGATGACCCCCCTGGAGGTACCTTCCAACCTCAGCCCTTCCGTGATTCAGTGAAAAAGCCTCTAACAATCCAAGCAATAAACTAATTGTTATCAGTGAAATATTAGTGTGACAAATAAATGCAACACTGCAAGCTAAATTCAGAGCAACCATCTTGACAGCATCACCAATATCACAATTCTGGAATTCTGATGTGCATTATGCTCAGAGCATTATTTTCAGCCAGGCTATAAATAAACTCTACGTAAGAGGATTGTATCTGAGCAGGAGAGATTCTCTGCATAAAAGGGTGAATTAAGGATAGATCAAGGTACCAACTTTAATTTTCAAAGGTCTCTTTTTTGCTGTTGTTTAGCTTACATCAAAATCCAGAAGTTTCACACAGCAGTAACTTTTCCAATTATTCACATTCCTATTTCCTTTCTGTTGTGTGAACACAGAATTGCTCAAAGTGGCACATCTATGAGGGCACAGCAGAGCTACTGGATTCTGAAACTGCTGTGAAATCCCCCAACAAGTGGCAGCTAATCATTTAGGTGACAATTCTTGCATCCATCACACATGGCAGATGCTGAGGCCTGCAGGGTCCCGCAGATTAAAGATGAAAAGGAAAAAGGCCATAATTGCTGAATTTAGGGAGGCTGGTGATTCTATTTTACTGGTGCAAACAGTTAAACAAACAAAAAAATGAGAAGGGTATTTTCTTGCTTGAGATGGCAGATCATAAGACTAATTTGTAATAAATACATATTATTTTTTTTTAATGTAGTGACACAGAAGCCTACGCTGAAAATAGTACCACCCCTTCAGCTGTCCCACTAATTCCCCAGTAATATATATAGTGTTTGCTGCTCTATACTTACACCACAGCAATAATGATAAAGCCTATGGATATATTATGTTGTCTGGGGTGTGATCAACTTGGTAAGTTCAGTCAGGAGAGATCACCCGGGACTCCCAAGTGCAGCACAACGTATATGACCCTGCTACAAGACCCACCCCCCCCACCTTGGGAAGTGGGGATTCTAAGTCACTTCCCAGCTCAGATGCTGAATTTGAAGAGCACAAATATTGTATTTCAACAGCTCCAACTATCACCATTTTCTCCACAAGAACAGCAAGGCAACAACAGAGCCTGAAACACAGGCAGGCAAAAATCAAGGTGTTCCAGGCCTTGGGAATGGCATTTTTATAAAGAGGGAACCTGTAGCAGATACTGAGCTGATGGACAATAATGGGAAGAGCACAGAGGCACAAGGAAACACCACCTTGATACCAGGCACAGGTGAGGGCCCAAAGGCTTAGTCAGAGCAGAGTCTCAAGTTCAGATTCCGGGCAGGCATCCAAAACTGCATTTGGGGTTTGCCTTCGGAACAGGGTAAAGGGAAAGCAGTCCTGAAAGCATGCACTTAGTTTAACTTTATGGCTGAGGGCTGGAAGGAAGACAATACTGTGCTAAAACTATAAATAAAATGTTTCAGTTTGTTTGGTTGTGGCTCAGTTATCCCTACATTCTCATTAATCCAGGTGGACAACATTTCCACTGCCTGGTTTTCATCGTGGTAGATTGTGTCATCATAGCAGAGCAGAAACGTGCTGTGCTGGTCTGGTGAGCCCCTACCCTTCCAGCTGGGATGTTGGGTTACTGCAGCCTCCTAGAGTTTGTAAATTTTAAGAATAAACATTATTGGCTAAAAAAAAAAACTCCACTTTTTGTTTAAATTAAAACTTTTCAATTCATCCTCTTACAGGACTTTTAAAGTAAATTCACTAAAAAGACTATGACATATACTATAAATATTTGCAGCTGGTTTTCAGTCTTTGTTTGTTGAGATATGTGGGGTTTTTTTTTTCCCATTGGTCTTAATGTATTACTTTTGTTTACATCTCTCAAAATCCAAATAATCCTCCAGAAGAGCATTTCTTGCCCTTTTTTTTTCCCCCCCTCCAGTGAAAGGATAATGGGCCTGATGCTTTATTACATTAGCAACGATGAACTGCAGCTAAATGACTCCTCCTGATACACAGCAGCTAAAAACCTGCCTCTCCAAATACACTGACAGAAAAGCAGCAAGAGCAGTTGGTGGAATTAAAGCCTTTTGTCATAATGGAGCGGCAAATACTCTGCAAAACATTCCAAAGGTAAGATTATCCTCACAAACCACAGGGAGAGCAATCCCTGGTAAAGCAAATCCTAGGGCATCCTGAGAGAGACAAGCTGATCGCTCCTCTGAGAGTCACCTAAATCCTGCCCTTGGTTCGTGGTGACACGGAATGCAGGCATTCCACGAGCTCTCAGGGCTCCTTTTGGGGGACACACACAGGGGCTGCAGATGTGCTGCTCCAAGGGATGCTTCAGTCTCATGGATAGCCTGGAGGAGAACACTCCAGCAGTCCCAACAGCATCTCCCACATGTTGACATGCGAAGTGGTGATGGTAATGGGGGCAAATTTAAACAGAAATACTTCTTGGCTAATGTGTTCCCAATGCGCTTAGAGCAGGATGTCGAGGAAAGGAAACCGGAGGGCTTTTAAATAACAAAATCAGCTTGGGGGAGGACTGATTTATCTAATCCTTGCTCTCTGTATCTGGGTCACTTTAAATAATCTGATGATTAAAAGGGAGCTCCTCCTTTCATGAGGGCCCCTAAAGGAAGCAGGGGCCAAAGCACAACTTGCACGGCCAATGGGGAACACATTCCATTGTTATCTCAGCTGCAGGAATTTTAAAATTGAAGGGAATCACTTCTTACTTTGGTGCCTCCAGGACAGGACAGCTCCCTTACAGTTACCAAACAGGAGCAGATTGTATTGCCTCACTTTGCCTTTTCCTTCTTTTCAGCTCTTTGTACCTCAGTCACTTGGCATTTGTCAAATCACCTCATCCTAAGAGGTGCACTTGTCTCCACATGAGGCTTTCCTTGACCTTGTTTGGAACGCAAAAAGGTCAGGATGGATCCATTCCTTAAGGAATGCATGGTCAGAACAGCTCAGCATCTTTGCTGCAGGGACAGTCTACAGGTTGGCTCAGTTATTAAGATTATTGCATTTGGGGTATCAACACATTTGGCAGGTTGATACTCCTGTTATGGGACATCTCTGATGTCTGCACGAGTCAGATGGTACAATCTCACGGTACTTTAAGAGAAAGCAACAGAGACAAATAGTAATTTCTCAAGGGGAAGGGTTGGACTGACTAAATCTGGTGATGTTTCTTCCACCTGGGAAAAAAATGTCAAGAACTCACATAAGAATTCCAGACACATCACAAGAGAAGACACTGGGAGGAAGAGCACAAAAATAATTGCTTTGCCAATGCACAAGCAACAACTAAGAATAGGTTTGGGGTAAAGAAGTGATCCAGCTGTGAGAGAAGGATAGCACTGGGCTAGGTGAAAGTGTGTGACAGGGACATGGATGGATGTGAGAGGGGTCAGTGGCCAATCCCACTTCCGTGAGTCTGCCTGATGAAACATTTCAGTGCTCTCTGAAGACTTCATCTGAATTCCCCACTGAGTACCTTTGGGATCACCCACCCAAGTGAACGCAGAGTGCAAAAGATGACACTGTTCCATAGACCTTGTTCTGCTCTGCAAGGAAATGTAAAGCTCAAAGGAACAGCCTGGAACACCCCAGTAGATCTATTACCCACTTCACATCCTGGTTTGCACCATCCAGTGCTCAGAGAAGATTTCATATTATCAGTGAGTGCAGCCTGGTCAGACCTACACAAGACCAAAATCATGGTCAAATCAAGAAGAGAAACTGCAGAAATTGCTTTTTCACTTGATGATGACCATTTAGATCTGCCCCCTGAGCTATGAGCAGACTCAGCCAAGTAAACAGTTTATAGACACTCACTATATAAATATATTTGCTCCAGCAATACTTGTAGCAAAAGCAATTCTAAATGAACACTTGTCCAATTCTAGGTGGAGATATGCCAAAAAAGACCAGCAACTCCTACATCTCTGGGCGTGCCCTCATTTCAGCCTTTGCCTGAAACACACTGGAGGAAGATGGGAGCTCTCAAATGACACAGATGCAGATGAAAGTGGAGTCACTCCATTAGTAATCACTGTGCAATTAGGCTTTGTATCAAAATAGAAATTACTTTTTTTAAAAATAGCAGTGATGAGATGTTAGCCTAAAAGGAACAGGCTTCATAAAAGAGGAAGATGAGCAAAATAACAACTCCAAAGGCCAACATGAAGCTGAAGGGCAAAGCAAAGTAATCTAATAGAAACCCAAAATCCATAAAATCAGAGCCCGGAATGCTTAACAGCCTCCGATAGCACAGATGGGGTTTGTAATCCCAGTGGTTACAGTGGTTTTAATAGCATTTTCTGAGGTAATTCTGTTATTTCGTTGTTGCAAGGAACTGGAAAATGAGTCTGGTTTTTCAGATGTCACTGCTTATAAGTTCTGATAAAGGCCAGTGTTTTTATGCCATTTAACAGAGAAAATGAAAGCAAAACCAATAAACTGAACAAGCTGGAGCTGTGACTACTCTTTTATCTACCAGTTCATCATCAGAGGAGAGATTCTGTCACTATGGCAAATTGTCATCGCTGGACATGAGAATGACCTTGACAGACAGTGAGTTCTTTAAAGAGGAAGTGACGGAGCGACCTGAGTAACTTCCCTGGCATTAAATCACCCCCAGCAAACAGCATTTCACAGGGGCCTACAAAAAATAAAGTGTGAAATAACAGAGATGCCAAGGAGAGGATGTCATATACCCCCAATGGCAACAACTGCTCCTGAAAGGTTCAAGGGTGACAGTACAGCACCTGTCCTTAAAAATGGAATTGAGGGGAAATGTAAGACAGACAAGCTGAGAATTTCACTCATGATTTGTCACTTCTGTGTTCAATTTTATCTTTAATTTGTAGTTTTGTTTATTTCTCATTTCATCAATGAAGCTCTTTCCTAATACAGTATTTTTCTTTCCATCTTTTCATCAAGGACATGTTTCCTGACTAAAAAACTGAGTATTTGAGTATTTAAGCATATTCTGTTCAATCATTCTTTTTTTATATAACTTCATATTTTCATTTTCTGACCAGCTGTAGCTACGTATGTTTGAATCTTTTTTTAATCTTTGATCATAAATCACATGTCTAGTCTTTATTAATTTTGAAGTTTCTGGTTTCCTTCTCCATTTTTTTTTTGTGCTAACATTTCTTTTCCATGACATACGTGATTGCTGATGTGTTAATGCAACTTTGAGTAGGAAGGCAGCGTTCACCATCCTCATTCCATTCGTGGAGCATAAAAAAATTCCTTTATAATTCAAGTACACCTTCCACTGGAATTCCTCCTTGGCAGCTGCACCAGGAGCCTCTGAACACCTCCCTCCTGCCTGCTGTAATCCAGCTATTATCCATCATATCCATCTCTTCTGGAAAAGCGCAGCAGGCCAGAAAGACCCACAACCCAAAGGCCCCCAAGCTGGATGACACCACATTAAGGACTCACCCTCCCAGTCAAGTCAACAGGATTTGTTCAATTAAGACAGTGTGTCACAAATCCAGGACATATGTATCCCAGCAGTTTGAATTCATTCTGTCTGGAGGCAACCAGGGAGCAGTAATGGGGGGAAAATGTCCTCCATCACATTAATTCAATTAAATCAAGTAGCAAATGCCTGTTAGAAGCTCTGTGTGCATTACAAAGCACCCCGTGCTAACAACAAATGTGTTTCAAACCAGAATACTATATAAAATAATACCTGTGAAAATATTTTCCAATTCTAATTGGATTTTTTTTTAATTTAGAAAACCTCATTTATTATTAAGGAAGAGCCTTTCTCAAGACTTTTTGAGGGATAATGCTTCATCAAAGTAACATTTTCTACAATTACTTCTCTCAAAATACCCAAAACCCTAACATTGAAGACCTGATCTTCTAATGCACACAAAAAGGCTGATAAATGTATGAAGAAACTCATCCAGTTTGCTCATTATGAAAGGAGGTTTGCTAAGTTTTTGAGCACTGGAATTGCACCATTTCTTCTCTTTAATGGGAGTAGAGCACAGGGAATAATTGACCACCAGCTGTCCTGAGAGAGCGCTTTGGGAGTTATTCTGGGGCAAAAAGCATAATAAAGACAATATTTTCAAAATCTTCAAGTCAGGTAGCTTAAAGATCTTTTCAGTTTCTCTCAAATGTGATGAAGGCACAGACAAACCTATTTATTTGCAAAGCTATTTGTTCATCTCCTGCTCTTTACTGTGCACTGTTCACCTGGAATTGGTAACATCCAACAACAAAATGAACCCAGCCGAGTTTCCCAGGGCTGGCCAAAATTAGGATGGGCTTCCTCCAAACCAGGGAGGGTTCTCTGGTGGGATTTGGAAGAGCAGACAAACTTCATGTCAGTGGAAATAGAAGGGCGGTTTTTACAGTTGGTTTTCCTGCCAGGACAAGGTGAATTGAAATTCTTCCTGATCATGTAAGGAAGGAGTTCAGAAGCCTGGAGCAAGTTCTCTGCAAATTTTTAGTCAAAAAATAACCATATAAAGCAATTGTATAGATCAAGTCACGGAGAAATTCTCTTCTTCGTTACTGCTCATCAAATTCCACTCAAATATCATATTTATACGCTTGGAATAATTTCTGAAATAAGTTATTAAAGCACACCAGGAAATCCTAAAACATTTCAATCACCAACAATACGAGTTCCTGTTCACACAACAAGCACGTAATAACTTCAACTTGCTATTTACTTTTATTCTGCTTACCAGTGAACACCCCAATTCCCTTGATTTGTCAGGTCTGGACATTTGGAATGAGTGCCTAAAACCTCAGATCCACCTTATAAAGCCTCACCAAGCAACTTTTAGAAGAGAGAAGGGAAACCAGTACCATACCTGAGATTGTGCATTAATATTGGCTCCTTCCTTCACCAGAACTTTGACAACTTCAGCTTGTCCTGCTAAGGATGCAATGTGCAGGGCTGTATTCCCTTTCTGTTGGAGGGAAATGGGAGAAATTAAAGATATTATTACACTTCTTCAGGAATCATTGCAACCAGCAGGTTTTTGTAACAGTCAGGTTCATGTGCCTGCCTGTGCAAAGGCTGAAAGCAAAGCAACTTATCCCACAGCTGGTTTTTTCCATTGTGCCCACAAGAGAAAATGTTCTGGATATGGTAAAGTCACTGACTAATTTTCACAGATTCGAAAAAAGTCTCCTATTTGGAGCTAGATTAACTCCTCTGTCTAACAGGGATCTGTCACTGGAAATAAGGAAAAATCTGGCACTGCTGAAAACTTCTAAAGTTTCCCCTGTATTATTTTACAAATAACATTCTCCTCTTCCTTTACTACCTGTGGGCTACAGCAAAGGTGGCTCCCAGGCCAAAACAGAGATACCAGTTTAAATATCAGCAAGGCATTTATATTTTTTTTTTTATTTCTCCCATGAATTTGACTGTTCCTTTCAGTGAACAAACTTGCAGACGAGCGTAAATTACCTTAGTGGCAGAATCCACAGCCGACCCTCTCTCCAGCAGTTCCTGTACCAGTCCCACATGGCCTTCCTTGGCTGCCAGGTGCAGAGCATTGAGTCCATTCTGCAAGCACAAGGGCCAGATCCATTACAAATAGCAGAGACACATTCCTACCTTACCCTGGGATAAGAGGAGGATTAGGAGCTGGAGTACTGTTACCTCTCTTAGCTGACTGTCTACATAAGTCAGATGTTTTGGACGTGGCTCTGTGTGACAAACTTCTCCAGTAACGTTTTTCTCATAGCAACAAAGACATCAAAACAAAGTGGATTTTGTGAGTATCCAGAAGACATTCTTTCCTTTCTGACAGCTTCCCACTTCCCCCCCCCCACCTTGGGCATCTCCATGGAGCTCAGTATTTCAACATCTGAGTGCATTTCTGCCTTCTCTTTACTGTAACCTTATCCACCTCCCCCGAGGAATTATCAACACTGAGAAATCACAGGACTTAGCCAAATTTACACAGGATATGTCTATTCAATCAGGATTATTCCATGCTGATGTAGCTGAAACCTGGACTCTCCTCCAGGATAACTGGTATCAAACAGAAACCCAAAAGCACAAATAGACCAAAATCGTTGTTGATTACTTGTGGCTTCCAAAACTGATCCTTGATCTGGCACCCCTGCTGGTTTCTGAGCACATCTTCATGAAACTTTGAGGTTTTGAAACCTCAAAAAGGAAAAAAAAATTAAATAAGACCTAGGATTGTTCAAAAAGCAACCTAAGAAAGTCAACATCTAAATCCTTTCCACATTAAACAAGAACAGGATACTTTATCTCATATAAATTCCAGCCATGGAAACCTTTTCTTCTTCCTACTATCCCCATTCCATCCAAGGGAAAAAAACAGAATGACAGTCTATTGTAGCTGAATTGCCAACCTGTTTTTCACAATCCTACAATAATTTTCATGCTCCATCAGGCAGATGACAGGGACAGATCCTGCCATTCCCTCCCGGTTTCCATACTGCCAGCATCAAGAGCGATGCTCAGGTATTTCAGTCACCAGCAGCAAGTGCAGCACGGTGTAATTTTTATCACTTTGCTCATCTCTGAGCACTTCAGAGTCATTTCAGTTGGGAACTAAACAAGCAGCTTTCTGCCTTTCCTTGTCCATGCACAGAGGCAGTTCAGGCTTGTAATTCCCAGCAGGATTTTAAAGCACTTAGCACTTCACAGGAGGCATTTGATAGGAGTGGGTCCAATGGCTTCGGACACAGCAATCCAAAGGCAGCTCTGCACTAACTCCATTCCACTCCACGACCATGTGAGCAGCACTGGCAAATTTTGTGGTCAAATTCAGAAGTGGAACCATGAGAAAAGCAAAGGAACTGAAGGAAGGCTACACTCACAGCCTGCCAAAAGCAGAGGAACACCCTCGTGCAGCCTGGCAGTTAGGAAATGTTAATGAGAAACACGGTTTCAAATCCCATTATGTGGAAAAAGCAGCAGCAACCAGATCCTCCTTAATCCATAGGAACACTCGTAGCTACAGAGCTACAGAGCCCAGGGGTGCCAGCAGTGCCATGCCCTGGATCAAGGATAAATCCTTGGCCAAAAATATGTGGTGAGGTTGACCATAATCACCAAGATAAGGAATGCTGCACATGTAAGGGAATATTTTGCAGGCTGAGAAGGTTTCAGAAACCTCTAATGTTCCCTGGGTTTTAATCTCAGCTGAGTATTAACTAACCATAATTACTACCTAGAGTGGTTGAGAGCTTAGGAATAGTATTTTGTGGGGAAACACCATGTTCTCATCGTTTGAGAGCGAAGACTCATTCTCACATCTAATCTCACCAACTCTGTCATCAGCACTCTCCACGGGAATACGAAGGGCAGCAGGGGTTCCTTACAGCTGCACACAGCTGATGTACTGCTGTGACATGTTATTAACCTTCCTGACTCTTTGGGAGCAGACTGAAGTCCACAAACAGCACAGCAACTGCAATATTCATGGCCCATATCCTCCGCTGAATGCAAAAAGAGGAGGGTAAGCCTCTAGTTTAGTTCACCACGTGCCAAAGGGTGGAGAGAGTGAGGCTTGTCCCAGTGCTTAATCAGTAGGAATCTCTTAAAACACTTGTATTCCTCCCTCTGAGACACATAACTGCTGATGCCACATTAAGCACCTGAAAGCTGATATTGCTGCAGAGATTATGTGAGTTTCTTTGCAACTTTTTTATTCAATGAATACTCGAGGTCCACTAAAAAGGTCACGGGAAGAAACTCGAGCTTAAATATAGTTCCCACTACGCACATTCAAACTCCATAACTCCCTAAATAAAGCAAGCTGGGGTAAGCAGCAGCAAGCTCTGCACTTTAAATGCTGAGGGCCAGCATAACTGAAGCCTTAAAGCAACCTTTGTTCTGTTCCTCCCTAATCAGAACCAACGCTGCAATTATTTCCCGGCCCACATGGCTGATCCCTGCCACTTCTGATGATGGAATCTCAGATTTAATCAATGCAACTCCTCCGTTCCTGTCAACTGGATTCTTGCCGTTCACAACAACGAAGGTTTCTGACACGTCCCTTTTTTTCCCCTCCCGTGCCCACCAAAAAGTTGAGGAGGGTGAAATTAGTTGTCTGCTAAGCAAAACTGTGCAGCACGAGGACAAAGCACACATATTCCAGAACTGCCGTTCTTCTGGAGGCTCCTTGGTAATCTGAACTCTCATAAAAGAACACAGTACTAAGCCTTCCAAGTTTGGTTCTTCAAGTATCTCCCTGCAGAGCCTCATGACCTTTAAATCACCAGCCTCACAACCTTCCTTGAATATAATGATTCCTACTTCCCTGAAGTTCTCTTCCATATGAAGGTATTCATTAACATCATAGGAAGCAAGAATGTATGTGGACAAAATTAACCATCATCTGTCCCTATGTGAAGAGTCTGACCCCTTGTAACTCCGAGAGAGAGTTACAAGTCAGGGTGCAACATTCTGCAGGAAGATAGGAAGATTTGCCGAGAACTGAGTTTCTACCTGCCCCTGCCTTTGCCACTAAAGACTAAAATGGCATTTAAGCAATTTACAGACAGAAACATCATGAAAGCCAACAAAAAATAAACCAATAAACCCCCCTATTTTTGTAACATTTCCACATTCTCAAAGTGTGGAATGCAATGTGCTTTCGCCAAGTTCCTTCCACTGATGCTGTGGTCACAGACTTATATATATGTGGGGTCTTTTCCAACTTTAACTACTCCATGATTCTATGATAAAGGCCAATACCAAAGCATCACTTAAAAACACCAAATTAACTCCCCAGCAGAGGCAGAAACTAAAAATAAACATCGTGGTCTTTGTTAAAGTCAAACACTTTTCTCTGTCTCTCTAACAGATGTCAGTTTAAGGTTGCTGCTGAATAAATCTCTTGGGGAGGTAAAAAGCACGTGTGGTCAAACTCTCTTCAAGAAAGATTTGGGAAAGGGCACATCAGAGAGCTGGTCATGGCTTTCTCAAGTCCAAAGGTTTGTTGAAGTTTTTCCTAAAAATATCACAAAGAAACGAAGTGCATTGTCCAGAAAAGAAAAATCATTTCAGATTATGAAAATCCTCCCTTTGTGTCGCTTTGTAGCCTACGAACTCGAGAAAATTAATTAACCCACTGAGGGACATCAAACGCGATCCTGCAGACCTCATTATTACACAGAGCTTCTTCAGGCTGCAGCTGGCACTGCTGGGAGCAGGAATGCAGAAGACTTCAGAACAAATGCCAAAATCCATCACATTTTTCCCTTCCAAGAAAGTGACTCCATCGCCATGAGAACCGACAGGTCTCCAAGCATGAGATGGAGAAATGTTACTTTGTGTTGCCTTTGGATCACCAGTTCTGTTCCAAAAGTGAGCAGGCAGCTGGTGAACCCTGAGGCTGGTCAGGTGTTGGGGTCTAACTCCTGCTGGAACCTTGGGCTGCCCAAATGCAGGGTGTCAAACTAAAGGTCATTCTGAACATGGTGCAGAAGCAAGCTGTTTTCTCCTGCTACTTCACTAGAAACAACAACCACATCCTAAAAAAACACATTTGTAACATAAGGAAAATAGCTCTAAATGAATCAGAGATTTCCAGTGACTATCAGTTATCTATCCTATAAAAAAGCAGGAATTAGATTTTTTTTTTTAAGGGGCTGTTTTTAAAATGGGGTAATTCTGTTCCCTGACATTTCTAACTCTCTCCAGAAATAAAGAACTAGAAATTTCATAATAATTGACCTTGATACAAGGGTAGCATTCAACAAAGCATAATTAAATAATAACTCATTATTAACTATGTATCTATATCAGTAATGACTCCCTGTATTCAGTATACCCAGAAACATTAAGCTCCATCAGATTCTGGAAACACTTACATTGGGAAAATACTTTGGTTATCCATAAAAACAGACCTCTGTGAAAAAACTTAGGATCTGAGAAACAAACCCTGAACTTGAGAAAGCACCTCCTGGTGTTCTCTCTGTTCAGGAAAGCTTATTCTTAACATTATGTACGTTTTTCCCAGATGGGATCTCGTCTAAAAATAGCATCATACTGGGGGAAAAAAATCACCTGCAAGTACAAGGCTTCATTTGTGAAAGAGCATTGAGATGGCTCAGTCTTACAAACAAAAGACACCCCTGCATTCTGCACAGACCGTGCTGTGTTAACTTCTCCCCATAGACAGCTGGAACACAACCATGTGGACATCCCAGTCACACCCTGAGGAGGAGTTGGAGGAGGAGGAATAACTGGAAGGCTGCAGAAGGAGCTGCCATGGCTTACTCACTATTCCCTAACCTCTAGCAAAGGAGCCTGCTCCCACTCCCAATAAAATGTACAATACACCAGTGATGTTTGATCAGTAGAAGCTGAGGGGTTTAGTTATCAAAAATCTCTGTGAGGAATTTCTGTGGCACCAGAACTGGAGTCTGCAAGAAGCTGAAGTGCCTGTTCATGATCAATGGATGGTAAAGGATAAGGAATTCAAGTCACTGCTCCTGAGGATGCAGGATGCCCATCTCAGTTCATCCCTCATACTTGGGAATTCCCACACAGTGATCAGTGTCCTCTGGGAAGCAGACTGACCAGTGCCCAGGGAGAAGTTTTCCCTGGCAAACAGGGCTCAGACAATCCAAATTAGACATTATTTTTATTCGTAGATCTGAAGGGGTTATTTTTTTTGACGAGAGCTCAAAACACTTCCTACAGTCTGGAGAACTCCTGAGTTACCTTAACTGGAACATCAGGTCACATTACTTAATTAAATCACATTAAAATGTTTTTTTTCCTGGTTTGCATATGAGTCAACCACTTTTTTTCCACCCATAACAACATCCATGAGCGCTTTATCTATTTCAAACCACTAAGAAATTCCACAGCCTCCCTCCTGATGTTTGCACTCACCTGGCTCTGATCCCACCCACACAGTGCAAGAGGAGCTTTGCACCAGCTGCAGGTAGGAAGCACTTTCCTCAGGAGATAAATCTGCAGCAATCCCAGTCATATTCTTCTCATAACCAGCAAAAGGGTACGAACACTGGAAAAAACCCTCATAATGTTCCCAAGTAATTATCATATCAACTGTGCTTTGTCCTGGGGGTGAATCTCTTTGTTAATATTGGTGCTTATAATAAAGATGGAAAATTTGCTGGATCTATTTGAATATAAATCAGACTTGAGTCTGATTTACTGTCTCCTGACTGGGGAACTTGAAGTTTGCCAGGTCATGTCCCACATAACTCAGGAAGTTTTTCCTTGACAGTAAGGCTTTTAATGGAAACTTTCTCCTAGACAGTAAGAAAAGGATCTTTTCTGTATGTTTTCAATAAGCAGCACATGAAAAGCCTTATTTTTTTCTCATCATTAATGCAGACACTTATTTGCATATTTATTTTAGGTCACAGTCCTATTAAATTTGATGGTTCCAGTCACTTAAATAAATGTTGCAAATGTAGGTCCCTGAGCTATGAAGCCAAAGTAATTGGATTTATATGACAGCCCTACAAAAGAGCCAAGTTAAAACACTCTATCCCATTACAGTCACATCAATGGTGACACTTTAACAGTGTGTTTTTACAGCACTAATACCTTTCCTGAAAGGACAGGTGGCATGTTAAGCAAAAAATGTGAGTGCAGATGTTGAACTGGATTTGACCCAGTGACTCTCAAAATGTCTCCTTCTACAGGGCTTAAACATAATATTAAATATATTAAATATATTTAAAATATATATATATATTAAACAGGACACCACTGAAGAGCAAGACTGAAAACATGGCTTGAGGTGAACCAAAACGCTAGTATGAAGGAATCCAGCCTGGAAAAACTCGGTTTTGATGGGGAGGTGTCTTGCAACTCACCCTTGTAAAGTCTTCTATCCTTCAAGTGTCTTACCTGATTACAGGTGTTGATGTCTATTCCACTTTTCAGGTATTCCACTACTTTGTCCAGATTGCCAGCTCTGGCAGCCCGCAGGAAGCTCGCATTGCTGTCAGACTGGAAAAAGAGAAGGAAAGAAAAGGTCTCTAATTAGCTCCTGCTTAAAAGAAAGCACAACTTCAGCACTGGTGAAAGGTTCCCACATTTCATGCTGCAAGAGAGTAAAACAGTGAAAACTCCTGAGTTTGCATTGTATCTGCATTAATTAACACACTCAAATTAGGCAATAACAGCCTGAAAGAACTGCAGACCTATCAGAGTGAGCAAAATAGTGCAGCAATTGCTGGAATTCAAAATTTAGCAAGAACTAAGGGAAAAAAAAAAAAAAAAACAAAACAAACCATAAATCATAGCAACTGATATTGTCAACAAGAAAAAGATAAATGCATCGACTTGCCAGCCATGGTTTTCTAGGGGTTATACATATATCTATATATCTATATATCTATATATCTATATGTATGTGTATATAATCCCTATATATATAATGTTTTATATTATTTATAGATTTCTATATATGTTATTTATATATTTATATATATTATTTGTATATTTTTTTATATATATATATATATATTTAAAGTGTAGCCAACCCTATAACAAAGTGCTCCAGGCTGAACCCAGGATCACGCTGCAAACCTGCCCAGCCCTAAACTGCCTGTACTCACCCACTGAAAAGAAAGGTTAAAATCCCCCATAAAAACATGTTTGCATTTTTCAGCCAGGTTGGGGGATGAACTGTTAAACAAGTGAGTGTGAAATGCATCAGCCCTCTTGCCTTTGTTTGTGATTATGACATGGAATAACACTGCCTGTTTGAACCTCCACACAGGTAAAATTGGTTCCTAAAGCACCTGGAGAGAGGAAGAAAAACCCAAGTCGTGCAAGAGAAGTAATGATTAAACAGTATAAGCATTTGGGAATACGCTCAAAGACAGGAGAAATGTTCATACTTCAATAAACAGCGTGGGAGTGAGTTGCAAACAGCAGCCTGTCTGGTGGGAGCCTGTCTGGTGGGGGTGTGATTGGAGAGGAAGAGGTCGGCACGCACACCGTTGGACCAGCACTTGGTGTTCCTCTGAACGCCTCCGGCTGAGCCTGTTCCTCAACTAATTCCACCTTCCTGTCACAAACACTGGGTAGAACCACTCTTCTCCTTGGTGAGAATATCCTGAAAGCTCCTGCTTTCCCACTTATTTCAGTTGCCCAACCCATTGCAAAGGGTTTATTTCGGTCACTTATCACGCCGCACTAACTCACTTCCCAAACCCTGAGCCCAACCTATTTTAATCTGCGACAGATGGATGCCAGCAAAATGATTCTCCTTACAACTGTGCTGCATGCCAAGACCAAAATATTCCCTTTTAAATTCCTTTCAGCAAACTTCAGCACATTTTCCACATCTTTTGCTGTTAGCAAAACAAACCTCTCTAAACACGCAGCAGGGGGAAGGGGAAGGTAGCGCAGGAATTCACGGTGACAGAACCCTTGGATAGCTCCAGGCCCCAGTCAGGAGCATTTGGATGAGGTTTGACTCCAGCACAGATTCTGACAGGTATAAAAAGTTCCCTCTGACGACTGAAAGACGGCTCTTAGCACTGCACCCTGTCCTGGGATGTGCACGTGTCCATAAAGTCACAAAATGATATTTAAAATGACCTTGGGGAAAAAACGTAGCCAATAGCAAATATTTGAGCATATAAGGGGTAAATCTGGACACTGTGGTTGAGAAAAGCATCTTTGCCCTCAACAGGACACTAAAAATGCTGACATCTCCATTATTCCTGGAAGTTCACATGATTACATTCCATTTGTTTCTGGCTAAGAAGACGCAAGAAGTGCTTTCCAAATAGACTCTCATTTCCTTGATTCATAATTTTGTTTACGTCCAAATTAAATTGCTGCACTGCACATCACTTCAAGACACTTTCCACACACCTGAATAATCGATCACAGTGCAGAATATAAAGTTCTACCTACGTGAAGACCAATTCAGCAATTCACCCATCCAATATATACATTCCCATACAAATACCAGGCATTGCTTCCATGAAATACTCAAAAGATTCAGCACCGTGTTTTAAAGCTTAGAAGTCCTGGAAGTTGGGAGTTCTCAGATCTGTGTTTTCTTTCCTGCTTTGCCAGCTCTAATTTGTCAGTAGGTTGTCACTGGTTTGTCATTTACCCTGTTCTTTTAAGCCTTTAAAAAGCATTTTTGTCGGTACTTCTGTCTCAGCCCTTTACTCACTTCAGCACATTACAAATTCAAATCCATTTTGACAAAACCCCCTCAGCAGGCAACAGCAGCACTTTCCTGCAGCCTTACCATGCCAGCAAATAATCACTTTGCATCTGGGGGCTTTTCCAGTGGATTCAGTAAACAGCAGGAAATGTTTTGTTCCCTTACATGCAGATTTTTAGTTGAATTCAATGACAGAGAAGCTGAAGACAAACTGTCACCAAATTGTCATTTGAAGATCAGTTCTTTACAAGAGAGAAGCCAAAGCACAGAGCCAAGGTCCTCTGCACCATATGATACCTATCACCTCCCCTCTTCCTAAGCACACACCCCTGAGGGGCTTTTTTAGGAGTTTTACACACGGAATCAAGACCATGCTCAAAAGCAAACACTCCAGCAAAGGGCAAAAGGAAGGTTTACACAAACAAACAAGCCAAAAACCACTATGTGAAACAAAATCAATATAGCTTTAAGTACACTCAAAGCATGAATACAAATGTCTCTTTACAAGCACCTGGTTGTCAGACATTGTATAAGAAAATACAACAAATGATCAAGTGATTATAGGATTTACTTTTTAAATGTCCAAAAAGGCCACAGATTCAACTTCTTTCTTGCTAATTGCAATGCCAGAATTGAGCCTGAATTCGAAAGATATATCTCAGGCAATCTCAGTAATTAAATCATATATGGAAATCAGTACTTTAATCAAACAGTCAGAGCCCTTCCCTTCCAGTTCCTCCGTCCAAGCTCCCATCCCTGATGGCACACAGCACATGCCTGTTCCTCAAAGACATCTTAGGGAGAAGGGCAAAAATAAACCCCAAAATCATATACTGTAGCAAGCCCAAAGGATTGTCTTCACATATTCAAATTTGCTGGTGAAAAGCAGCTTCATGCACAAGAAGACTGGGGGAGTAGGAGGCTTCCGTTTTCAAAGGACAGCTTTCAACATAACATTATCCAAACCATCCAAAGACTTGTCTGAAATGGTGTCTGTAGAAAAGCTATCCCGGCAGGTTGGATTTGGGTTTCCCCCTGCCCCCAAGTTAAATGACCCCAGCCTGTCCTTAATCACCAATATCTCTATGGGAGAACAGAGTCCAGCAATGAGCAGCTACTGAACAATTCTCACCTTTTATTAACTGAATGACAGCAAGAACAGAATTCAAAACTCAAGTCTTATTAATAACCACACAGTAGGTTTACACCTTAATTTAACATATTTGGGTTCTATGTCTATTAAAATGCGTACCTGAGTAGTAATAACCTTTTCAGACTTACCTCTTAAGCACTGGGATATACTGCTTGGATTTTAGGGAGAAAAACAAAGGATTTAGCGGTAAGTTTTAAAGATGTTGTGCCTGATCATGAGGTGAGCAAAACCTGCTTTACATAAATCAAGAACCTGAAATTCTTAGCAGCTATAAAAACTTCAGTGCTAAAGTGAATGCTGTATTATCACTGCAGGTAAAATCGGCATTAAGCCACAGTGTTAATGCCATTTTACAAACTCCAGAGTTTGGAGACAGTGTTTGTCCAACAGCTGCTCCCATAATTAGCAAAATGCTGATGGCTTGTGAACTCTTCTTCTTCATTAAGAAGCTCTTAACTGACTGGTGGCTCATCAAGTTAATATATCAGGGAATGCCTGGAGTGGCGAATTCAGCTCATGGCAGAAGGGAAGTTGGATCATCAAAATTCAAGTTTTCATGGCCTCTTGATGTTATTCAGTACTTAAGGGGGGAAAATGACAGGTCTGTAAACACACCCATTAATTTTCTTTATTCCATATTTTCTTGAGTGTCAATTTGTGCTCCCTACCCTTGAGACAACCACTAAATTTTGTCCCAGTTGGTTTGGTTATTCTCTGCTTTCAGGAACCATCTGTTCCAACCAGCCATCATTTCACTGGGTTCAACTCTAAAAGCAGTGCAGATGAGTTGTTACCATTACCCAGCTCACTTGTCACACAGGTATTTTTGGCCAGCATGAATGATTCTTCCATTCAGCTGTAAAAGATGGGAATTCAAAAATAACATTTTTTCCTCATGGAATTAGTTTCTTCAAACTTGCCAGTGAGTTTCTCAGCGGCTCACATTTTATCTTCCGTCCACTGAGTTATTTTATTATCCAGCTGAAAGTGCTGCTGATCTCCAAAGGGCAGAGACAGCAGTGACTGCAAGCAGGCAATGGGGTTTTTTTATTATTATTTTTTGGTTTTAATTAAACTCCCAGAGCAGAACCTGAGCCTGCAGCTCTGACAGACACAACAGCACACGAGCTACATCTTGCACTTGCAATGGCACAGGCTCACTGATCTACAGCTGATAAATTACTTAAATGAGATAATAACAGCTATAATGGAAACATATTTTCCCAGTCTTTAATGAAATAGCATTCATCTTCTGGAATAAAAGAAATACAACTGTGCTTTGCTTTCCTTTCAAAGCCACTTCCTTTGCCCATAAAAATGTATGTTTTCCTCCTATTCATTTACTGGAGGTGATCAACAGGCCCAATTTTCTTATTTCAATTTCAAAGCAAGCATTTTTATCACTCAGCTTTTCCCATTCAAGCATTTCAGATCTGATTCATCCTTCTATGTACCTTTGGTTGTATAGAATTTGTTCCTAAGCAGCTTTCACTAAATGAACATCTTGTTCTCGTAACCTCATTCATCTTCTTATCCAGGAAAAATTCACAACTGGCCTGACAATAAACTACTATTTGTTAAGAAATGAGAAGAAGAACCACAGGAGCTGTGGGGTGGGAAGAGGAAGGTAAGCTTTCAGGGAGAAGAGTTAAATATCCTCTGCCAAGATGGGGCTAACAGCATCCAGCAATTAATTATTTTTAATCTCAGGGGCCGGTCTCTCTAGGTTGATGATGATGGCTATAAATCAGGAAAATAAAAATACTCTCTTAAATGTATATTAGGTACCTGAATAATTTACAGTGCTTTGAGTATTTAGGCCAATTAATCACAGAACATGAGGAAGGAGATGGAGAAGTTGGCACCACTTTTACTGGTGTTGAGCTGGAGCTGTGGCTGGAGCTGCCCTCATCACATTGTTACAGACCGTGTGGACAGGGGCATAAAGACTATTTATACAAATAAAGACTACGGACACTTACACAAAAAATATTGATGGTGAAACAGCTATAAGAAGGGGAAAGGCTTTTGTGCTCTACACTGCATACGACCCAGGATGGAAACTATCACTGATTTCAAATCAAAACTAGTTTGCTCGCACTTAAACACAGAAAGTGACTGCCTGACCTGGAAACCTGGGATAGCACTGACTGGATTCCAAAGTGACCCTTTCAGTACGTCCTGTGCTCCTCAGAATGAATATTGGATCTGCTAAGGGATGCGTAGGAGCCCAAGATATGCAGTGCCAAAGCAGGTGGGAAGAGTAATGTTGTTTGCATTTATTATACATATCAATAAAAGCTTTCTGATGTCAAACAAAGACGCTGCAACCCAAAGGAGACACAGCGTGTAACGGGATTCAAGATGTAGAGCAGCCACGAGAAATTCATTTGGAAAGAGCCACTGCGAAAAGGAAGCTCAGGAAATAAAACTAGGTTGAGTGATTTATCATTTATGCACATTATAAATAACAAATGCATTATAATTCCAACACATTTTCATCAACCTGAATTGAAAGTCCTCTGGCAGTAATTGTAACATTTGCATGTAAGAGTTTTTGTGGTGGTTTCATATCTTACTATAAAGAATGTTCTCAGAAAGCTGCATTTGAAATTTAGAGTTCCTTATGGCTG
This sequence comes from Lophotriccus pileatus, assembly GCA_035583135.1. NCBI lineage: Eukaryota > Metazoa > Chordata > Aves > Passeriformes > Tyrannidae > Lophotriccus > Lophotriccus pileatus. The sequence goes on along the minus strand of JAWWES010000133.1, from coordinate 2,163,339 downwards.
CTACAGTAGCACAACAAACATAGGTTTTTGAGCAACATAAGGACGAGAAAACTACCCAGGTAACAGCTTTACCTGAACACCAGTTCCTGCTCCAAACAGACACAGCTGAACAGCTATTAATGCTGATGGACACCTCTAATTTTGACTAATGGGAAAGCCAGGCTTTACCTATTCCATCTGTTGACACTGATGGGGAAATTCTCAATTACTTCTAAGGGGGGACTTTCATTTTCTGTTGGTGGTTATATTCCAACACCTCTGCCTCTTTTGCCAGCTCCTCCTTGAAATTCCAGAGCTTGCAGGACACCAAAGTCCAGCCACTTTTTCCTTTCCCCTGGAAGGCACAAAAGCCTGAGAAGCTTGGCTTTGTATTTAACCTGGAGAAGAATAAAGGGCTATTTTGGCAAACCACTTCATCTGTGCCTAATTTTTACCACATCTTTAGGTCTAATGGACCTCAAACTGAACTGATTTAGGGAAGGATTTAAACAAGCGCTCAACTGTGCCCCTGAGTTTGGGCCAATGTTAGCAAATACAGAAGCAGCAAAAGAGGAAGGGAAAACTACTGTAAAATCAACCCTTCTTTGAGCCAAGTAGCAAATGCCTTCTGTAAACCCTTTATGATCCTCAGCTGCCTCAGACACCCGTAGGAGTCCTCCCACTCCCTTCATTAACTTGCCATCCTGGCCTGGCTCCTGACCTGTGCTGTGTCAATGAAGGATTTGTGAGGACTGAGGCAAAATTGCATAGTTTTCTAGGAAAAAAAAAAAACCAACAAACATAATAAAAGCTTTTTGCCCAGCTGCACATCCCTTCCAAGGGCAGTATTTGAACTGATGGAAGTTATTTTAATCTAGACTGATCTTAAAGCGCAAAGTGACATCAGTAATGGGGGTTCTAATCCAGGACAGCACATCAGCACCAGCTGAACTTCAGGCCTGTGCAATCCCTGATGTCCCCCTGGGCTATTCATGTCCTCAAAAACAAATATTTTGGTATAAATCCCAGCTTGGAAACAATGCATGTGTGACTCTGAATTATCATCGGTGTGAGTCTAAAAAAACAGACTCTCAAAAGGGCCTGGAAAACATAACCTGGGTCTTTAAAAAGGAAGAAGAAAACAGAAACAAACAAACAAAAAAAACCACCCAGAAACAAAACAAACGAAAAGCCAACCAAACAACAGAAAAACACCAAACAAAACAAAACAAAACAAAAAAAAAAACAACAAAAACATCAACTTGAAAACAACACACGAAACCCCAAAGGATTTGTGTTTCAAGAATGAAAGGTTTTAACTAGAAAAATCTTCATGTCTTTTACCAAGACTTTTCAACTACTCTAAAAAAAAAAAGTAGAAATGGATAATCCTGTTGTTTAATGGGAGTATTTCCTGGGCCAGAATTTGAGTGAAAGTATCATTTAGTCATTTCCTGAAAGAGCAAGGATTTGGGATAGGTTCTGAAGATCCACAGGATCAGTCTTTGGTTCTCCTACTTGACATTTACTGAAGTCTCTTAAATACTGATACGGAACCAAGATTTTTCCACTGCAGGAACTGAATAATATCCCAGGCAGGGAAAATATTTAGGATCCTCTGGATAGCATATACTGAGATGCTGAGGTGTTAGTAACAACTGCAGAACTTGGCAGGCGTCTAAAGGGTTTCCATGGCAAGTTTCCATTACTGAGGATGTTCCTAAATAGAGGTAATAATGCTAGAACACCTCTAGAAAGAATTAGGATGCCATTCCAAGCGTATCTAGCAGGATAATAACTGGGCTTAACAAAAATCCAGCCTGTAAGTGAAGTTTATGACAGACTGCTGACAGATAATTCTATCACTCTCCATTTTTCACTCCCCATGGTCAAAGTGGCATTTTCTAATAAAAGAAATGTGCAAACACCATTCCCTGCTAAAGAATCAAACTGCTTTAGTCCCCTGAACACCATCAACCGATCGCCCATTGATTCCAACTTACTGGTGCCATAAAACAGAAAGAAATGATTTCATGGGGCTTTGGGATGGACTGAAATAGATGCAGATAAACGGGTGTTACTGAAACACAGCAGTTTCTAATTCAGTGCCAGCGAGACTCATCCACTTACTTGTACAGAAAGGTAAAATGGACACTGAGGGAATAAATGAAGAATGCTGCAAATGAAGAACCCTTCAATCCTGGGCCTAAATCGCAAACAAGTCAGCTCAGGCAGCAGAGAGAGGAACCAGTTTCATCTAACTCCACCTGCATAAAAGCAACAACGACGGAAAATTCCACATTGCCAAACCCAGTGATTGACCAGGGAGGGAAAACTCCTCTGAGTGCTGCAGTAGGAGGCTGGAACGATCCTGTCCTGGAAATCAGTCTGTCCTAGGCAGTCTGAAATACCCGGCCCTGAAGCAGCAGATTGCATTTGATTTTAGTTTAGAGAAGATTTGGTTAGCAAAGCAGTTTGACCATCCGAGTTGGCTGAACACCAGCTGAATTGTTCTGACCCTTGTATCCGGTACAAGGCTCCTGGAGTCACCACATTCCCTTGATGTGGCAACTCCTTTTCATGAGCCAAGACAGGAGCATGAGAGAAGCAGAGGAAATGTACAGCTAACAGGGTATTGTGCTGGATACCACATTCCTGTTTGGGAAAAGTAAAATATATATATATACAATTTCTCCCTTCAGCACAAAACTTTGACGACATTTCTAATTTACAGACGCCTCTTTCTTTTAACATTTTTTGTATTATAAGTGTGGTGAGAGGCTGTGAACCTTTTCAGGGAAACACAGGAATTTTCCTTTGTAATCCACCAAGCATTGTAACATCTGAAGACAGAGATTCTAAAGAAATGTGGCCAGTCCCTACCAGAGCCATATAAAGCCAAGATCTTATGATTAAACACATCAAAGGCGTTATCAAAGTGCCTGTTCTCTGCCCGCTATGAAAAGCTACGTAGGCTGAATGAAAAGTATCCAGAAAAAGAGGAAAAAAAAAAGCAGGAAAAAACTCCTCAAAGATCACATGCTGCTCAGTCCTGCCTCCTTAAAAACCTGACCTTACGTCAAAGGGCAGCTCGGAGACTGAACACGCAGGGAGAACAGTTTCAGAGTTTGCTCCTTTGTGTCACAGGGGACTTCCACAGTTTTAATTTCGTGGTTTAGCTCAAAGAAAGTTTTATTTCAGAGGGTCTAGAACTAGAGGATATTAAGGTCCCTTCCAACCCAAACCATTCTGTGATTCTACGAAGAGCGGGTCCAGCTGTGTTGTCAGTGAAATCCACAGTCCAACTGGGCACAAAAATCCAGCCCAGCAAACTTCCTACCAGAAAAGCAAGACAGCATCAAAAGTGTTTTCTAGGACAATGCAGAATTCCCTGAGAGCTGTTGCTGGGAGTGCCTCTGGTCTCCTCTTTTCCCCTACAGATGCTGGGAGTCAGCTCTCCTACACTTCTGCCCTGCACTGCAGTAACTCAGGCACGTGCAATGCACAGCGTTGACCTAAGAACACTGTTTTATTACAGATAAATAGCAGAGAACATAACATTTGGACATATTGACATGGGAGGTTTTCTGATCTTCCTGTTCTGCCAGAATCTCTGACACTATATCCTTTCATTGCCAATTTTGAATGAGATGACCATTTAACAACTCATTTCCCAAACAGAGAAGGGGGGGGGGAAGGGAGAAGAGGCACTTCAGTTGCCACACAATAAAAGTATTCATCTCAATTACTTTCTTCTGGTTTTCAGAGCAAATGCTGACATTACTACCATCAGAATGACCCCCTTGCCTGTGCCTGGTCCCACTCACTGTAACCCTCATCTGCATTAGGATCTGTGGGGCTCTGTCTCGGCTGCAAACTCAGAAAATAATGTCATGTACTGGGCAGGCAACAGCTTAAAAATAAGTTTCTGAGTTCAAGTTTGGAGAAGCATCAATACAAGATGATTCCCAACAGCTGTGTACACCAGGATAACTGCTTGCATCCATTCACTGAAGGGCTCATTTCACCCCACGGGGCTCTCTGTCCACATCCCTAAACCTTTTGGTAGCTGACAGTGCTTTGAAGTGACTGCACAGCTTAGTGACAGCTGCTCTTTAACCACAGTCATGAGAGCAAAGCACAGCTTCAACAGGGATGTGTTTAGAGGGTCTCTCAGCGCTGCAAGCTCTCAAGTGAGGTTCTGAGCAGAGACATCCTTTTCAAATCCAACATACACAACCCTCATTTTTTACTTTGGTTCCTGATTTCTTCAGCCAAGACTTACCAGGGCTTCGGGATCTTTACTTCCTTCACTGCTGAATCCATAGTAGTCAGGGGTTTTATCCAGATCCTGTATGTTCCCTTGTGCCCTCAGCCCCTTGTCCGAGTGACAAGCCTGGCAAATCGGTGCATTGCCCATATCAGTTCCGCTCCCTCCGGCCGGGGGGATCGCCCTCGCGCCGCCCCGGGTGCCCAGCACTCCCGAAGGACAGATGACCAGCCAGGAGGAGGATCCCAGGCCACCACGAGTCCCACGCTCCCTTCCCTGAGCCCTCCTGTGTCACGGAGAACCCGAAACCCCAGCAACTGCGGGCAGCAGTCGGTGACCATTTCCAATTCAGGCGCTGCCTGGCTATTTTTACACCTACCAGGCCAGCTATGCATGTCGATGGCGTGGGGTGGGCCGGGGGCCGGCTCTCCAGCAGGCAGCCAGCCTTCCCAGCACGGAAAGTTCAAGTCCCACCGGGTGGAATGCTCTGCACACACGCCTTACTGAGTTACCCACTTGCGTGCCTCGCAACGTTTTGATTTGTTTCCCCGCCGCGTTTTTACTTAAAGCGCCGAATTTCAGCGCGTCGCCAAAGCCTGCAGAGCTCCTGACTCAAAAACGTGATTGTTTCGATCTGTTGGAGACTTACAAACCAAGGTGAAAGGGGTGAGCACAGATTTCATGAGCATTTCGTCCCCATGATCCACGTGGCGTTTCAGGTTCATGGGGCTAATAACTATGATGAGCTTGCTTTGGATTGATATGGCCCCAGGGTGTGATTTCAGACGAGCTCAAATGTATCCAAAAAGGACAATATCTGATGCTACATCACTTTTGCTGTTGCCTGTGTCATGTTTGATCTTGTTTCAGGAGTTTTATTATTGTTTTGGTTTAGGGTTGATTGTAAATTTTTAGCTAGAATAGTAATTAAAAAAAAAAAAAGGTAACAAGCAAAACTCCCATCAAAACTGAGAATATGGACATTTCCTCTAGGTTGGAATTAGTTATCATGACTGCACCCATTATGATAAAAACAATTTTGAGGATTGCACGTTGGAATCCACTCCTAGAAGAGGCTCACTGCAGAATTAAAGAACTCCAAAGGAAAAAAAAAAAAAAAAGTTGATTGAGAGATAATTATCAGTTTTCAAATGCTTCAGGACCAGCTGGAGGGAACAGGAACAGACTACAGGTACCAGATTCCTGCAGAATATACCACAGTCTACATCAAACCCCTAAGGAGAGATGGCCGTGTATTTGAAAATTTAAACCCAAAATTCCTCAGAAACAGAGAGATCTTCTTCAGAGAGAACTGCAACAAGCAAGCAAGGTTTTTCTCTCTGGGGTTTCAGTGCACTGCCACTGCAGTGACACACATCAGCAGGCAGCTGTCCACGGCAGCCTATTGACTTCTCCCCAGTTAACCTGCACGGCACCATCAGTTATGAGCCAAGAGACTGAGTTCTCCCCAGCCCCCCTATTAAGGGTTATTGATGGGCACAGGGTTCTCTTCTGTGTTAATTACCAGGAGGGAGATTTAACCCAGCTGATTGAAAACCTTTTCCCTTGCTGACGGGATGGGATCACCCATTGCCTCTGAATCGCCTCAGGCCCTGGGATGTGTAATGAGCACGGCCACGTGCTTGGATAGACATGCACAAAATAGTTAAATTCACTGCCATTTGTATCTTTTTCTCCATTTTTTGCCAGCAGTTGGCAAATGTTTCAGGAAAGCCTGTGCAAGGCTCACCTGTCTGTAGTTCCTGACACCGACTTCCCTCAGCTCTCCCAAAGCATTACCCTATGACAGCAGTAAGGTGTGTGTACACACCGCCAGAACTTCTGCATGGACTTATAAAAATAAAAGGATGCAAGAAGGAATCCCACCAAATGCTTGACCTGACCCAAGTTCATACAACCACAGTCCAGACCCAAACTGGAACCCAAAATCTTTGGATATTTAATGTGAAAGGAACTTGCTGGAAAACACAGGCATTGCTCAGGAGGAAATGGTGAGTAACATGCATTCCAGGGAAACAATGCCTGCAGAAAGCAACAATCTGTGCAGCCATCAGAGGGAAAGCAATGGAGGAGCTCTCTGCCAGAGCCTTTCAACAATATTCCTGTTGTTTGTGCAAATGGCTCGAAGCCGTTAGGGCAAATTACTCAGAAAGCAAACACGTTCATGTTTTGCCAGACTTTGTTGGGACATCACATTCTAACAAAGTATATGTCTTATGATGTGGGGTTCAAAGCCCCTGTGGAGGAACATGGTGCATATCTCTGTAATTCCCATGCTCTCTGCTGTGTTGTTGGGGCTGCAGATCTTTCCCAGCAGGCAGAGGTGGAGAAACCAAACACAGAGGCACGGTTTGGAAGCAGGGAGCTTATGGCAAAGCACCTCAGTCCCCCTCTCTGTGTTCCACTGCCAGAACTGCTCTGAAGGCTCCTCATAGGGGAGCACAGCTCGCTGTGGGCAATTCCCTGAATCCACTTGTTTCCCTGTGCTTTAATGTACCCTATCCTCCTAATTCCAAACCTTAATTTACTCCCTTCACCAGAATGCCTTCAGAAACACTTTGAAGTGCCTGTAAGAAAGAGAGCAGAGTGCCTCATGTATTAAAGCAATGGTGTTAGGACAGGGCCACCCCTGTCCCCCAAAATCGGGAAAACATTCTGTTTTCATCCCTGAAGCCTTTCTAAGCCTGCAGCAGTTATTATTATCAGCCTTAGAGAAACACCAACCCACTCAGCAGACAGCTGGGAATTGCATCTTTTCCAGGGATTCTCGTAGTAAATGGCATCGGGGTCAAATACTCTGAGTTTGCTACTACTGGCCATCAAAAAAAAACCAAAAAACCAGTGTGGTACAAAACCCACTTGTTTGCAGCCACTTGCAAAATCCCAGCCAAGACCTCCAAGAATAACAAGTGAGGAGTAGTGAAATCAAAGCTGGAAGCTAATCTCCAGAGAGAGATTTCATTTCATGGGATACCATTCCACGCTCTGGGAATATGCTGACCCAGGACTACAAAGTCACACACACAGGTGGGCAGCAACAAAAGCAGAACTGCTCTGTTTCCACCAAAAAATGTTTATCTTTTTCTGCCATTACTATTAAAGCTTAACTTGTCCATAGATGTTTCAATTATGTTTTCAATTTAGTTTAGTTTAGCTAAAATGACAATTCGGGAGCCACTGTAATAGCACTTAGAGCCACAGAATAAATACAGAAGGGGAAAAATGAAGAAAGAGAGGAAGAGTTTCAAGTATCAAGACAACTCACAGTCGTTATAGTGACATAAAGCCCCATATTTATTATTGTCAAATCTTTCCCCAAAGAGCCATTTCCCACGACATTTTTGTGTTTAAACAGAGTAATTAAAAAAAAAACCACACAAAAAAGAAAAAAAAAAAAAAGAAAACAAAACAAACCAAAACAAAACAAACCAAAAAAAAAAAAAAAAAAAAAAAAAAAAAAAAAAAAAAAAACCACCACAGACTGCACTGGGACCTATATATTTCTCGGAGATTCCTGAACTCTGAAATGATTCCTAAATGCAAAGTCTTTCACTCTTGGGGATTCTTCCACAGGAAGGCCAAGTACAACATGGCTCACTTGCTGCTGGCAATTATTTTGGGTCAGATCTTGAGCTCAGACACACTATAAACTCTTTTATGCCTTTATATCATTTATGCCTCCGTTTACGTTTTACAATGATGACACTGATGCAATCACTATTTCCCAAAAATTCAGCCTTTTCTCCCTTCTGGTCACAGAGACCACAATGAGCAATTCCCCAAGCAGCCTTTAGGAAGGGGTAATTGTCTGCTCCAGAGGGCTCAACAGCAAATCCTCTCCAGCTTAAATAATTTGAGTCCAATCAATTGCAAAAATCTATTTTGAGCCATTTTGAAGAGGACTTGCTCTGCTTTTGGTGGTGAATCATTCAACACATTAAGCCTAACAATCCTTTCTGGACAGCTCTTAATCCAAGTGGTACCTTGGATGTATTTTAATCACTATGAGAACAAGCAAAGAGAGAACCTGGGGTTTAATCACTGCAGCTACAGGCGTGGCAGGACTGGGGAAAGACTGTTCCATGGATAGGAAAGAGGACGGTAAAAACAACGCCAATAAATCTAAACCAAACCTCTGGCCCTTGATTAGCCCTAATTTTTTTTCCTTACCACAGACAAGATACTAATTCTGCCTTAAGCCATCTTGTAGGATACTGGTAAGCCATCACATTCCAAATATGGAATATCAAAGTAAGGCCTCAATCCTCTTCTCCAAGACAACCACCCCACCTTCCCTTTTAGACACATGAGCAGGAGCTCACTGCTGACTCCACAACTCCCAGTCTCCTAAATCCTTGTTGCTGAAATACACAAGTTTCTCAAGTTCTCGCTTCTGTTTGATTTCTAACAAATTTGATACAACTTTCAAAACCAAAAATTGCCTATTTTCCTCTAAAATCAGTTGGGGAGGGGAAATATGTATTTCATATAACATATAAGAAACAGTATGTCTCATATATAGGGATACAATATCCAGAATAAAGTTTTCCATGTGTTGCATCTTTTGCTTTCCTGTGGTTTAAAAGAACCAAATAATTCAATGAGGAATGAAAGGTAACAATGTTAAATTCATAGTTCTTCTCATGCAAAAGAACTTTCCATTCTCTGACATTCACCAAAATTGATTTGATTGAGACTAATGCCCAACATTTATTGAAATCTAAATGTTTTCCTGTCTAAAAGTCAATTGTCCTCTTACTTTTTGTACAGGCAGCAGGAATATCTGCAGTGCTGGTAATGGGAATCCAGAGGTTAATCAACTATAATAAAACACAGCAAAACAGCAAGATGAAATCAAGAGAAGGGGAACTGTTTACTTCTGAAATTGAATATTTTGAACATAAACTGATACAAGGAAGTGAAAGTGGAAACACTTCAAGTGCTGCCCGAATGTTAAACAGCATAAAATCTTGAATCTGGAACCCAAACTGCAGGTTCTGAAAGATTTTCTCAAGGCTTTATCCTGAAAGCATCAGTACTGTTTTAAAATAGGGGTTTTTTTTTCCTTCCTAAAAAGTTACCTTATCACGAGCTTTGAATATTCTTTTACTGAAACTTCAAAGAGAAAAAATGGTCTGTAACTAAAGCATCTCCCTCTGAGCGCTGTCCAAGGCAGAAGGATGAAACCTACTTAGAGTTTAACAGATGCAAAATGTCACAGCTGGTAATTGGAAGTTTTATGGTCTTATCAGGCCTTTTGTGCCACTAGGGATCTGATTTTTAAAATGTTTTCAGAAAGCATGCTTTATTTTAATATTCAATAAATCCCAAATTGGTGCCTGTTTAAAGGTGTTGTTTGTGAACACACTGCTTGAAGTTGCTGGGGAGAGAAACATTCTCTTGTCTGAACAGCAGTTACTGCCTGGGTGTATGTTCTGCCAAGGGAAAGGAGAAGACTCGTCATCATTAATAGTAAATAATCCCATATAGTAGATTACAGGTTCTTAAGTGGACACCCATAGTCCATTTACTCAGTTTCTATTTTATTTTGTACCCTGTGCCTGTCTGTTACCTCAGGGCCCATTAAAGACATCTCTTAGAAACAGGAGTTACTATTAATCTGCATAAGAAAACACTTTTATCTTGAATATTAAGCTGTTTGGTTTAGTAAATTGCTCTTTATGGCTATAAACTAGAATTGTAAAGAGAACATTAGTGGCACTGAAAGGAAACTAAAGCTCACCTCCCCAGTTCATACCCCAGCATGATCAGTGCACATACCCAATACACCTGTGCTGATGTTTAAAACAACCTGGCTGTGCAAAGTGCACTTACATTTAGCTGAGCTACAGCCATAAAAGCTGCAATTTTTTCTAGTCTGTAATATTACAGCTTGTGTTTTATGTGCTCAGCTAATGCACCAACAGCTGCTTGAAAAAACAAGCCAGAATCCAGCATTACTGCCTCCTAGTCGCTGGTTTTAACCAGGTGTAGATCCAGAGCCGCCCTTTTTGGAGCTCCAAAGGATTTCTCTTCCCAATCTCTGAGGAAAGAGTGAGTCACAAAAGGCAAAGTTATGTGCTGTATTCATCCCATGTCAGCAAACAGTAGTTGAAAGCTTGGGTTTATATCACTCCTGTCTGATACTGTGCCTTTCCCCACACTGACGAAGTTGCAGGAGATGATAAATAAAAGATGACAATCTTCCAAAAGCAATTCTCTGCCATCAAAAGGGTTCTAACGGAGCACAATCAAGAATTTTTGTTTCTGTAAGCAAGCAATTTGTGCCTTATAGTTACATAAATCATCCAAACGAGGGCCAGAATAGCATGAAAAACAAATAAGACTGTTGAGCAACCGACTGAACTTTCATTATTGCGCCCATACACACGGTTCTAAAGAGACACTTTGAGATCTTGTGATTGAAAACACATCTTCATATCATTTATCAGCTGGTTAAAGACTTGCCACCCAGGGGAAAAAACCCAAACCACCTCGATTCAGCTCATAGAAGCACCAAAGAATGCACCAAAAAGCACAGCAGCTCCAACCAGGTCTGCATCCAAGTCATTCTGTGGTAATTCCGACCTATGTATAAATTAGAAGTCGGGAGATTATGAACAACTGACAAAAGGCCAAGTGTTTGTGCGCTGTAATCTCTCAGGACTATTAAACCCAGCATCATCTATAAATTAAAGAGAGCCAACAAGGTTAAGATGAGAAAGCTGAGCAGTTTAATTCCAGGGAAATCCTAGGAATGCTGTAAAACTTTCTTCAGCTGCCATTCACAACTCATTATGCTATAAAAATGCACAATATTAATAGTGGTTGTTGAACACGAGGCAACATAACCAAGGTTTTAAGAATGACTTTGCATTCTTAGGAGAAATAAACACATAACAAAGAGACAACCAAAGAAGTATCAGTTTTGTACTGGATCCTCTCAAAACCCAGAAATGCAATTTTAGGAAAAGCGTAATTACAACAGAACCAAAACTGGATGTCAATAAACTCTATTAATGTCAATTAAAATAAATAAACCAGCAAAACACCCAAACGTACATAAAACCAGAGATTAATTGCCAGCAAGAAAGGGAAAAATTCACTAAATGATCTTGCACAAAGCAAAGTCCAAATTTTTCATGGCAAGGAAAGCGCTGCAGCATTTGAAATTTTACGTTGCATTGTAACCGTAATATTTGACTATTACCAAACAAATTACGTCAATGAGATATCCTGCAGTATCTGCAAGAACTGAGGAAATCCTAAGCCATGATCACTCTACTCCCACCCCCAGCTGAGTCCCTCAACTCCAACAGGGACGGAGCCCGGGGAGGCAGCAGAACTCAAATCAAGCAACAAAAGCTGCAACCCTCACAACATCCAGCACTCTTCCATTTTCCCCACCTCCATTACTTCTTGCCAGCCCCAAAATTTGGTCCCAAGGCCATGACAAGATGGAAAATAAGTCACAAGCCTCCACACTTCCCTCTCTGGCACCTTCTCTCAACACCGGACTTCCAGCTTTCCTCTCTCACAGTATCTTCGTAAAACCAGCTGTGGGGCAAAGATATATAAAATGTCAACTTCATGGAACAGAAAACTAATGTATTTCTAATTAGGTAACAGGCAGGGTCAGAAACAGACCCCAATTACCTGGACCTGCCTCCTGTTACCCTTCCTTTCAGAGAGCAGCACTTCTTCCCACAAGCAGCCTGACCCTGGACTTCTTTATTTAAGTGCTTATCAACAGAAAAATTACTGCTAAACTGCTCCTTAACCTGCACTACAGAAAATAATTTTTAAAAAATAATTTAAAAACATCAAGATTCCCATCTCAATGGAAACAACCCCTTATTTTCTGGAATACTGCTCTAAACTTACTGTTTCCCGTGAGACTTGTACCTTAAGGAACTCAACCCAAATGATATTTCAGAACAAAAGCAAAGGATGTTCTTTATTGGAGATATAAATGCCTATAAATCAGTAGCAGGATCATTTAATTCAACATTGATGAAGTGAAACAGTAGATGTAAGTATTTCAGTCTGAAGTTAGGAAGATCACTGACAAAGCCCCACATCCCAGCTGAACTACAATTCCCACTTGAATGTGTATTTGATATTTGGAATGGGTAAAAGTAATATGAAAAATAAAGGAATTTTGTAAGCTAAACAATAGCCAAACCCCCCAGGAAAGTCAAAGTACATCTATTATGCAATGATACTCTAAACCAAAGTAATTTTGTACAATGAAATACTTAAAGAGGCTGCCAAGTGAATACTTAGTGAAAGACCTTGGATCCTGTGTCAGAGTTCTGCAAAGTCCTGCTGCATTCCAAGTGACAAATAAAATTCCTTATTATTGCTCATTTATGGGAGGGCATCAAAACCATGGACAGGGGAAGCAGCTGGCTGATTAAATGAATATTTTGTTGTTCTTATCCATTCTCCACCGCTTCCCTGGGCAGCCTCTTCCAGGTCCAGACAACTCTCACCACCACCTGACGTTGCATTGTCTTTGCACAGCAGAAAAACACCTATTTTTACATTTTTAACACTTGCACAAATAGCTGAGGTAAAGCCACTGAAGCCCTAAAAGAGCATTTAGGAAGGGAAGATTTTTGTTCCTTCTCTGATCCAGCTTTTCACTGACAGCAGGGGTCTCCCACCCCCACAGAACTCTAAGGGGGTTAGAGTACCAGCAAGTTTTCCCTCCAATTCCATTTGTGATTTTTCAGCTCTTTCTGCTTTTCTAATTATTTTTAGAAAGGTATTACATTTATAAATAGTTTAGAACACCAAAGCTCTCCCCGTGCCAAAAACATGAACAGGACAGGTCACAGAACATCAGACTTATGTAAAGAACATTTTGGAACCAAAGGTACATTTGCGTGACATTATTTTCCACCATAAATAATCTCACAGAACTAAATTACAGGAACTGGACACATGTTCAAAAATTACATTGGAAAACATAAAGCACTAAGACGGTTACATAAGAGGAGGTGAATTATCTCCTGTTCGAAATCATCTGGAAAAAGATCCTAAATCTCTTGAGATCATTAACAAACCTTTCAGGGATTTCGATAAGTTAAGATTGTAATATATAGCGTTATAAAACCAAGTGTTCCTTTATAACCTTTAATTACAGTTCCCTATCTCTAAATTATCCTTGTCCATCTCAAACACCTCTTCCGGGAGGAGTCTGGTTCCTCTCAAGCCTTCTGTTTCCCCTAACATTCATTTTGCACATTAAAGTTGGTTAAAAAAGGATCAAATACCCCTTCCTATGTTTCAGGCTCCTGGACCAATAATCATTATTACAACTATACAGAGACTACAAAATAATGATGGTTTATTGCTCAGAATCAAGGAATATGTGCTGCTAAATGCAGCCAGATGACTTGCAAAGTGGCTAAACTGAGATGAAGAGAAAACTGATGTTAATTAACCTTTTTTACTCCCTGCATATTCACCAGCTGTAGCAATAGCTTGGTTCCTCCTAAGTTGCCCTCAGAGAATTTAGAGAATTTCCTTCCTTCATTCCTGTCTTTTAACGGATTTCCAAGCCCTGCTAAGAGCAAACACGTGCTAAGGTTGGTGTCAGAGCTCTGTGCCACACTTAAATGCTGCAGGGATGAATATTCCATGTAACTGGAAAGGACCCCACACTGGCTGTACTGGCCCTCACCTCTGCAAGGAACCACATCCCACCTTCCCACCTACTGGAACTGCATCTCCACCAGCAGAGCCACACTTCAGGTGCAGGGAACATCACCAAATCCTAAACCAAACAGGTCAAGTGCTAGGCTTCCTTAGAAATCCAGGGAAGACAGCCAAGCACGTACTTCCTTAAGCCTGGGAGAACTCATGCTGCAATGCAGAGCTGGCTCTGGGCACAGCCATTAATTATTTCTGATTTCCCTTGTTTGGGAAAGCTTTGCCAGGGCCTCATCATTCACCAGGCTAATACCCTGCACCGCTAGAGGGAACCAGGTCTAGGAAAGCACCTGTTCCTAGTGCCTGTATCCCAGGAAAGGAGAAGTTAGTAAATAAATTATCACCAAAGGAGTGGCTGAGTGGTTTAGCTGCCTTTCAGACAGCACTGCGGGCTTTGTGCTGTCCTCATGATAATCAAGAAAAGGGGATAAAATGCAACACGGGGGATTTTTCATCATCCTAAAAACACCCCTGGGACAGTGGTCATTGGCTGTAGCTGCCATTTGCCACGCAGGGCGGGGCTGTGCAGCACAGGCACCGTGGCTGTGGGGGCAGTGGGGGCTGGCAGGATTCTCCCCAGGAAACACGGCAGCAGCACGGAGAATATAGCACAGATCTGATCTAGTTGCTATGGAGTCTCCGTGCATTGCTTCAGGAAAATATTGCTGGGATACAGCAGTTGCTGTTGCCACTGACCAGTCAAAATAACTTCTATTTTTTATAAAAATCTAAATCACTTTTTGTCTTGAGCAAATGCCATTCTGCAGAATGAATCCAGGGCCGGGAAAGCCACCCTGCTCTGCACACAGCAGCTTGGCATGATGGCTTAAGGCTCACATCAGCATTTTAAATTTCACTCAGTTCCTCCTGCAAAGTCATGTCACTCTACCCAAACACAGTCCAAATGTATCTTTTCCACAAGAAACACAAACAGAAATAGGCATCATTTGGAAAAAGACTGGCTGTTCTTTTGCTGTTACATAAAGTTTTGAGGTTTTCATTTATTTGGTGCAAGAATGTTATTTCAACAACCACATTTAAATAACAAGGGATAACAGCTTCCCACTGCCAGAGGGCAGGGCTAGATGGGATATTGGGAAGAAATCCTTCCCTGTGATGCTGGGGAGGCCCTGGCACAGGTTGCCCAGAGAAGCTGTGGCTGCCCCATCCCTGGAAGTGTGCAAGGCCAGGTTGGATGGGGCTTGGAGCAACCTGGGATAGTGGAAGGTGTCCCTGCCTATGCATGGGATGATCCAACCCAAATCCATCTGTGATTCTGTGATTTCCAACATGACCTAAATAGAGCTAATATTAAATCCATGGAGAGCCTAAACCAGAGAGAACTCACACTGTTGCCTGACTTAGTTAAATGGAATTGAGTGTCCCTGGCCTGGAAATGTGGATGACAGCAATGATTCCTTTCCCCAGGCAGCCCTGATGTCCAGTACCATGCTCATCAGCAAAAACAGAAGGAAAAGACTTGCTGAGCATAACTGTTCTCCGTTAGTGTAATGGGGCCATCTGGGAAACCTTAGTTACTGCCTCTCCCTGCGCCAGCAGCAAGACCAACATGGTGCTCCTGATTCCTTTCCTCCCTTCCTTTAAAAAGGAATGAAGCAGGGGAGCAGGAAGGCTCAAGTGGGTCCAGCCAGTCCCCAGGAAATCAAGGCCTGGGCAGCGAGGCACGAAGCAGCTTTTGTCTGCCCGAGTCTCCTGTTGCACTGTGAGCTTCACTGGTTTTGAGCGCTGACATGTCCCTGTTAGACATCCTGGCACAGCACAGGCCAGGAGCAGTAAATAATTTAAAATCAGCTTGAATTATTCAACCTAAAACAGCCTAGAAAGGCTTGTAATTATGGTTCTATGGGCTGAAATCATCCTCCACGGGCCTGGGGAAATATAAGAGCTATGCCCATTTTGGGTGAACACCACTTATCAATGCTGCCTGGTTTTACGTACAGGAATAAAGAGAGGGCAGGTCTAAACTATCAGGCAAAGAGAAATCCACACCCTTCCTCGGGTCATTACAACAGCATCACATTAATATTTCCTAAATATGAAACACTGGGAGTTCTTCCCGAGCTGATCCAGACAATTATCACTGGTCTGCTTCAGAGCACATGCAAACAGGATAACTTTTTTAATCTAGTGCTACTTCCTTCCCTTTTCTGTTCATTCTTATTCTCTCTTCATCAGAAAGGGATTTTGCTGGAGGACAAAAAGCTGACCTTAAATAGCAGGGTTCCCCAAAGTGTACTCTGAAAGACACACAGGCTCAGTTCCCTAAAAAAGTCTCTTTTCCGAAGCCCCAGGGAGACAATAAACCTGCAAGATTTTGGAGAGGTTAACATGCTAAATTCTTCATTAGCATCAACAAACAGATGGCAATTACAGACTTTTTTTTAATTGCAGCCTTTGTTTTCAGTTGCCTGTAAAAGGGAAGCTACGAATTAATCTGTATTGATCCCTGTGTGGAAGGTCTTAGCATAGAGTGCTAACCCTGAAAAACTGTCAGCTATAAACCACAAACACCAAATCTATTTACAATACATGGAACTTTTATAAAAATTACCATGAGAAACCCCTTGAACAGTTCAACAAGTCAGCACCTTGTGAGCTGCCAACTCTGTGAAGCATCCAAAAGTCACTTGATTACAATGGTCAGATTTCAGAATTCATATTATATGTTCCAAGACTGTATAGAATTGTGTGACAGTGGGGAATATCTACTCCTACCTGGACAGCTCCATGGACTGAACAGGGAAGATGATGTTGATTTTAGCTGTCTAAGCCTAAAGGATTATTAACAAGTTACTAACAGGCATGTGCATCAAGATGTAGCTAAGTATAGAAGAGCTCATCAGACATTCAAACAGAACTACCAGTGCCACATCGACTGCACAAGAGGAATTGTTTGGGATTGATGCAGGGAATGGCAATCACTTCTTTAAAAACTTTCAGTAACACCCACATTCTCAAAAAGTAACTCAAAAAAATATTTTGTGAGCAGAGAGTCAACAAAGTAGGAAAACCCATCTGAATGGCAGCTGGAGGATTTTGCACCATCTCAGGGAGTGAAGGGCTGCCTGAATGGCAATACTCCTACTCCCCTCATGGACACACACACTGTTGCCACACTCTGAGGCACTATATGTTGGCAAATATATACCCAGGGCACGGCTCCAGACTTCACCATTAAACTACGAACTCTCAGAGCTCATATGCCACTGTTACTTCAGGTGCCAAACTTTCCCCAGGAGTTCAAAGGAAAAGCCTGAGGGACTAAACTACACAAGCCAGATTCCTAAAAGCTTGACACTTCCCAGCTGAACATCTGACATCTACATTAAACACCTTTTTATTAATTGCTTAACACAAAGCTCCCCGACAATCACGTAATAATTCTTCCAGTGGTGCAGGAAATATCACAGATTTAAAGGACACAAGACATTTTAGGGGGAGGAAAAAAAAACTATCCCAAAAGCCACAGAAGTTTATCAGGGATAATCTCCTTCAACTGGTAAATGCCCTCCCAATTTTTTTACTAATTCATGGTTCCTGGTAAGCTAAATTTGCAGAGACAGGAGGGATGGCCAGTCACCGTAGGCAGGTGCTGACATTTCTCCTCTCTCTTGGTTGCTCTTTTTGAAGTCCTTTTTACCGAAATAGACGGAGTGAGAGATGGAAACTTTGGCATTTTGAACACTTTCATAACTTTATGGAAGCAGTCGCATAATGAGTCGATCCAGCTATAAAATCCTAAGTGTACACTTTTACACTGGACTGCCCCAAGCAAGCTTTACCATGCAAAGGGATTGAGCATTCCAGCAACACATTTTCCTCCTCCTGAACACAGCATCTTACACAATGGAGCCAGGAGACCCTGTCAATATTTTCTCCAGTATTCCAGATATGGAATAATTCAATTTTAACTTGTGAAGAGGCACATTCACCCTCAAAACCAAAAACACGCTGAGGTAAACAATCAGTGTTTTGAAATATTGTCTTCATATTGTCTTTCAAAAATTACCAAGGACATTAAACTTAAAAACCACATATAAATCACAGTATGGTTAGACAACAATACAAAAGGTGAGCAAATTTAAACTTGCAGTGGAAAATCGCTCCTTTCCCATCAGAAGTAAGGGAACTGGGGATCATCAATCTTCACTACAACCCCGGACTTGCTTCACTCCAGAACAGTGTGTATTTGTTCCCTTGCACATCACCCCTCAAATATGACATTGATAAAATGCAGCAGCAAGTGCCAGTCTGTTCTGAAATGCAACGTCATCTAAAGAACCTCCATCTTACAAGGAAGCAAAGAGTGGGACATTATTTTCATGTCCAGAAACATCTGCGTCAGGAAAACACAAGTTTGAGATACGGGAGGTAAATGCTCAAAGGACACCAGGAATAGGCACCTCCTACGCAAATACTCCATTAAAAAACACCAAATTTTGGTGGCTGGAGGGACATTTGAAACATCCAGAAACTCTAGTGGAACACAGAGATGTTTGCCAAGGCAACAAACACAACACTGCACAGGTAAGACGTATTTGGTGCTAGAGAAAGAACAGTGGGTTAAAGCTGCAATGAACCTTGAAAGCTCCAATACACACAGGTCAGACAGTGAGAGACTTGCTCCACCTTCCTTATATAAACTGACAGAAACTCCATGATGACCCTGCAGCAGCAGGTTCACACCAGGTGAGATAGTTTGGTATCCATGAACCAACACGGGAGGGACCAAGAGCGAAGAACTGTGGCTCCACATGACTTCCCCCTCCTTGGGATGCCTTTTTCCAGCATGCCTGAACTCCTTAATCCCTCTCCTTCCTCACTGAACTCTGGCCATTTCCAAACTTTTTCAAAACACTAAATAAATAGGCACTTACTGCTAGTAAGAGAGCAGAGCTCAAACTCTTTTCTCATTACTGGTGGTAAAAGGCAACAGCCATCAGCTTTCCACGTTTGTAATATTCAGAAGTTGGTTTTCTTTGGAAGAAAAAGCCATTCTTATAACAGCTTTTTTTACTTTGGGATTTTATTTGGGTTTTCTAAAATCTTTCCAACACTTGTCACATGCAGAGCCAGGAAGCTCTCTCTGCTTTGAGAAGTACTTTAGACAGGGAAAAGCAAGTGTGTGTTACAGAGAGCCAGGGGCAAGGCAGCTGGATTCCCAGGCTGTAATTCCAGCTTGACTGCTGACTCAGTGAGTGACCATGGCATAATCACACCAGCGACCCTTTCCTCACTCCCCAAAGGATGAGCCACAGTCAGCTGTCTCAAAAGACACCAAGAGCCAAGTGGAGCTGGGCTTTACATTTAGGGATATGGAACTAATCACGCTTAAATTCCACTACAATTTACTTATTTAAACTGCTCAACTCCTCTGTTAGTAGATGGCTTTTAATGGGTACATCTGGGTATCCACACAACTATTCAGATGCTTGGGGGGGTTTTCTATTTACATACACGTGTTTGCATTGGTACCCATTTTTCCACGTTGCAAGAAAAGATTCCCTGTCTGAAAGGGAGAATCTCCCCTTGGATGCAAGGTGAGCAGAACTGCCTCCTGTCAACCGGATTTTAAAATCAACAGAGTCAATCTCAAAAAGAATGAAGGAGAGGCTCTTCAGCATGCAGACAGACTCCTTTTCCCAAGTTTTGGGTGTGGAATAATTCTGCTCATCTTTAAAGAACTACTGAGAGGGGTAAAAGCAGACTATCTGAGCGAGATTGCTGCTGGTGCCAGGCCTATTCCCAGCCCTGCCGATGGCCAGGGAGCTGTTTCGGCCCGCAGCTCCGTCAGGCAGCAGACGTGATGACATTTAGGAACATTCTGGTCCTCCCCAAGCAGCACAGAAGCTGCAGCCATCATTTGTGGTGCTGCTGCCAAGACAGGTGATGATCGCACTGCAAAACATCACAAAGCAAAACACTCAAGAGAAGAGGCAGAGCCACCAAGAGCCCATGCCCTGCAGCATTCCCGGGAGCTCAGAGCAGCACAGGACAGTAGCAGTAGATGCCAAACATCCTGGCAGAGTGGAAAAGATAAAGCCATGGCCTTTCATTATCCTCTTTTGCATAATCAGGATGTTCCAGGGACACAGAACAAGTTTCCATCGCAAGGCCAAAGGAGCGCTTCATGCACACAGCACATACGGGTAACACGGCATGTATCCAAATGAGGCTTTGGAAAGACAGGCCACCACACCTGACATATTCCCACTCTCACCCTTCTTCTCCAAACAAAATGAATCTCCATGATCCATCTCCACTGAAAATCCACTCACTGCAATGCAAGAGCTTTCCAGTAAGTCACAAGGCTGGGACCATATTCCCCCTATGCAGAAAGAGCTGAAGTGCTTGAGAGCAACCAAAAAAATATCCATTTGCATTTTGCCCCTCATGGACCTGCACCCAATTTGTTCCTAGCCTCCATTTTCCAAGGAAGTCAACAAAAACTGCAAGGACTCTGTACATACTAGATGATAATCCCATTCCACAGTAGAACAATGTATTATTTTTAAGGAACTTAAGTGACGTATTTATAAATGTATACCTCTCAGCGGTACAAACCTCACTTAAATTGCTGACTAAATAAAAACATTCTATTGTATACAACATCTGTTGTATGTTTGGGTTATTCTGTGTATGTGATGGGTGTGTACACATACCCATGGACCTGATCTGCACGTATGCACGCAGACACAAACAAACTCATCCCTGTGCCGCTGTGCGTCTCCTGCAGCAGGAGCAGGAGGGAAAAGCCCAGCCTGACCCACCCCCAGCCACAGGAAGGCAAGTTCAGGGTGCAGCCAGGCACTTGTTTACGTAACAGCGAGGTACAGCCGCAGTAGAAGGGAGCCAGGAGCAGGGGCTGAATATTAAAAAGGGAGGAACGCGCCCAGTGCCGAGGTATTCTCCATGTTTTCTAAGCAGTGACCGCTGGAGATCCCTGGATCTGAAAATCTGATTAGGAGCCTGCATCACCACACATGATTACTAACACGGATGCGGCCTGAGCCTGGCCTGACTGTTGGCAGCTCTCTGGGAAAGGAGAGAGCAGAAGGGGCAGTATTAATTCTATCCAGCTTTAATTAAAGTGGTCAAAAAGGTACTGGAATCAAACACGTTGCTGAAATAGGATTTGTGAAAACCAGAAAAAACAACACACACCATGATGAAGGAACTGAGGTGGGTGCTGGGCAAACACAGAAAAAGCCCTTCCAGAAAGGACACCCACACATGAAATACATCTTTTAAAAAAAAACGTGGTTTTGCAGAGGATTCCACAATCAAAAATGTAATCACAAAAACTACCTTATGCTGCAGTGTCCCATTTAAGGGATTAGGAGAGTAATCACAATCTGCCCCAAGCAGCTCTGCCCAGCATCCAGGCACTGCATACATTGGAAATGACATTCTTGTTTTGATAAAGAGAACTGGGATGTGACTTAATGAACTCTGCAAAGCGAGCCTTCGGAAAGTCACGGAGATCACACTCAAAAGTCCCAAAGGCACCAAACAGCCTCAGTCGTTTCATTGAAGCCCTGCAGTCCAGAATATAAAAATCCACAACACTGAATATAAAATTAATTCAAAGTTTCCAGGTATGCCAAGGGAGCAGATGGCTTCTGAATCCTAGAGATCTGCCAAAAGGATCTGTAAATTCGAATGTTACATGGCTGGATTCTGTGATTTCCTTTTTACAGAGATCTGTGATTACATGCAACGTAGCAGAAAAGGGAAAAACTAACAAAGGACAGATTATGTCTTTTGATATGATTCCTTCCAGAGAAATTTATAAAGAATGGATACAAACATGGTGTCAGGGAATGAGTTAATGCATGTGACAAGCTAGAGATTCCAGAGATGGGAGGAAAGAAACAGCAATGAGGCGGCATTAACACAGGCACTCCCAATGTATCACAGTCCTAAAGCTAAGCTTCACAGAACCTTCAGGTTTTAACATTTTCTCCATTATTTCGTAATTTTTGTGTCCTTGGAAACTACATATATATCTCCGGCAAACAAATCACCTCTACTGATTTTTTTTTCTTCTTTATTTTTTTACCCTATGGCAATAGGAGTTGTCATTCCCCATTTCTAACACAGAAGGAAAACAACAGTTAATTATAAATCAGGAGAACACCTCCCCAAAACCTGAACCACCTAAACAGAGATGCCTTAAGAGAACCAGAGCCTGCCAACCCGACAGATTGCAGACCTGTGTGCCAGGCCCTACCCCGACAATACACCTGCAGTGTGCTGAATAAATACACTGAATCACAGCACCAGCCCAGAATCCCCCAGTGACACCCAAAAACTGCATCATGGCTCGGTTGAGGTGTCCAACACCCTAAGACAGGTCCCACATGCAGCCCTGAGCACTGCTGGGGATGTGGGAAGGGGAACTGAACATGGGAAATGGGGGGAAATGCTGTTGGGAAGTAGAGAAATGCACCTTCACGCTGCAGAACACAAGCACAGCCACCTCCCTCCCTGACAACTCCTTCAGATCAGCTGGAGGCTTGGAACACCTGCCTGGGAAGGAGGGCAGGCAGCTCCAGCTCTTCTGGGGATGCAGGGAAGGCGGCAATGCTGGCATGCCATCTTCCTGGGCAGGATTCCTGGGTGGCTCTGGGCTGCCATGGCTGGCAGCACTTTAATCTCACTGCAGATGGGCTGAGTCCACAGCAGGGCTCCAAAGGCATGGAAAGGGATGCAAAAGGGAAATGTGATGGGAAAGGTTTGGAAAACGAAGGGCAGAGCATTACACATGGCAATGAACACCTGCGAAGTGCTGCAGGCAGGGAGGAAGGGTGGGGGAGAAAAGGAGAAGGGGGCTGCCTTTCCCCTCATACCTTGCGTTTCCGATCAGCCCTAGAGATTTTCCGCTGCCTTTTCCTTTCCTTCTCAAGGTTTCTCTCCCTCTCTTCGAGTTCAGACTCTCGAACTTTTTTAATGGAAGCGGCTGCGTGAGCCATTTTGGCGAGGCAAACCCCAGCTCCAAGGAAGCCGTTCCCACCACACGGAGATATCCAGGTGATTTTTTTTTTTTTATTTCCCCGCAAGGGCACTGGCTGCGAGCCAGAAGTTCACGGCGTAATCCACTCTTCCTCCTCTGGCACCCCAGGAAAGGTCAGGGCTCCGCTCCAGCCTCTGCAGCACCCATGGCTCGGGAGCATGAGAGCCACGTCCACACAACCAGACGTGCCAAAGTGCCCGCAGCCACACGCACAGGGCCAAGGAGCAGCTGGAATTACCTCCTAGCAGCCTGAAAGCCCTTCAGCGTGGCTGCGGCTGCAGGAAAAGGCAGGCTTCAGGCTTAGCTGGGGAGGATAAAAAAAAAAAAAAAAAAAAGGAGGAAAAGGAAACGAAAAACCGGCCTTTAAACACACATCACCGAAGTGGGAAGGTCTTTCGGGATTCCTCCGGAGAGGCTGCGTCTTCTGGCTGGGAGGAAGGCTCCGGCTTCAGCATCACCAGCAGCAGGGGGAGGGGGCAGCTCCCGTCAGCTCCTCACATCGCCTTTACGCAGGGTGAGAAGAAAATGGTGCAGTCTGACTTAGTGACTTTGCTGCCGCCGCCACCGCCTTGTGCCGGAGCCCCCGCCAGCGCCTTCCCGCCCTGGCGGCTCCTCACGATCCCCCCTCGCCGCCGGGTCGGTCGATGGGAAAGCGGGAGGGAGACGCGGCGAGCTGGGAGAGGCCGGGCTCGGGCTGCTCACCTGCAGGCAGCACGGAGAGCCGCCCGGGAAGGGCTGGCAGCGCTCAAGCCCTCCTTGTGCCTGCCCGCAGCCACGTGAGGCCGCATCAGGAGAGCTGCATTCGGCAGCGAGGAGGGGGAAGCACCGCCGTAATCCGGGCTCGGCCTGCCCCGCTCCGCTCGACTCCACCCAGGGAAAAATAACACCACCGAGGGTGCTGCTCGTTATTATTCCACCCAAAAGGCTGCGCTGAAGATGGAGAACAACTACAGCCGTGGACCAACAGAGACGGCAACAACATACTGTCATTTAGTCTCCCCCATCCCCCAAAAAATATCATTTGGGTTTGGGACACTGATTTCTAGCGTTAATATCAGGGACAGACGGGTCCAACATTCCCTCTTTACTTATCCCTCTGCAGAAGCAGTACATCAAAGTTCTACTCCCTCCTCCCCGGGTAACTGTTATCACTATTAGCATCAAGCATTTATTCACCAAAATAGGACGTGGGTAGATAAAAAGAGCCTTTGCATTAGTCACTGACAGACAGCTGATCACATTCCAGCTCCCTCCAACACCACTGCTCCGGCCTTTTCTAGGCAGGTCCTGAAGAGAGGTGGGCTGCCACACTTAGAGCTGTTTGCATCCCTGACCTGGCCACCCCAGAGACACAGGGATATGGGAGCTCACTGACAGCAGCACAAAAACCCACCAAAGACACAACTCCCTGAGCCAAGTTTCCCTCTGCAATATACTCCTTGACTTCAGGCTGAATTGTACTGATGATCCCTAAAGGAGGGCACCATGGATTTCTCTGCAACACAGCACCACCACACCAGTGACACATCCTGTGAGCTCTTCATGTGACAGCAGCTCATGGAGCAGCCCTAATCCCCACCTCACGTTACTGTGGTGCCCACAGAACTTGGTTTCAGTCCACATGGACCAGGACCGTTTATCATCACCGTGGAACTAATCCTCATTGATGACTTCTGTCGATACTACAAGGTTTCACTTTGAGAATCTCATAGACCAACTTTTCACAAGGGAATATGTATGAAAATTACCAAGCACTATAAAAGCATCTTTAAAAGAGGGATCTGTTTTGTGTCTGTGCCAGTGACCTGTGCATTGTGCATTCAATCAAAAATGCATCTCTCTACTGGAGAGAGGCGTGGGAAGAAGCAGGGTAGGAAGTGCCAGCCAAGCTTTTTCTGGTTCCTCTGTACATATAGGCTGTTTTTCTCCCAGTTGTTCCCATTTGTGAGAAACTGGGCTACACAGAGCTAATGGCTAAAACACAAGCAGGAGCTGCAGCAATGGCCACCAGCAAAGTGATCAAGTGGATGCAGCTACAGGGATAAAATGAAGGGGAAAACTGGAATCTTTAATAGGACTGTGAAATGCCTTGTCCTCTTAATGTTGTATGAGCCTCACTTGCAAACCAGAAATTAACAGCTGATTACCTTCCCAATACCTTCCCAAACCTTTTGTGGGATCTTAAACATGAAATATGAAAATAAGATCACCTTACAGGTCACCACACTTAAATATCCTTGCCTTGGGATTTGCCTAAATCACAGTTCAAGGTGTTCTTAAGCCACAAAATGCTTAAATCCCGATACAAGGTGCACACAGTAGGGTTTGATACACAGGAGGGCTGATAGCAGTCATGATTATTAAATAATTTTATCTTCTGATGATTGGTATGTACAGGCTCATCAGCTCGGTATCAAATAATTATTCTTCCAGAAAACTCACCTAAAAGTTAAAAAAGGACTTGATGCACTTTGTAACCCAGGTTACACAAGAGAAAAACGCCAGACACTGGAATTGAACAACTGGTGCCAAGTGAGACAAAATGAAAGAGCAAATATTCTTTATAAGATTATTAGAGAAGAACTCCGGGTCAGCTCTGTGAGTTCACTATCATGTCCCATAAACATTTGTTCCCTAACCTCAAAGAGACATAAAAGCAATTCATCATTGTGTGGCAAAAAAATAAGTGACTTTCAATAAGTTATCTTGGAAAGAATGTATGCAGTCTGGGGAGAGGAACATGAAGTGTGTATCAGTGTTTGACACAGTTTATGTCCCTGCAGGAAAGAAGTGTTCTGTTTTAAGACAGATTTTCCTAAAAAAAAGTAGAAGAGGGCTTGTCATCGCATTGCGTATTTAGATCTTAACAAAGAGAAATCCTTCTGCAGACATCAGTCTGAAGATTGCATTTTCAAGCAAAAATGGAGCCTGAGCAATTTCCCCCTAAACATAGAAAACGTATTGTGGAGCTGGTACCTCAGAAAAGCAGAATATCCAGCGAAGCTGCCACAAACGGCGTGTGGGAGGGGAGTGGGAGAGTGGGCAGATGCACAATAACACAAGAAGAACACAGATCCAGAAAAAGGGTGGGTTTTCTCTGAAAAGCATGTGTCATCACTAGCTCTGAATGTAGAAATAGAGAACTCGTGAGATTCAACAAATTCCCACTTGGGATAATGAAGCTTGTAAGACTCCAGCCTCCAGGTTTTGCTCTCCAACCTGCCCCAGCAGCTGAGAAATCAGCTCCTGCACTGCAGTGCTGCAAGAGCCACAGCTCTCATCAGCACTGGGCGTTACCTGCCAGCTTTCAGGTGGACAGACATGATTTGCCAAGCAAATCAGCATTTTCAGTCCATAAAAACCTAATGGATGAGAACCAAGAGTAACTGAGTACCGGAGGAGGGGATGTAGGCAAGTGATTATCTCCCCTGAAGCGTATCCACTAACAGGGGTCCATCTCACAAAGATGAGCCTCTCTCCACGTAAATCATGTGGGCAGCACAAAAACAAACTTCAAACCAAGCCTAGAAGCCACACCAAGAAAGTAAGAGTCAAATCTCTTCCCAAAGGTACAAAAATAAAGAGGGAGGCAGTGATGGAGTGGGAAAAGCCTTTCAAGTTTTGAAGCCAGAAGGGAGACTGTTCTTTCCAGTTCTAAGTTCTAGTCCATTCAGGAAAGAGCCTGGGAATCAAAACTGGTTTCAAACAGATAAAAAGGAGAAAGGGCTGTCCCAGACAATATTTTTTCCCTAGAGAACTCAATTTTTACCTAGTGTTGCAGAAAACCCTTCTGGACAAGGCAGATCACAATTTCCTAAGGGAATTAGGCTGCTCCAAAGTGATGCACAGCCATGCTTGCATGTGATACCCAACAGGTACATTCATGAGGTCTTTCACAAATAAAAAACAATAACCACCACCTCTGTCCCTACAAACTGTGCATTGCTTTAAAATTTACCTCCTAGCTGGGAGGCAGGACGGGTTAGACCAGGCTTGGAGCTGTGCACACACAGCTGTTGGTGGCCTGGACACCAGAGAGCCCTGGCCTGCCAAATTGTCTCACCTCCACCCACAGCACGGATGTCGACCTCCCCTGTGCTGCTATTCTAGCCAGGCTAAATGTCAGAGGTAGGCACAGCCTTCTCCCTCTGGTCAGGAAGCTCTTCTCTGAACACCTCCTCTTGAGGGATGCAGATGGAGGTGACGGAATATTTTTGATAGGCACGAAAATATTTGGAGTGCCAGAGCAGGGTAACAATGTACATAACTCAAGTCTTTAAAATTATTCAGTTGGATTGTGCATATTAGCATATTCAGCCATTTCAGTAGCTACAGAATTGCACAGTCCTAGAAAAGCAGCAAAATAATCCTTTCAGAAAGGAGAAGCACGAAGCCAACAATGGAAGCATATGCTACAGTTACAAATTGCCTCCTGTCTCACTCATTGTTTAATCCATACTCTTATTTATTAGTCACACACAGTGGCAATTATCCTAATTCTAGAGGTACAATAACCCTGGAAGTGAGTTACCAATCACACACCCAATACTGGATGGGTTTCATTTCATATTTCCCAAGAGAATAAATATTAAAGTTAAAAAAAAAAAAAACCAAAAAAAACCAAAAAAACCACAGCTCTACTCTCTCATTCTTTATGTTACTGTGTGGAGATAGCATGTTCCTGAAAGTTCCAAGCTGGAAATTAGTGTCATTGAACTGGTACTGGAAAGATAACATATTAAACTATGTTCTGGCTTTTTTCTGTACCTTAAATGTTTTATTAACTGAAAAGCAGCAATACGAAACAAGAACTTGAGGTACCGATAGACCTAAATCAGACCAGTCTTAACATCTTTCCTTTCTTTTCTGTTGGACCACCTGGATATAAATCACAGCACTGACACTTTAGTGGTCAGCACTAAAAACATACTGCAGATACAGGAATACTAGCAATACCACACCCTCCCTTGCACAGCAGGTTTCTGTCTCAAACATGTTCAGTTCAACACTGACAAACTTCAAATGCAATTAATAATTACCCAGGGGGAAAAGAAAGATACTGCTTAGCTACCTTCATTTGGGGACAGCCACTGAAAATATTAATCTGCTCTTATAAAATAATTTTTCTATATTACGGATGAAGAAAGTGGGATAATACATTTCTAGGAATCACTGTGGGATGAGACCAAAGTCTTCTGGCTTCAGCAGTGGCCAAACATCACATATTTAGTGAAGTATAGAAAAGGATGGACATGGCTGATAATTTGAAGTACTCTCCCAGCTTCTGGTCATTTCAGACTGCTGGACATCTGTGCCAGGCATTTCCCTGTATGTAGCCATCCTCCCAGGCTGTTTTCCATTAACTTTTTCAGCCTCCCACTGAATTTCCAGCATCCATGACCCATTGAGGCCGAGTTCTACAGCTTAGCTACACATTCCAAGTACCGCTGTCGCAAGGGAGTGCTCACAGCCAGCAAAGGGCCAAGAGAAAATAATTGATAAAAAAGATAAAATAATTAGAGAATCCTGAAAGCCCTTGCAGTCATCCTTTGTTGTTGTCCAAGGTGTGCCATGGCAAAGCAAGAATTCCCACACACCACCAACTTCCTGAACACCAAGAACAGCATGCAGAAAGGCCCTTCAGACACCGATGCCCCTGGTTCAAAAAATACCCTGGTTATGAGATAAAGACATCCCAGCTGCAGCCAAGTCGGCAATTCAAGAAGCATATTTTTTTCATCAGAATTTAAATAAACTAGAGATAGTTATTTCTGGCAAGTTATTTCCAATGCCTGCTAAAGTTGCATTAACTCCCAGTATCGCTCCACTTATAGTAGTTTTCATATTGATTGAAAATATTGACGTCACGTTGTATTTTAACTCAGTCAAACAGAGCCTCTCCCAACAGCTCTCTAAGGGCAACAGCAGACATTTTATTGATTTCAGTGGACTTCAGAACAGGATCTTGTCTTTTAATTCACCAGTGAAATGCGCCTTCTCATCTTCCTTCCTGCCCTACCTGCTTTCATTTTTGATTATTGTGTTCTGATCTTGCGAAGCTGTTAAAGCAAAGGAGGAGCCCAGGGATCATCCTGAAGGTGCTGCAGAGCTGCCAGGTCCGGTTCCCAAGGTGCACACTGTGTTCCTCGGGCTCCCTCCTTGCACTCCCTCATCCCTGCACTTACACCTGCTAGATCTGCTGAAGAGGGGCAGGGTCCCACCTTCTGAAGGTGCAGTTTGCCAACGTGGTCTCTGCTCTGCTAACAACCCAGGGAAGATCACCCACAGCCAAGAGCAGGGGGTTTGTGGGGTCTGCATTCACCCTGCTGCTCCCCAGCTACCATCTGGTGTCATGGACAAGTGGTCCAACAGCCTGAGGGAATGCTCCTTCTCTAATCCTGGCTCCTTCTCTAATCCTGAGACGGAGCACGTTTCAAGCTTAAGGGTAATTATCAGGGAAAATTCACAAAAAGCAAGTTATACACGGGAAGGCACTGCCACCCATTCCACTGGTGTCCCTCACAGATCCATCTCACCACCACTTAAAAGTCCTATTCCTTATTTTCCCAAAAACCAGGGGAGCTTTGCCAGTGAGCTGCCTGGGGATTCAGAAGGAGAGCTCTTCATTCTAACCCCGCTGACCAACCTGCTGTAAGAGTTCATTCCACTCAGAAATGATCCTGTTACCATAATGTGGCTGCACTACAGTGTTGTACGGTGTGTAACCCATTTAACAGGAACATCTGTTGATCTGGAAACAGAATTCTGTTCTCCCAAAGCCAACAGGGCCATGTCAATAAAAATAACTTCTCAAATTACAACAATGTGAAAAATAATTATGTCTGGGCAGCAAGAGCTTACAACAGGAAAACTGACTTGTTTGCCACTGCGTTGGAAGCTGTAAACCAGCGTGACCCAGATCTCATCCACTGTAAATCCTTTCAGTTGCAACCTAGATGCTGCACATAATCAGCTCTGCTTAAGCATTCTTGTTACGTGTAAAAGTGTCCCTGCACTTCAGTGCAGCACCAGGTCACACGGGTTCACATTTGAATGGGCCTGATCTACCTTGAACTCAAACTTTGCAAGTCCACAGCGATCAAAACAAAGGCTCAAGTAAATCACCACTTATACAAACATTTTTGTGTGTGGATCTGCGTATGTGACAGCCTGACCCCCAAAAATAAATCCTCTAAAATTAAATATGACCCACAAAATAAAGTGCTTTTCACAGTTTGTTTCAGTTTGCAAAGTACAGAAGAAAGGTATGACCAAGTCATGCACATTTCTGTTTACATAATACAGGAAAATATATTATATACTATATATAGCTATATATTATATATATGGTACCTGAATGGCATTTCTATCACTGACATATCATCAGGGCTAATGATATGGTTTGATTTCACCCACCCACCCACCCACCCATAAGTAGGCTCAGAGCTTGAACATTTAGGCCACAACAGTGGATATCAAAAATAACCAATCATCATAACAATTCCAACCACGCAGTGTCTAAAACACATAAAGTATCAACACACATTAGTCTAGTTTATGAAGTAAATAATGCCATTTCCTTTCTCTTTTATTGTTTATTGTAATAAAAACATAAAGAGTTAGATAATGCTTTACTTCATGGAATACCTATGGAAAATCTATTTTATTATGTCTTTCAAGCACATCTTCCCAGTGCTTATAACAAGAGAAGACCTGTCTGCTACTCGGTTATAAAAACAGAGGATAAAGTTTTATATTAAGGATTCTTAAAGAGATCTCACAGACTATTTTTAGATACGCCCCAAATTAGTAACCATGTTAAACACATTAACATATTAAGCTCTTTTTTTCTAAGCTAGATGCTTTTCACTGTTTCCTCACCAAGAGGGTGAGATTCCTTTACTTTTGGATTCCCTCTCCCCAGCCAACTAACTTGAGTGGCCTCAGTGCCTGACCAAATGAATCCAGATGCAGCATTGTAGCCTATGGAGTGCTGAATTCCACATGCACAGCCAAACAGTGCCTTTAGCGGAGCTTTATTTGGCAAGGACAGCAGGACGACATAAGGAATTTGCTACAGAGCGAATCCCAAGGACGAGAGCTTTGTGCTCCCCCGGGCACCCTTGGCAGAGGTGTCTCGGTGCCTTTGGGGAATCTTCCGGGGCAGCGGCGGGCGCTCAGGACCCTGGAGAGCTCCCAGAACCCTGGAGAGCTCCCGGGGCGGCAGATGCGCCGGGCGGGAAGGGAATGCCACGAGTGCAAAACTGAGGAGTTGGGAATAGCTCGGGACACCTCCTGATGCCTCCCTCTGCACCCGCTGAAAAGGCAGGTTTCAAAATCCAGGCAAGCCAGAGCTGCTTCCTGTGGCACACACGTTTATTCCTGTTGGAAACATGGAGGGAAATGAAGCACTGTCAGTGTTGTATTTCCCAGCAGGAATGCCTGGGGAATGGATGGCAAACGATCCCCCTCTCCTGGTCAAGTAATGCCAAGGCAGCCATGAATACACATTTCACAGAACCACAGACTGGTTTGGGTTAGAAGAGATCTTAAAACTCATCCAGTTCCACCCCTTGCCATGAGCAGGGACACCTCCCACTATCCCAGGTTGCTCCAAGACTCATCCAACCTGGCCTTCGACACCTCCAGGGATGGGGCAGCCACAGCTTCTCTGGGCAGTCTGTGCCAGGGCCTCCCCACCCTCACAGGGAATCACTTCTTCCTAATATCTAGTCTAAAGCTACCCTTTTATCAGTTTAAAGACATTAAGCCTTGTTCTAGCCCTACATGCCCATGTCCGAAGTCCCTCTCCAGCCCTCCTGGAGCCCCTGTAGACACTGGAAGGGGCTCTAAGGTTTCCCCAAAGTCTTCCCATCTCTAGGCTGAACAATCCCAACTTTCTGAACCTGTCTCCATGGCAGAGGTGCTCCTCCCCTGAACATCTTCATGGCCCTCCCATGTGCCTGCTCCAACAGGTCCATGTCCTTCCCGTGCTGAGGTCCTCAGAGCTGGATGCAGTGCTCCAGGTGGGGTCTCACAAGACAGGAATAGAGGGAGAGAATCACCTGCCCTGACCGGCTGGCCACACTTCTGAAGCAGCTAAAGCATCAAACCAGCCCGAGTACAAAGTTTTGGGATGGCTAAAACACAGCCCTGCTCTAGGATAAGACAGAACAAGATGTGTATCCCTGTATATCAACATCACTGTGACATCCTTGGTGGCCCAAGGATACAGACTGCCAAGGAATTTCTACAGGAAGCACCTGAGAAGATCCAAACACCCCTAAGGCAGCAGAAATAAAGAAACAGTCTCCTTACAAAAGCCAAAAAGCCAGGCCTGAACACCAAACCCAGCAACAGGCCACGGGCCTCTGACCAAGGAATAGGGGCCGAGGGCCCCCCTTCCCTCATGAGCTTCAGCCGATCTTGGATTAATTGTCTACATTCCTCCCTGAGCATCTGCCCTGTGACCTTTTAAAAGCCCTTCATAACCTATTACAAATACCTTTTGTAAATCATATCAATTTTAAAAGTCATTTTTGAGTCAGCTAAATACATAGATTCCTCAGAAGTCGCGGGGGATGTAGCTTACTGTCCTTTCAGGACTTAAAAAAATACTGTAGGTCTCACTTTCAAAACACTAGGTTTTTTTCCTTGTCTGCCTAAAAGTTTTTTTTCCTTGTATGCCTGTAGCATAATTTTTATGTGCTAGCTTCCAGACCGGTGTTCATTGAACCATATAACGAAAGACTCCTCATAGACACACGCAAAAAGGAATATTTGATGCACATCATTTTCTTTCACTGTGAACTCAGCGGGTAAAAGAGCTTGACCATACCAGGACACCTTCAGTTACGTGAAACAAAGCATTCCCCAGAATCAAGGGATGTGTGTGAGACACAGAAAAGCACATATTACCACAGATTTCTTCCTGAAGTGCCTTCAATTCCCACTAATTCCTGTGGAAGATGAGGATGAAGAATTTGTCTTCTCAAACAACTAACAGGAATGGGTCCCAATTCATGGAACAAAGGCAGCACTCTGTCCAGAGTAATCACCATTTTCACTTCAAAAGTGCTATCTTTCTAACAGGAATAATTTCTGAAAAACACTTTGTGACTTCTGGGGAGCCTTGGGAATAAAGACCTTACAAAGGGGAGCTGTCTGAACCGCTCTCCCAAACAACCTCTCGCCATTATGGAGATTTGAAAATGCATTGCAGAGATCATTACCCGAAACACATCCTTGCAAAAGCTCGCTGTAACCTGACATGCCTGCTGTAACTGGGAGCCTTGCTGAAACCCAGCTGAGCTCATCTAATGATGCCCCCCTTGACTGTCACTACCATACTTTGGGATTTAACATTTCACCAAGACAGCAGCATTACAAAAGATGAATAAAGACCATGGCAATTTACCCATTTCCTCACCCTTACTGTGGAGGTCACCAATGGGATGCCCACGCTTGGAAACCAGACTGATTGTGGTTAAGGTGGCAGTGACCCAGGCTGGGAAAGGACTAGGAAGTATTTCTGCACAAATCTGAGCAAAGCTGGCCCTCAGCTGCCAGAGCAGCTCAAATTTGAGCTGGACATCTCAGTTGGTACATCCGTAGCAAAAGGGCAGATGATTCATTCACAGGGGTTAAGGCCGTGCTCTGCACTGGCAAGGGATAAAGCCAGCAAATAGAGACTTAATATTAAAAAGGAGGACAAAAAGAACTGTAAATGTCTCGGTCTACACCAAAGGTGTGCTTCATCCCAGGCTTTCCCTTAGTTTATCATCCTTAAGCTCTTGCAAAGAGCAAAACAAGCTTGCCTCTCCACAACATCCAGCGCTGGATTACAGGGAGTGTTTTAATTCTGCTCTGCCCGGTTAACGCTCCTGGAGCACCTGTGAGGAGCATGCTGAACAGAGGTAATCCTTCCTTCTGCTCACAGAGCTGCCAGCCAGAGAACTCCTTTCAAGACTGGGAATTCCTTTTAAGACACACAGGATCCTCTGATGGCACTAACAATTACCGAGGATGAGGTTCACAGCAGGAGTTAACTGGCCTGTGTGGAAGAGGCAGAAGCTGGACTTTACAGCCAGAGATAATGAAGACAAACACTTTAGCACATCACTGGGGACGTGAGAAACCTAGATCTAAAATCCCAGGTGTCCTATCACCTCAGTGAATGAATGGCCCAATTAAAACACTATTATTTATGTAAAGTAGAACAACTCCAAAAAAAGCAGGAACAGGCTAGTCCGGCACTAATATATTCATTTGGGACTTCAGACAGCTCTCTGAATCCAAAACCTCCCGGTAAAGCCTTAACCACCACTCTTCTGACAGATTTGGAATGGAGCAGGCTGGCAAAGCACCGAGTCAGCCAACATATCCCGCATGGCAGAGCACGCTGGCCAGCTGGAAAACTGGGAAAGGCACCTCAGCACCTTGTGCCCCATCTTTTACCTGGGTTAATTTGTAGCCTTGTGCTCTCATGCTTCCCTGGTCTCTCTTGGTGCTGGCTTGAAGGTCACTGCATTGTTCGCCATTCCATAATGCACAGACACCCTGAGGCATCATCTTTTCCATAAACTTTTCAAAAATCCTAAACAGAACAATGGATTCACATCTCCATAACTGCAACCAGCCAGCAAACAGGATCTACCAGTCTCTTCCGCTCCTTTAGGTGTCAGCTCTTTTCTTTGAGGACACAAGAA
Source organism: Lophotriccus pileatus (assembly GCA_035583135.1). Classification (NCBI taxonomy): domain Eukaryota; kingdom Metazoa; phylum Chordata; class Aves; order Passeriformes; family Tyrannidae; genus Lophotriccus; species Lophotriccus pileatus. Next base: position 2,128,604 of record JAWWES010000133.1, on the reverse strand, counting down.
TGCACAGCAGAGGACTTTCTTCATGAAAATCAGTTTTTAATTCAACATCTGAAGGGAGGGAAGGAGTGGCAGAGAGGGACTGTTATGTACTGCCTGTAACAACACAGCATCCCCCTACAGCATAAAGGAGCAAGGCTGAGCCTGGGAAGGGGCAAGAACAGTCTGCTTAATGCTGTCTTTTTATTTCCCACTAATAAATCACTTTCCCCGAAGTAGAGTGTGTTGCCAAAGCTGGTGCCACAGGGTGGCACTGCAGCCCCAGCTGTCCCCAGCAGCCTCCGATCTCCACGCTGGCACAGTCTAAGGAAAAGCAGGCACTTGATCAAGAGGTGCCAACATTTCACTCTGCCTTGAACTGCACTCACAGAATTAATTCAGTTAATACTGTTTAGTAGCTTAACATATAATTTAGGGGAACAAAACGTTTCCCACTGGGCAACTGGTTTTTTACTGCTTGAAATCAAAAGTAAACTGGTTTTCCACTAATAATCTTTAACTTCTCTTGGGGAAGGTCCCCTCCAGATTGCCTGCTCCAGGGCAGTGAAATGACAGTTCTGCTGGCCTGAAGCTCTGCAGCGACTGCTCTGATCCCATGCCTCTGCTACCATAACCCCAGCAGACAGGTGCTCCCAGCAAAGGCTCTGTGCTCGCTTTGTCCCACCTTGGAAAGTGCACGGTGCTGCCTCCTGCTTTTCTTCACTGCAATACCCTTCCCGTTTCTCCAAACTTGTTACTCTGTCATGGCTTAACACACTGAGGAGGTTACATCAGACAGCCTAGGGTGTACCTGCACACAACACTCAGTTTTCCCAGGAGAGAGCACAGCACATGGTTTCCCACCCTCCATCAGCAGAGATGCACTTGGGATTTAATGCTCCCTTTCAACTCACAGGAAGAGCAAATCTTCCACTTTCAAAAGCAAAACATGTTCCTTTCAGCCACCAACACAGGTGCCTGGGAGAATAGTGTTTTCCACAAGCTCATCATCTCCCAGAGGCAGAAAGAAAACTGTGCCCGGCGAGGACAGAGGAGTAACCTTTGCAAAGTCTCCTGCTGGCTTGTGCTCTGTATGATCTCAGATGAGCTGCTGCTGTGCAGTCATGTGCAAGGGGGCTATTTCTGAATTAATCACGCATCAAACTGCATGTGTGTGTAGGAATAGTTGCTTCAGCTGCTGTTTTGTGCAGGAGAGCACCAAAAAAAACCCCTGATTATTACTGGTTTGCCCTTTGGTTTCTTCTCCCCGATTCATTTACTGGTGCTGTTTTAACCTGTTCCTGTGCTGGGAAAAGGAATTTCTGCGGCAAAAAATACGCTTGGCAGGGTTCTACGTGTGGTCTCACCTCCCACAGCATCTTAAACTGAGAGGTATGTACTTAACCTTGCACCACACAGGAATGTAACCAAGGTGAGACGTGTGGGGGAAGATGCAGATGGTAGCCTGGGAGAAGAGTGAGGGGGCTGTGGAAAAAAATGGTATCAGACGGCAAAGGATGCAAAATCCTTTTCATTTCTAGGAGCATAAAGAGGCATATTGACAGCTGTTTTTATTCTGGGATCTTTCCACAATTACAAGCTCAAATAAGGAAATTAACCCCTGAGATCTGGGAGTGAATGTTGAGCATTCACTGTGGAAAAATGACAGCAATGAGGCTCCCACTTAAAACCTAAACAATTCCTAATTAAGACCGCAATCTTTATTCAACCCCATTACACATATGTACTGTGAGATAGTCTGTAATTAAGGATCACATAGTATACATATATTCATGAGACCTCTGCCCCCTTCAGTGAGCAGGCCCAGGCAGCATACATTTAAGAAACAGAGCTTTGAGCACTTATTTTCTCCTTGATGCTCAATGGGTGGCACAAGGACTTTGATTCTGCACGATAAACCTGATTTCTGAAGATTAAATTATTAATTCCCTCACAGGCTTTTCTCTAGTTCTGTTAAAGATGTGTGTATATATATATATATATATATCTGTAATAAAAACTAATGCATTTATTTTCAAGAACAGCTTTGTGAAATGAAAGAGACTTAACCTTCAATTCACAAGGCCAAAGGAATCCTCTCATTTTGGCTGCACCAACCAGGAACACCCTGAATCTTACTTTTCAGGATATATACGTAACACAGAATGTTTGTATTTCAAAAGTGGCATTTTCTCTTGGCTTCATCTGCTAAAATGGTGCTCGGCATTTGTACAAGGTAGACCAGGAATCATGAGCCAACCTGTCAAACTGTTGGCTGTCCTTGAACACCTGAGTTTTCCCACGTGAGCAGTAGGAACTTGGAAGGAGAACAGAGCCTACATCTCTAGGGCAAGGCTCCGTTCCCTAAATGGCCAGCTCTGCTCCCTTTCCCATGATCCCACATCTCAGACATCCCATTTCCAACACAGCCCTAAGCAAGAACGTCACCCCTCCCCTGATTGTTCAAGTCAGGTGTGTAAAAGTCATATATATCATGGAAAAATAGAGGACAGCTCAATCACTAGAGTGATGCATGGGAGAACACACCTTAGTTCTGGCCCTTCCTAATCTTTATGCATAACTGTTGTCAGACTTGCTCCTGGGAATGTCTGGATGCTCAGAAACACTCTCGCCCCTGACACACAAAGTGTCAAGCCACCATGTCACCAGCAGTGCCTCCATTTGTACCTGCACACAGGTGGCACCCACAGCACTGCTGAAACGCAGAATGGGATGAGAGCTATAAAAAAAATATACAAAAAACAAAACATATGGAAAGGGAATAACCTCCCATCAGCAAGCACTGAACATAATGCCAGCTTGTGGCCTGCCTTCCAAACAAGCCCCTGGACCAAAGGGTCATCTGTTGACACCTCCTTACTCCTTTTGGCAGCCAGTTTCCTCTTCCCTCTTCCACCATGCCTTATCCTTGTCATGCAGCAGTATTTCCCCATGCCCCTTCTCCCTCCAGAGAGTCCCTTATCCTGTCCTGTCCTCCCCATCAGATTTTTTTCAGATCCACCTCCAGGCAGCACTCAGTATTCTGTAGAAAATCAGAAGGCTCGGCAGCAAGCCTGCTTAGATTCATCCCTCCTGAATTCCAACACCTTCCCTCTTCCCGGTAGCAGGTCCCGGAGAGGGCACTCATTGACCCGCAGCGCGGCTGCCACGATGCAAACACACTGGGAAGAGGCAGGAGTGTGTGAGCCAAGGACACGGCTCCCTCGCTGGGGCCGATGCCAGCAGATGGGGTCAGCAGAGATCCCAGTGCCGGCTGCCGGGAGCGTTCCCTACCCCTGATCCCACGGCATCGTTAACGGCAGATAGCGAGGCTCGGATGATTTCCGCGTAGAGCCCCGGTCCCCATGGCAACGGAGCCTGCCATTCCGCACGGGCGGGGCGGAAAACATCCCTGCACAGCCTGTGGATTGACACGGGATGAGCCAATGAGCTCTGCAGCGTTACCAGACTCAAAGGATCCGCACGACAAACGCTTTGCTACATCAGCGTGCCACACTCCTGTAAATTTTGCAGATGTGCCTCTCTCAGCAAACGCTGGTGGGGGATGAGCACTAAACACGGTAAGGAGTCAAGGAGGGACTGCGGTCCCGAAGCTGCATAGGGAGCAGACACTTGCAGGGTGTTTCTGGCTCATCTGCCCATTTTCTATTTTTCTCCAAGCAAAACACACTGAAATTCTGTAAAAATGTGTAGAGTGCTACATTCTCTGTGGTTCTGCCAACCAGCCCAGTGACTTCAGCAGATAAACACGTCCGCAAAAGTAAGAAACCTCTGCCAGCAGCTGTGTGATTATATTAATGCATACGGATAAAAATCCGTTGCTAAATAATCACTGACCAGAAGAAAAAAAGAAGATTGAAATATCCAACCCTGCAAAAGTCTCAAGAGCAAGACAGTTGGGGTACAGGGCTGCTGTAAAGTACAATAGATAAAGTCAGCTTATTTCTAATTGACCCAGGACTCAATCCATAAGAAAATGAGTTCTTGCAGCTTTACCAGCCCTATTAAACTCTATTTCTACAGAAGCCTGCGGTAACAAGAGTCTTAAAACGCATTAGGAAATTATAATTAGGGATTTCTTATCTCTTTTACATGCTTACAAATTAAAATCCAACTAGTCAAAGAAAGGCTTCCATTGACTGAGAAGGCTTTGGAGAATGTCCCTGTCATTTCGACTGATGCTAACACAGGAACTGTGTTTGTAAAGGAAAAATGAGAAGCTGATGCTTTGCCAAGGAGAAAAACCCACAAACAATGTGTGAGGAAGTCCTGGTGAACACTGTTGTGCATACCAGGAGAGCAGGTGGAAGGCAGACAACTTTGCCTCACAGCAAAAAGTGAGGAGAAACCCTACTTCACAGGGCTCAGGAGCTTACAGAGCTCAATCCCAAAGCAGCAGGTCAGGCACTGTCTGGGTCCAGCCGTATCACTCACCTGCTATAAAGAACCTGCCCAGAATAGCTGGCTTATGGGGAATGTTTCTTAGCGCACAAACACACATCACCTAAGCCTATTTACCTTAAATATTAATGCAAGGAGAGTTACACACACTCTGGTGACCTCAGTGTTAGTGTCTCGTGGCTTCATTCTTCAGGACAAAAAGAGCAAGACTTAAATTTGGCAAATGAAATTAAATTAATCCTTTTTCCCATGACAACAATTTTCCGTAACTGTGATAGACTGCATGGCCCAGCATTGTGACAGCTAATTAGGCTCTAGCAACAGTGCCAGTACTCTGTTTCTGCAGGATTTCAGGGCATTTCTGCCTTCTGACTGGACACAAGTTATTTCAGTTTTGTGTTTAGTTTGTATTTAGTTTTTTATTTTTTAAAACATCTCAGAAACGCACATACACTGTTGAGAAATAAACATAGTTAAAACCCAACTGCCTGCTTCTTCAGGCTCTGTGCATTCTTCTTACTTTATGCTTTTTGTAAGAACCACACAGAGCCTTAAAATACTTTTTAAAAAAATTGTTCTAGGCACACCTTATACTCCCTGTAGGTATAACAGTATCCCACGTTAATTCTGTATTGTATCTCCAGCAACAGGTGTGAGAACACTTTAGTTAACTCATAAAAAAACCTGATGCACAAGAATATTTTGTAGCAGGATACTGAGCTAACAATCCCATGGAGATGAAGTGTATGTGGGATACTCTCTGGGGACACAATTCACTCCTGGGTCCTGGGCTCTGCTCTCAGCAATCAACAGCTCTAGAAACTTCTACACAAATCATAAAATCATGGAACAGTTTGGGTTGAAAGGGACTTCAAAGGTCATCCAGTCCAATTCCACTGCAATGAGCATAATTTACTCTAATGGAAAGTCAGATACCTTTAGAACTTGCCTGAGCTTCTACTCCGAATCATGCTCAAATCATTTATTCCATTCAGCAAAAATTAAACTTATTGATTCCACCACATCAAGGGTAAATATATATTAAAAATGCTAATAATTCATTAAACAACCTATTGCTGTTTGCTCCAGGCACCAGTAGCCTTACACATTGACAATTCTATATCCAAGCACAGACAGAAATAAGCACTTCTCAGAACAGAACCCAAAATAATCGGCTTCCTACCCCTGCCTCCAGTCTGACACTTTCAGTGATTCCAGAAAAGCAATCTCAGCTGTGAGGATTTTGGTACCTGGGAAGAAGTGAATTGCCCTGCTTGGGATGGGGATTTGCATCCCACAAGGAATCAGATCATCAAATCACTTCCCACAGAAACTCGGGAGTGTTTTAGGGAACTTTCAGTGCAAACATCTCTCTGTGCTTATCAAAAATTACTGGTCAAACTTTTTCAGCTGGATAATGGCTTGCCAAAACAACACACTTAATGAGGTGTCTTAGCAGATCACAAAAATACCTATTTCCCACTGAAAAAGTTGCTTTTGCTTAGAGATGGGGAGGGGAAAAAAAGAAAAAAAAAGAGAGAGAGTACAGCACAAAAAATCCCTTCCACCCTGCTGAAACTATCGCTTTCAACAACAGCAATCACTGCCAGCCAGGACTCAAAATTAATGAGGAACCTGGGGATGGGGAAGAAAAAACAAAATTCCCCAAGCTAAAACTATATTTGGATGGTAATCTGCAGCACTACCCAGTGCTGCTCAGAGCAGTCTGCACTAGGGGATAAACAGCCACCCACTGTGGCAGTCGGGTTATCTGCAGGCTGATTAACCTGCTGCAGGCTGCCTAGTTTGGTGTTTCACCTCAGGGCATCTCTATAAATCAGCCTAAGCACTGTTCCCACACTTTTCCAAAGAATCACCATGCAAGAAACTTGCATCGTGGTCATTGTGACTCCAGTACACATGACAGGACATCCTGTGATGCAAGGGCAAAATAGAGCTATTTTTTGTGTTTATCACACAATTAAGACACTGAGATAGATAGATAGATAGATAGATAGACAGACAGACAGACAGACAGATGACTTACATACATGTATCTAACATCCCAAATAAAATTCCAAGGTGAAGATGCACCCCCAGGTAGCTCCCGAGTAGGGCCACACTTGTAAACGTTACAGCCTGAGTGACTGTCAGCAGAGTGACGTTATTTTTGCTTTATTTTAAAATCACGCTGCAGGAAAGGTCAGCCCTCTGTTAGCACCTGACATGGATCTGCTGGACGTGCCAAAGGAATCATGCTGACTAGAATCTGGTGAGGACCTGTCCTTGGAAGTGGTCCTACAGTAGAACGAATGTGGCAATTAGGATGGTTTCTCCCTCTGTTAATTTCATTCCTCTGCCAGACCCGTTTGGTCATTCAGGACAAACCACCTTAGCCATTCTCTCCCATCATCACTGGTAACATCCCAACGATCCAAAATTTGGATCCAAAATTTGGCCAAGCTGTTCCAGGAGGCTGAATAGCTTTCCCTGAAAGACTTGGCTAATGACTATAATCCCCAGCAGTGTTACTGAGGTGGCAAAATCTCAAGGGCCTGGAATGGGTGACAATGGAGTGACAATGGGCTTAGGGACAAAGTCTCTTTGTGTTGATAAACTGGGCGTGCTCAGTACCAGCAGCTGTAACTAATATTTATTTCCTTTGGTTTTCCTTCTTTTTCTTGTAGTCATGTGGTATAAACACCAGTAGCAGTCAAAAAGGTTGCTAACCAAGCTGTGGAAGGCACAGTTACAATTCAAAGGCAATAAAATACAGCAAAGGTTGAGTTTTGTGTGGAAAAAAAAACCACTTGAAAATTGGTGATCTGATGTTCTGATCTGTACACATCAGTGATTTGTACCAAAGTTCTGGAACTCAGGAAAAAGGGAGGGGGAAAAAAAAAAAAAAAGGAGAAGCCAAGCTCTGCCACAGGCTGCCCAGGGAAGTGATGGAGTCACCATAAAATCCCAGAATGGGTTGGGTTGGGAGGGACCTTAATGCTCATCCAGTGCCACTCCCTGCCATGGGCAGGGACACCTCCCACTAGCCCAGGTTGCTCCAAGCCCCGTCCAACCTGGCCTTGGACACTGCCAGGGATGGGGCAGCCACAGGTTCTCTGGGCAGTCTCTCCCTGGCAGGATATAAAAGATGTGCAGATGTGGCACTTGGGGACAAGGGTCAGTGGTGGCCTTGGCAATGCGGGGGAAACAATTGCACTCAATGGTCTCAAGAGGGCTTTTCCATCCTAAATGATTCCATGACTCTATGACTTTTGCACCAAGAGTAGATAACAGCAAAGAACAAGGAGCTTTTGACTGGTCAGCCAAAATTCTGACGCCCAGAAAACCTCTTAAAAATCTGTTAAAGCAGTCCAACAGTAAGGATTTTGAGCAAGGCTCTGCTGACCTACCTAGGAATACTTTCGCCCTCTGAAATCCCAAGTACACGGTGACAGTCACGGAGCTGCTCTCTCTGAGCGTCCACTGGGCCCCCCAGGCAGCTGCAAAGCTGCCCCAGTGACACCTGCATGGCTCAGCAAAACCGGGACTGCAAACGGCTCCCTGCTGACTGGATCGCAGGAAAAATTGGATAACCTTCACAAAATTACCCAGAGGACTTCCAGAACAATGGAGCAGCCCTGACATAAAGGGAATAATGATGATAGGAGCAGCCAGAGCGAATTTGTTAGGAACTAATCATGTCAAATATATTGCAGGGCTTGGGGTGGTTTTATTTTAATAAGGCTTTCAAACGGACCTCCATAAGCAAACTGGTATGGAATCAATGGAGATAAGTAAGGCTGTTTCCTAATAAAACAGAGAAAACCAGTCTTTGCTTGGTATCTCTGACCTATGAATGCTGGAGATGAGACACTGGATTTGTAAAAAGTAAAAACACAGGTGGGGAGATCCCTCACCCAGACGAGGAGGGGCTGGAATCAGCTGTGCCGTACTCATCACACTGCCCAAAACCTGGTTTCAGCTTCAAAAACCAGAATTGGGAAAAAGTAGACCAACAAAAAGTTTAAAACAAGCTCACATCAATCAACAATTCTAGCCATCTGAGTGGAGTTTTCGTAGGTTTCTGCCAGTAGAGAGGATATAGGAAGATGGCTCTGCACTGACAGACTTCACACCTTCTTCAGCTCTAATTGGTAGTGTTCATGCAGTCAGCTACTAATTGCATTAGCTGTTATTTCCAACACAAATACAAAACATAGATATCTCCTTGCCCCATTTGTCTCTTCAAAAGCACTGCCTAGTTGTGGCATAAAAAGCCTTCCCCAGAAAATAATCAGAGGGAAAAATTCCAAGCCTGCTGCAGATACGCTAATTCCAGTGTACATCTTAGTTATGAGGATTTGCCTTTGATTTGGACACTTCTTTCAAGAAAATTAACATACAACCCAGAAATTATCACAGATAAGACAAAAGGATGAAATTATTTTTAATGTTTCTGTCTTTTTTTTTTTCTTCCTTCTTCTTTATTTCCAGCCAGAACATTTAAATTTCCATGTTCCATGGATTGCAAAATGGGGGCTGATGCCTTTCACTCACCCACTAACATTTTTGTCAAGTGGATTTTGGTACCAACTGAAGTGGCTTTTGTCCTGCAGCATAAAAATAGGTGATTACTTTGTTAACGTGCTCTGGCTCTTTTGCTGACACGCAGAAGGTGTAACAAAGTCACAAACACAGAGCGAGTTGGAAAGGACCTTAAGGATCAAAGTCAGCAGCAGAGGTTCATTAATCTACAAACAGCTATGTTTTAAAAAGCCCAGTGAGAGAGTGCGCCTTCCTAGCCTTAAAAAGGAGGGTCAAATAATGCTTGGATCAAATTATATAAAATTCTTCCTTGCTAATTCTGTTCATGTTATTAAAATGCCTTACATTTATCTCAGGGAGCCCCCGGTGGTCTAGTGGTTAAGACGCAGCGCTGTTACCGCTGAGACCCAGGTTCGAGTCCTGGTCAGGGAC
>JAWWES010000133.1:2019901-2119129 GCA_035583135.1 Lophotriccus pileatus | reverse complement strand
CTACGTCCTGAGGACCTCGCTGCCACCGTCCAAGCTCGCTTGGCCCCGGTAGACGAACCTCAGGATTAAAGGGTGGCTTCAGTTCCGCGCACACTGTGTGTCACCTAAAAAATCCACTGCGCAGGCTCGAAGGCCTTGTCTGCATATGCGGGAAAGGACCTTCCCCGGCTCTTCGTTCGCGAAGACGGGCCATTACTTACATTTATCTCAGTGAACTGTGGAGCTGAAAGTATTAATGCTCATTAAAGAACTGCACAGAGATGCTGCTTTAAAGCTAAAATGCCCCAGGCAGAGGGCATGAGCCCCCTAGATCCAGCACTTCCCATGAGGCAGCTCATGGAGAGGCAGGAAAGAAAGAGCAGCTACTACCACTATCACTATTTTATCCTTTCAAAGATATTATTTGAGGAAATATAAGCAGATAATAAAATGAAGGATGTTTTTAAACTGTACAAGAGCCCCAAGGCCAGGACTTGCATCCCACTACCAACACACAGGGGGCCTTGGTGCATCCCACGTGCTGAGCATGTGAGATGTGCACCTACAGGAAAAACCCCCACACTCCCCATCCCCATTGAACACAAGTTGCAGGAAAGTTGCTCAGTATTGCTCAACATTTCTCAGCCTTCCTCATTTCTAACTTGCATTGCAGCCTCCCCTTCTTGTCTGCAAATAACCACCAAAATCAGCATGTTTCTGAGGTGACAGGCACGTATAAACGCATATTGGCTTGGAAATATTGAAATAAATGCAGCCAAACTGACAACTAACCCTTCTGAAAACTCTCTTAGGGCTTTTAAATATCAATTACTTTTTTTAAAAATGTAAACCATGAGAAAATATATATGCATATAGGGTTTCAAATTAATTCACAAATGCAAATGGAGGGTAGATGACACAAAGTGTCATGCCCAAGCTACTCAGAACAAAAACACCTTGCAAGCTACAATACAAAAATACAAAAAGAAAAAAAAAAAATCAGCGAACCTGAGAATCAGGTACATTTGAAGCCACCTCCTCATTAAATACCAGAACTAAAGTATCGTGCTGTTTTATAGCCTTCCACTTTTTTTAAGCAGCATCCAAACTAATTCAACTAATAATCTGCCCTCTTTGGCAGATCATCAACTAAACCACCACCTGGCTTAATTAAGAAGGAATGAAATTATTCTGCATAAAAGTAAGCACAAAAGGTGAGAGAAACCACATGTTCATCTTTAATCTCATATTTACTCTTGTCCCTGAAACCTCACAACACTTTCATTCCTTGCTGGACTCCTCACAACTAGAGTTGTGCTTTATATGAATGCCATGAAGTTTCACAGTTTGTGTAAAATGCATCCATGGACACATCGTATCCAGTATGTGGAAATCATAGACCTCACTCTGGTGACACCCCACTTGGAATGCTGCATCCAGCTCTGGGGCACCAATACAGGAATGACATGGAGCTGTTGGAGCGAGTCCAGAGGAGGCACCAAGGTGATCAGAGGGATGGAGCAGCTCTGCTGTGAGGGAAGGCTGAGACAGTTGGGATTATCCAGCTTGGAGAAGAGAAAGCTTTGGGGTGACCGAATTGTGGCCTTCCAGTGCCTGAACGAGCTACAAGAAAGATGGAAGAGACTATTTACAAGGGCCTGGGGTGACAGGACAAGGGGGAATGGCTTCAAATTGAGAGAGAGGAGGATTAGATTGGCTATTAGGAAGGAGTTCTTCCCTGAGAGGGTGATAAGACCCTGGCACAGGCTGCTCAGAGAAGCTGTGGCTGCCCCTGGAAGTGTCCAAAGCCAAGCTGGATGGGGACTGAAGCAAGCTGGGATAGTGAACACAGCAGGGCATGGGATTGCCTGATTTTTAGGGTCCCTTCAAAATCCAGGCCATTCCATAGTTCCATGATTTATAAAGGTCCTCTCAGAGAAGATGAGGTGTGGGAAGGCACCTTTTCCACTAAAGACTAGGAAGGTGAGTGGGGAAGCTGCTGCTCATTAATCTTGGCCGAGGGCCAGGCTGTCACCACCCACTGTGACAGCCGCTCTCAGGGAGCCCAGCACCTGCACAGGGGTGACAATGCAACCAGCAAAGGACAAGAGCTTGAATAAATTCTGAACTAAACGCTTGGCTGGCAGCCAAGGCCAGTGAGACAGAGGTTTTAGGCATATTCTTTAAAAATATCAAGAGAAGAGATGAAGGAAAGGGGGTGATAAATCATATTTGCAAAATTAAGTCTAAAGAACAGTGAGCTGCTGATAAACCCCCTATATTTTTCAGAATTAAAATGCAATTCTTTTCCAAGATTGTTCCTTTTTGGCTTTCAAGTTATTTTCCTAAAAACCTTTCTATAATTTTATCTTCTGTGAGTCTCCATTTTATTTCACTGAAATTATATTATGTGCCAGCAATCCAATTGTGAAACCTCTGCAGTTAGTAAGTTCCCAGAGGCTACAGAAACATTTCTTCATTTAGAACAGCTGAAGAAACAGTTCTTTATTTGAGCAGACAGATACATGGAAGGCATTTAACGACCTAAGAAACAAACCCACTGAGCACTGCATGGAGTGACACACTGCATGGCTGGGGTGGACAAAGGCCTTCAGCAACCATTTGAACCCCAGCTGGAGGCCAAACCTGAACATTTATGTCCACTTGAACAGATGTTGAATGAGATCAATGTGAAGAAATTCTGTTTGTTTTGCCTCTGTGCTGAAATGTTTTGCTGGACAAAATTTACCTAAACCAGAAAAAAACACTGAATAATCCCTGCTGTTATTTGTAAAGGGGTTTCCACACCTCCTGACCACTTGAAAGGAACCCCTCAAACCCGTCACACCAAAGCTTCCCTAGGTTGGGAGTTTTGTCTGCCATGACAGGGCAGTGCCAGAGTGTTCAAATTCACACACAATAAACAGGAACCTCACTTAGTATTTTGGAAACAACCACGCAGCCTGATCTGCCAAAAACTCATCCTGATTTCCAGCAACACCGGGAGGCTTGGAGGAAACTACTGAAAGAGAACTCTGAGGTTTACAAAAATAAATAATAAATAAATAAATAAAGCAGTGAAAATAACTGTCCCCAGAAGAAACTGCTGTAATGTCATCTGGAATAAATAATCTACCTACACATTTCACCACCTCAAGGCCATGTGTGATGCACTTACTCAATCCTTACTGCTGAGATACAGTAGGTCACAGCTAAGCATTGCTTTTATATTTTAAAGGTCAATTGACATGCTTCAGGAAGAACTAACTGCATGTTTCCACAGGTGTCTGCTGAATTTTATGGCACAAGCTGGGAATTGGACTGATGGTATCATGTTTTCCACAAACATCAATATATACTAATGGTTCTCATTACTACTGCAATAAAACTATCCAATAATTTTATTAGGTAACAAGAAAAAATTTTTCCAGAGAAGGATCAAATACCTGGCCCCAGAATTTATCAAGCCAAGCTCTAAGTATATTGAAAGCCAGTCCTAATTCAGCTATTCATGTAGCTACATGCCATAAACGTCAAGGGTAAACGAGGAAATATTCAACTCATTCCTGGTGGGATGGATCTCAAGGCCACTGAAGGGAAGTAAAAATTACTGAAGTCAATGAAAATCCTGCAATAAACTTCAGCAAGCTTTGACTCAGGCTCTAAAAATGACTTGTGGGTTTTGTTTGAACGCAGCTAAGGGTCTGCTTTCCTTGGCACATCCAACCTGAACGAGTCCCTGGACACTTTGTGTAACCTCTGAGAGAAGACTTTGGGCTCAGAAGGGAAAAGTAAAGGGCATGGAGAGTGAAGAGAAGAGGCAGGGTTTTTAAAGAGGGGGTGTGTGGGAAATAAGGGGCCTTGAAGCTGGTCCCCAGCAGTGGGAAGGAAGCAGGAGAGCTGAGGATCACTGGATTCTCAGCCTTGTTCTGGCACTTGCACCTGAGGTTGCCCCAGGCAAACCACTGCAAAGCAACTGGCTGCAGTGATCCCAATTTTTCCTATAAAGCACATTAGCTGCAATGATGAAAAATGCTGTTTGAGAAAATGAGTGTATATTAATATCAACACTATTAGAATGGCAGCTTAATCTTAGCTGGTCGAAGCAAGCATGAAAGCATCATAAATCACACTCTCATTTCATTGGTGTTTTTGAGGCAGAAAAAAAGAACCAAATAATTACCTGCTTTTCATGCTTTCCAATAAATAGTTTAAATACATGATAGTAAAAAACACCCCTCTGGTGTTCTAGTCAAGCACTGAAACTGTCACACAAAGAATCAGCCTCACCTTCTCTCCCCTCCCAGCTGCTCATTTCCACCACTTCCCATCCTGGCTCCTCTACAGGGAGGAAGAGGGGAGCTCAAACCCAGATGGGATTCTTACTCTGGTTCCCAGGAAGGACAACAGAGAGACCCAAACCCATAACCCCATCAGTGCCAGAACTTATTTCTAAACATGATTACAAATGCCACAGCTGTGTTACAGATTTTGGGGGCTGGAAAGACTTAGGAGACTTTTCAGACTGGAATCTGAGGTATTTGGTTTCCTTCTGTATTAAAAAGAGCTTCTCTTTTGGCCAGTTAAACTATGTTTTTCTCAGAAAGTTCCAGCAAAAGGTTAACCACTTGTTCCCTCTTTCAGGGGAAAAGAAAAATAAAACTTAGCATCATGTTCATCCTCCCAGGAGGGCGGATGGGAGAAAATAAACAGAGGTCCCAGTTCAAATGCCATTTGTCCACGTGAATGATCTACCAACTCTGGTCTCCACCATCAGCACCCAACACATGAAGCTTCCCTGACTCCAGCTCATACTCAATTGGATTTGTAACCATATCTTTGTCGCTTTGCATCAATCAAAAAGGTGGCTCCCATTAATTGTATTTACTGCTCTCAGTCAGTGATTGGGTTGGGGGATTTTCAACTAAATGTATTTGCTTTCCATTTGGGTGAGGCTACATTGTGCAGAAGAGATTTCCAGCAGGATTTTTTCGCTCATTCACTAAAAAAAAATGGGATACCATTCACAAAAATGCTGTGTAGGTATGAGCCTCTGTTTAGAGGTAACAACTGGTTTATAACAACAATTTCTAAGAAAGGCACGTTGTACATCACTACTCTAATTGCTGTCAGCCACATTTCCAGTGGGCCACTCTCCTAAGCTCCCTCTGCAAAGGAGCAATCTCCAATCTTAAAGTGTGCATTAGTGCATAATGAGATCCTGGCAGCTGTTTTCCAACTGAAAGCCATCGCCTGCTGCTTCTGTTGGTGATGTGGCTGTGAAAAAAGCAGTTCTGCTGACGAGCAGGGGGGAGAAAGGCGTGTAAAAATACATGGCCTCACGTATAATTAACCACAAGCCCTCACACACTTGTACCTCCCAATATAATTACAGCGACTGCAAGCTCTGCAAGAGCCATGGTTTCCTTGGAAAACACCTTCTGCACCATTAGAAAAGGTTAATTAAAAAATAAATGCAGCAACAAAAGCTGGGCTTGCCTTTCAGAGAGAGTGCACAAGGTACAGGAGGGGATATTTGCCCCTCTCCCCCCCAACTCTGAAGTGCACCAAAGGAAACGGTCCCTCTGCTCTACATTTGACCTGTTTAACTGGGATTTCACACCAAAAAAGAGGCTATCACAGTTCAGAGGGCTGAGGGGGAGGTCAGGACGATCTCCAACTGGAGCAGGGGAGCTTGGGCAGGGCAGTGACCTTTAGACAAGGCTTCTCTCCCCCTCATTTTCGGGAACGCTGCAGTCATCGTTGTGCCTTCAGCATGAGCAAAGCAGCTCAAGCACAAGTGGAAATGCCAGCTCATAAAGCGCCTTTCTTCAGTGCTTCAAAGCTAGCGAGCATGAATCATGGATTGATTGGAAAATCTGCGCCCATTCCAGTGCTTCTGTTTCCTGATGTTCACCCCGCTCTGCCCTGTCAGAGGTACAGGGCGACAGGAGCCCAGCTCCCCGCTGGCTGTACCAAACCCACGCTCCCACCCAGCACTGACTGCGGCCCACTGCGTTCCCTGCCATGCTCCGGAAAAACCACGGGCTATAGCCCACCACCACACCCCCGAGTGCACATGCACACAGCCCAGAGCCTGCTCCTCCCGCTCTTCATGCCTATTCATTCACTTTTTTATTAGATCATGCCACTGTATCCCCACCAGGATGGTCAGATGAGGTTTCTAAGGATTTGCACCATGAATAACCGCCACTGTTTCTTGACATTTATATGTTGACATCTGCTCTCTGATACTGAAAGCTGCCAGATGTATTAGATATTTAAAATGTTTTAAAAAGAGGGCCTAGCAGAGCCTTTCAGTCACAGGAAAACAGCACAATTTCTAGTAGAGTAAGAGATAAACAAGGTTCAAATCGTAGATTCTATAGAAGGGTGGAAACTGTTTATAAACATCGGTTTCCACTTTCATTTATGTACTTCAAAACTATCACCCATGTTCTTTGTTGCCTCAACTACACCGACACACACTTCAAACCCTGCCTTATACAAAGGAACACCAGGAACGGAACAATTAGCAGATTTAACTCATCATGGAGCTAAATCATTGCAGGAATCTGTGCATTACTGGTATCAAGTGAAATCCATACCCTCTCACAACCAGTACTAGAGCATAATATAAACACATGGCAACCAAGACCAGATGAAACAAATAAAAACAACCAATCCCTTCTGAACTACTCAGCCTGTAGCAGAACTCTGTGTGCTGTTTAACCTAGAAAATCACTTCCAACTGCAATTACAGCCGTTTGCTTTCTCCTTTCCTTAGGAGCTGATCCTGTTCTCCAGGGAGCACTTCATTCATGGACTAAATCTGTGTGTGTGTGTGTGAGCTAAACGGAGAGAAAGCAGAAGTAGGTTACAAATCGTGTACCTGCTGGTAACACAAGTGCAGCCAGCTGGAAGGAACCACAGAAGAGGCGAGATAAAGTGAGCTGCTGTCTACCTTTACTCCTTAAACTGCTGTGTGCTCAAGGAACGTTTTTGTTTCAAGAAGGTTTGGGGAAGACCAATCCATGCCCACAGGTTTGATTTGCAGTGCCCTCAAGGATACACTGCCTTTTTGTTTAAAAGGCATAAAGATATAATACTACATTTCCAGCCTCCAAAATCACATTTGAAAAAGATAATTTGAGAATCAATTACATGTCTTTTCAACTATGAATTTTTTACCAGAAAGTGGCCTGAAGCAATTCACTGCCTCTCTCATGCAATTTTAGAAACTACTCTGAGGGAGCCTTAAACATCTCCATCTACTCCATCTCCATCTACTTTTTAAATTTTTCTCTCTCCTGTGTTTGGTGCCAGAGAACAATGAAATCAAGTGGAAATAAATGAAAAAATGCAAAATTACAAGGATCCCACTGAAAGACTAATAGTACAGCACATTTCTACTGAAAATGCACTGAGGAAATAGTGGATTATTCCTACACAATGTAGGAATAATAACAGTAAGTTAAAACTTTCAGCTCAGCAATTCCTGTCACCAAGACAAAAGCAGCCTACTTAATCAGCTAGGAAAGATTTCGAAATAATTAATTCCTGCAAATAAATGAGGATGGAAGGGCCCCTAGCCATCTTATTATTTTTTTTGGCCTCCCTCTGTTCCTTGCATTTCAGAGCTCCAGGGCTCCCAGTGTCTAACCTAAATATCTACGTGCTGCATATGTCAGTCTCAATTTGGAGAGTGAAAAAACCTCCCTTGCCAGAAATGTCATCTAAAGCATCAACACAAGATGCCCAGCGGAGACAGGGACACAGAGCTGTGAGACCACGGGATCTCTGATGGGGAGAGGAAGGTAAGAGAGGTGGAGGCCAGGAGGGGAGGGGAGGCAGGGACAGAGCATGTGGCTACCTCCAGCGTGGCCCCGATGTCCCCAGAGAGCCAGGACAGGCGGCTTTAAGCCCAGCTCAGGCTCTGTCACTGCAGGAAGGCGTGACGAGGCTGTGAGATGTGCGAAGGCGAGACAATATGTGCCATCCCTGACAGCCTCAGGCATCCCTCAGGGAGAAGGGGAAGCTGGCTGGGGAACAAGGGACTTGCTTCTCTGACTCAGCTGATGTTTGCCAAACACTGGTGAAAATGAGCAAGAAGCGCGAACAGTAAAACAAGAGCCCGGAACGTGGGGCAGGCAAATGCAGGATCAACATGCCACACTGCTCTGTGGAACAGTCAACACTCGGATCCAGATCACTGCCTCCTTGCTCTCTTCACAGTATTTCACCTGGGAAATGCAGCACTGCCACACAAACCTGCTAATACACGGAAACCACTCCACCCCTTTGCAGATTCCTATTGCTCTGTTAAGAAAACCCCCAACGTTTTTAAAAGCAATGGGCATACTAACTTTAAAGCCCCCAACGAAGAAATGTAACCCTCTAAGTAGCTGTGTTGGCTCCAAGACTTATCCATTGCTCATTCCAGAGCACAAGAGTGCTTGAAGTGACCCTGTTCCACCAGAACATGAAGACCTAGAAAAGCCAGGCTCAGCTGAGAGGCTGAGACCATGTGCCCTCTTCCATCTCACACACTTCAGGCTGCTAGAAAACACAATGGCAACACAGAAAGCTCCAGTCCAGATGTTCAGCTCTATCACCCATCATTATTTTCCCTCTCTTGCTTCTGTAAGGGAATGGAAATTATTTCCCCAGAGTGTCAATCACAACGGGGGCTGCTGTGAGGGAAGCACGGGGGGGTTTGCTGATGCAACGCTTGCTCTGCAGCAACTTGGGACATGGAGTGAGATGTTCTACCCCACAGTGGAACAAATACACACTGGTTTTGGTTTGTTACCGTCACACACAGCACATAAAGCTAAATACATCAGAGCAGTTGCAGCCACGATGTCAGTTTTATGGCTGGGACAAAATGTGCTGGAAGCCCAGTGATAGGAAGAAAAGGCAAAGGGAACAAGCAAATCCTTCTCTCAGTAATGCAAGAACATCAGTGTTGTTGCGTCAGATTCAGGACAGCGTTAAAGCACAGGGCAGACATTTAGGAACACGACTGGTCTGACCCTTAACACTCTTAACAAACCTGTCTCTCACCTCCCTGACTTAAAAACAAGTTCATCTTTTTCCCCATCTATTCTCTTCTTTCCAGAGCAAATTCTAGTGCCATTTCTCTGCCTGTTTACTTTCATGTAAATTGGATTAGCTCCGCTGAAAGCTCTCTCCCACTGGTTCAGCTGAAAGAATAAGACCTTCCAGAAGCTGCCTTACCAGTAAAATTAACAATATTGAACACCAGTGAGCTGGGTTCACTTGTAACTACCACTTTTCCCTTGTGATAAAGCCTTTTAGATATCCATCCTACTGCTGGAAGGAAGGAAAGCCTGTGTTTTTTCTCATTAGCTCTTTCAACCTGTTCAATTTACTGCATATCGACCGAGGGAAAACCTTTCCTCTGAAAGCAGAGGACATGATCTCCCTCAGAAGGGGTAGCAGACTGTGTTTTCATCCTGGCTGGATCACCAAACAGCACAGCCAAGAGCAGTGTGGCCACAGCTATTTCTCTGTCACCAGTAAGAACGGCAGAGCCTGGGAAAGAGCAGCACCTAGAGAAGGCAAAATGGGGCTTAGCCAGCTTGGAATGATGGCAATTTAGGGACGTGCCACCCAGCAGACTGGAACTGCTGTCACACCAGTCCCCACAGTGTTTTGGAAGAGATGGACACTTTTAAAAGACTTAAATAGCCACATTTACCATCAACTACACTGTTGCTTAAGATTATTACGGCACCACAGATGATGGTGGTGAAAGCACAACAATATAGGAGCAAGAGGGACCTCCTCAAAGGGCTTGAATCCAGTCCAGAGACATGTTAGAAAAATCACCTCTCATTCATAATTCGGTTTCTCTTGGCTCTTTATCTGATTACACCCATTAGAAGGCTGCAGAAGAGGATCATTTCCTTTTCCCCTCAGGTAGCCTTTTGTTTGAGCACACTAAAGCCAAGTTCCTCTGCATTTTGCGTGCTCTTCTCTAGCAATCCCTCTCCACGTGTTTTGTGTACGTTTGGATTCTTGTTCCTGAACAACATTATGCTTGTACTCCAAAATGGGTGTCAATTACCTTATGCACGGAATAAACAACCATAAGTAATCAAAACTAATTAAAAGCATTTGCTTTTACACTCTAATGATTCCATTAGCAAGTATACAACTTCCACTGGAAGTACCTCACCTAAAGCACCCCATTTTATTTAAAAGTAGGAGCTTATGCTTTGTTAAGGAAAAGAAGTCTCATTTCTCTTCCTTTAAATCAACATTACAACTTCCTCCAAGTCTTTTCCAATATGAGCCTGACTCCAAGCTTTTAATTTCTCTTAAAGAATGAGCAATACCAGAGACAAGGCTGGAATTCTGCTATAAGCTAAAATGGATTATTTCTGCACTAAATCACCAACTGTGTGGGGTTTAGGAAGAACCTGTAAGTTTAGGAAGAACCTGTGGCTTCTGGAAAGCCCTTTGCCATCAGTGCTTTCAGTACGAGATATGGGAACTGGCTTCAGTTCCTACAGGATGAACGACAGTAGCTGGCTTTCATCTCAAACACTCCAGAATGAAAAAAACCATCCTTGAAAGGAATTCTAGGAATTTAGTACTTGGACCCATCACAACATGCACTTGGTAAAGGACAAGAGACATTAGAAAACTAGTATATTATAAGTTTATGATCACTTGCTGTACTACTCCTTCAATGCCAGTGCTGGCTACCAAGATGAGAGGCCCAGCTCCAAGTGCTGCTCTCAGCGGGTTTCCATCAAGTTCCACCAGCAGAATGACCCTGTTCTGTCTTCTTCTGCATCCCAATGCTCTCCAATACCAGAACTGGATGAACAGAGATCTTTCTCCCAGGAAGATACATTCTATCACACGGAGGAGAAGTACCACAGGAAAACTGGAGGGAACCCTACCACTGGATTCACAAACCTTTAAAGGCAGCCCACTGACCCACGGGAATGCTCAAAGCCACAATCATCACCACGAGGATTGAATTTGGCTTTGTGTAGGTAGCAATTTTCTCCATTTTATGAAAATTCCAATTTTCCTCTCCTGTATTAGGATGAAACTGAAGCCTTCTTATCTTGGAGTGTGCATACATTTAAAAAATGGAGTCCTGCTGAAAATTAGAGAAAAGCTTATGTGACTTCCCAGCTAGGACACCCTCCTGGAATACAGAAGATCTACTGTATCTGAGATAAGCTGCTCTCTGCCTCTCCCAATGCATAGATCAAACTCATCCAGCTCAATTAATATTTAATTATCCACACAAAAGGGATCAACTTCCGCAGAACAGATAGAGGGCACGTTGGCTGGTGCAATGCAGCTTCTACAGCAAAAGTAGTTCAGGACCTGAAAACAGGCTACATTACTTGGGATTTTGGAGCTCTTGCACATGGCACTTTTGCCTCTGCTCCCAAAATAAATTGTGCCTACCTAGTCAAAACACAGAGGAATTCAATTTGGAATTCTTGTACTCTTGGCTATTCCAAGGTGTATATTTCTCATCAAGAAAATTATCTATTTTGAGATTTTCAGGAATTAACTCATAGAATTTTAAAAAGGCATATTAAAGCTTGGAGCTGTATTTCTTCAGCAAGTCACTAAGGGTAAAGACTCATGAGGGCTTATCTAATACCAGAACTGAGCCACCAACATCTATTGCATCCAAACTTGGGGATTAACAATTTTTGCCTATTATCTGTCAATTCAAAATGCCTAATCAATAGTTCCTGGTTACAAAAGATAACTTCAAGGAGATACCCATTTATTATGCTTTTGAAATATTAAGATGAATCAGCTGGTGTGAAAACTCTGAATATGGAGACTCAATGTAAGAGATGCTTTCCAAGCATTCATTTGGCAATTGTTTCAACCTTGAAAGGCTCTGAGCCACTTGACTTGGAAAACAACAGGAAAACACAAAACCACAAATACATAGATTACAAAAAAAAAAGTGATAAAAACACCCACTTTGATTCCTTGGATCTTCAAAACATCTCTCCTAGTATGATATTGTTCCCAGGTTATCTAAAAGTCAAATTAAAACATCGGGTATGCACTTAATCATTTGATATTTGCTCCCTCATACAGCCTTCCCTACCCACACAAATAAACCCTTCAAATCCAGAGGTGAGAGGAAGCAGATATCCCCTCTCCTACTCGGTTCTACTCAAATATAAGGCCAAGATGCTATATAAAATCCCCCACTGTGTGGAGACCCAGGCAATATTCCAAGCACAATGGGGTGGGGTGATGATGTTTTTGTTCAAATTCTTGCTTAGACTGGATTCTCTCATGCCTTTATGGTTCTAGGTACAGAACCTTCCCTCTGTGATAATAAAGGGCCCAGCGGTGTCACCTATTGCAAAGGAGCTTTTCCTGACCAGGTCAAAGCCTTTGCACAAGTCCCTACATGCGTGTCTGGGTGTTATTTCAATTTGTAGCAATTTGTCTTGCTCATGTACAGTGTTGGTTAAAATGCAAATTCTATGCAAAATGAGGGACTGAAGAATTCATCAGTAAATATACTTTGTACGGATTAAATTCTTCTTCACCCTGCGAGCAGCCCCCCAAATTTCAGTGGGGTAACCCACGTTACACCAATCAACAAAAAAGAAGGGGAGGGGGGAATAACTGTAAACCCGTTTATGTCATAATTATGCAGCACCACAGACATCTTTCCTCCTAAGGGAGAGAGGAAGCCCAAACAGAAATAAATAGCTGCCTGCAATTAAAGCCATTAAAAAGAGATTACCTCAAGCAGGGGGTTGAAGCAGCGGGCACTGCACGCTGTACCTTGCAAATTAACCATTTGTGACAGAGACACTGGACACACAGGGAACGCGCCCCGGGAACTGGGTGTGGCTGGGCAATTCACATTTTTACCCCGTTATTTCTCACTAACACCACTGAATTACCGCGGATGGCACAACAGCCAGCGATGTATCTCTCTAGGACCGTTTACAGCACGACCTAAGAAACACCTCCGGCAAAATGAACCGAAGGTCTATAAACCCGCATCTGTGCAGCCTGAAGGAAAAGGGATGGGCAGCACACACGAGCCAGTACCACCTTCTGTCAAAACAAACCGCTTGCTTCCCTCCGGGCAGCGCGCGGAGCGCCGAGCCGAGCCCAGCAGCATCCCCTGCCGAACCACGCCGACTTCCACGGAACAAGAAACGCTGGAACCACCCTCCGGCTCGGCTATCGCAGCGCTGTGGATTCCACGAGGAGACCCAACACGGGGGGAGAGCCCCCCCGGCAGGGCAGGAGCACGGCCGGGCTCCGCACCCGCAACCCCCGCTTCCCGGTGCCGCTCCCGCTCCCACCTTCTTGGGTCTCTTCCTGCGCTGGCTGCCCCCGTTGCACTTCTCGCCGCCGTCGCTCTTCTGGGCCGCCTCCTCGTTCATGCTGGCGAGCGGCACTGCCGTGCCATGCAGGCTCGGCGCCCAGCCCCAGCCGAGGGTGGCACCGCCGGGGCCGGCCCGGGGGCGGGCACAGCGGCCGCGTTGCCGGGGCGGCGAAGGCGGCGGGGCGGGGACGGGCGGGGATGGTACACCCCGCGCTGCCGGACTCACCCACGGTTGCGGTGGGAGAGCACCCTCGAAGCTCCTCTCCTGGGCTCCAAGCCTCCCTGGCCGCGGGCAGGCACACCTGCGGCCACTAGGGACCGGGTTGCTCCGAGCCCCGTCCAACCCGGCCTTGGACGCGCACAGGGATCGGGCAGCCGCAGCCCCTCCGGGCTATCAGTGCCTCGCCGGTTGTTTTCTCTCCACCCGAAATGAGCTCTCAAAGGAGAAAGTCGCATGGGAAAACGCGCAGCGTGCACTTCTACTTCATTAGCCGGACAAAAATTGCAGGGACGGTGTTAGACTGTGCCTGGCCAAGTGCACGTTGAGCAAAGGTTTGTTATTATTTTGCTTTCTTTTAATAGTGGAACCAAGAAACAAAGAGATCTGTGGAGGAAAGAGGCTCAGAACAAAGTATTTTCATCAAGATTGGGTTGTGTCCTCCTTCCTCAAAAATGAAACACCCTCTAAAAAGTCACCAATGCTCCCCCGTGCCTGGCTGCGCTCAGGGAAGGAACACCCTGTGCTTCCTGGGCATCCCACATCATAGGATCACAGAATAATCTGGGTTGGAAGGGACCTGAAAAATCATCTCATTGCAACCCACAGCCATAGGCAGGAACACCTGTCACTATCCCAGGACGAGGTTGCTCCAAGGCCTGTCCAACCTGGCCTTGAACACTCCCAAGGATGAGGCATCCCTGTGGCATGAGTGCAGCTCACACCCCCTCCTCGTCCCCAAACCCACACACGGGAACGAGGTAACATCCACTACTGTAACATCCAAGAGATGATTCAGTGTCAGCACTAATGCAGACAATGGCAGCGTGATTGACACAGCACAAGGCGTTAGTTTGTACTACTAAAATAAATCACCTCCTCCTTGGTTTGGAAGAACAACACAGCAACATTCACATGTAAATACATGTGAGAATTGCAAATGCATTCTTCTGATGAATACTCGAGAAAGAAAAAAACTTCACAGAGTTCCACTTACAACTGAACAAAACAGCCAAGTAACTTGCCCTCCTTCTCAAACAGCAGCAAAGGCAGGGGAACAAAAGAAAAAAACCCCTTTAACTGCTTACTCAGCAGCGGAGAGGCTGGAGAAAGTGGAAAGGACTCAATGAGGCATGAATTCGCTCTCCCACAATCGCCCTGGCTGCGAACACAACGAACATCTGCAGCACAACAACAATGTGAGCAGTGTAACAATCTGAAATCCTTCTTTCTTTTTTTTCCTTACTTTAGAGTGAGTTCTTTGTTACTGCAAGCAGTAGTAAATTCTAGACTAAAATGAGAAATAACTCATGTAAAAGCAAGGGGAGCTACAGATCTTGGAGAAGGCGGGTGCTATACAACACTGCATCTGTTATGCCATAATTAGAGCTGCAATCACAGTCACAGCAAGGATTTTGGGGAAGACGTACAACAGTCATTTGTTATCAGCATCAGACATCCATGGAATTCATTTGTGGAACCTGTAGAGATGTGGCTATTCTTTTAATTTACAAACAAGCCTACTCTGCACACAGATCCTGGTTTTAAAGAGAGAGGTCATCTCCCATTTTAGTCCAATTTTGCACAAATTCTCCCCCCTACCCAGCCCTTACTCATAGAAAACTAAGCCTTTTACAGTCTTTATCTGATATTTTTTTATTCCCAGTAAGTGATCCTTGGATTAAGGCAGATTGTTCTAGTACATAGTGATGATGTATTGTGTGTTTTCTTCTTAGAACAATTCTTACACAATTAAAAAGCCAAAATCACTGATATATCTGAATGTGAATGTGAACAAAACTTCTATCACACAAGATGGTTCTGAAAACTACAAATCACACGAGATGGTTCTGCAAACCCAGAGGTGATGGGCCAGTGATGTAAAGGGGATGAAGAACACAGTATCTCAGCCAAATCGATTACTTCTCCCTCTGTCCCCAAAAGAAATGAGATCTGCTGCTACATTTTTAACTCTCTATTTATTTTGGTCTTCAAGCTGGAAAAGAATAAGGGCACAGGATTGCAGGAGACATCCGTGATAGCCAGGAAATGAGCAGATTTTCCCGAGAGACTTTAATGATGGAAGGCTTGATGCCTGGGGAAAGGAGGAATTCTCTGGGAGTCACCCTGAGCAGCAAAAGGGCAGCAGGCAGGGAGGCAGCCAGGGCTAAGTGAGGCTGGAAGGTGTGAGGGAGGAGTGACACAGAAAGACATAGTTTGAGGATTTTCCATTTCCATGGTGAAGCTGCACACTTCTCACCTGATCTTTCCCTCTTTTCTGTCACTACGCAAGAGTTACACTGTCACACCATTCCCTGGGAATTCAAGGTATGATGCAACAGTGCCCACAAACAAAATACTGGAAAAAGCTGCTGTGACAAGTATTTAAGCTACAAAACCATCACAAACTCATGTGCACAAATTTATTGAAGGATGACAAGCCTATTAACCTTAACTGCTCTTAGCTCCTGTTCCCACATCCTGGGCATTCACCTTTGGCAAAAAGTTTTAGGTGTAGTCAAAGAAAACAAATGCTCTTAAGCTCAGTAACATTTCCCACGATCCCAGAAATCCAGCATGACACCTAACCAACCTAACCCACCTCCACAGGGAATCACAGCTGGTGTGAACTGCCAACTGGTCTAACAACAGCACAAAATCTGGCCAAAAACCACACAAGCTGACTCAGAAAGGCCCAAACACCCCAGTCAGTCCTAAATGTTCAAAACTGCTGAAGGCATTCCTCACCACTTAAAGCAGTTAGGGAAAAAGTACTGTAGGATGTGTAATGGATTTCCCTCACGTAATTTATTAGCTGAAAAAATATGTAGACATAAACTTCAAATACGGGGAATTGCACTGGAGTAATTTTTAACTCGCTTCAAACAGAGCTGCAGTCACATTCCTGATCAGCCCTCTGCAGTTTATGAAGTTTAAAAAGATCTCCAAACCATATCTATTAACCCACAGAACAGGATAAATAGCTGGTAATTCATGATGAGCAACTCTCATGAACGAGGGCTCAGGTGAGCAGGCAGAGCAGTGTGTGTGGAATTCCCACAGATATATCCTGTTGGGTATGTTGTTTCCAGGCCGTATTCACTACGCCTAAATCCAGGTGCTTAGCTCAAGTGCCTTAATCCCCCCAACATCTGAAGCACATTCCAGTGGAACAACCAGGTTAACAAGTGTACAATTACCGGGATTCCACTCCGGCTTAACTCTTCTTTACAGAGCTGAAAACAAATGATATAGAAGTGTGAAAGCCGCTCCCTGAAAGGTCTTCAGCAACGTGCTGGCCCATCCTCTCCACAAGCATTGCCAGAAGCTTCCTGCAGCACATCAGCAGTATTAGAGGAATCCTTTTAATTTGATAAGTGTGGACAGTCAGAAGGGCTTCCTTGCTGAGTTCTGCTTGGGTATTTTCCAACCCCAGGACCCTCACTTCCAAATTTATTCACATAGGCATTTAATCCTACAAGGCCAGCTCTATTCACACTGAATTTAACAGCAGCAGATCCAGGAGGATATGTTAATTACCACCACTGCAACAAACAACAAAAATTAGAACCTTATCTTCTAGTTGAACTAAAACTTCTTTCTGCACCTGCACTGCCTATGCTGTTTCAAAAAAGTAAAAAAAACCCAAACAAACAAACAAAAAACAATATTGTCAGCAAGTCAGAACATTTCCACATGCCACAGTTTGGAAACTGAAGGCTCAGGGGGATCTTATCAGTGTGTCAAATACAAATGGGAGACAGTAAAGAAGCTAAGACAGGCTTTTCTCAGTGGTGCCCAGTGGAGACAATATGCACTAACTGAAATGCAAGAAATTCTATTTGAACTTTGAAAAAATCATTTTA
Source organism: Lophotriccus pileatus (assembly GCA_035583135.1). Classification (NCBI taxonomy): domain Eukaryota; kingdom Metazoa; phylum Chordata; class Aves; order Passeriformes; family Tyrannidae; genus Lophotriccus; species Lophotriccus pileatus. The sequence goes on along the minus strand of JAWWES010000133.1, from coordinate 2,101,689 downwards.
AAAGTAAAGGAACAGATTATCTAGCTAGACTATGAATTCTCATTCCTTAGATATACTCAAAACATGACTGGTCATGGCCCTGAGCAACCTGTCCTGGCTGACCCTGATCCGAGATAGGGATTGGACTGGATGATCTCCAGAGACCCCTTTCCACCTCTCCTGTTCTAAAAGCAAACACTGGATTTGTTGCATCACAGCAGTTAAAGGCATTAAAATACTCAGCTATTCCAGCTGAGCTAATTGCAAATATTGTCATTCTTAAAACGCAGACACCTATATTCTGTCAGGGGCTTCAATGCTTATTATACAACCCCCTGTAAATGTCATGTGTGGCAAGTGCTCAGTATCTGCTCAGCAGTGCCACAGATAATCAGCTGGGATTTTATCGACCCACCCTACAGGAGTTTCTGCTGGTTACCTTGAGCTGAACCCTCAGCTTCCATCTGGCCCACCCTGATAAGACAGGAACAATAGAGCCAAGCAGAGGGGGATGGTAAAGCTGTCTATGGTTTATCATTGAGTTGTTAAACCAAGCAGTAACAGCAAAGAGTTAAACTGTGCATCTATTTACTCCTACCAAAAATATATCAAAAATATCAAAAAGTCTGAACAAATTATTTTTATGATGATAAAATTAATTTAAATAATACACATCATCTCATATATATAAAAGTGTTCCCTATTTATTCCCTCCTCAATGTCTAAAAGGATAAACGCAAAATCCTAATAAGCAGATTCGTCCAGCCACGTGTCATAGCTTTCCATTAAAAATCACAGGGTGGTTTGGGTTGGAAGGAACCTTGCAGACAATCTCTTTCCAATCCCCCTGCCATGGGCAGGGACACCTCCCACTAGCCCAGATTGCTCCAAGCCCATCCAACCTGGCATTTCACACTTCCAGGGATGGGGCAGCCACAACTTCTCTGGGCAACTTGTGCCAGGGCCTCCCCACCCTCACAGGGAAGGATTTTTTCCTAAAACCTGACCTAACACTACAAGTATTTGTAGAAAAATAACCTGCTGTGTTTAAGTACCGGAATGTCACAGGGTTTGCATCTAAAACACACAACAAAGTGATCTTTCTTTCATCTGGATTTCTGTTACACAGCCAGGATTGACCCGGCCATTAAGCTTTCTCTGGACAGGAGGACAGCTGAGAAACACATAGCCATCTTCCAAGAAACACATCTGATGTGTCCTTCCATTCTTTCAATAAATCATGCTTGAAGAGGAAAACCAACAAGAATACAATAAATAAGGATTCCCAGCTCCATTTTACTCCTTATTCCTGAGTTCTGCAGCTGGGCCCTGGAAAACAGGAGCAGCCAAGCCCTTCTCCCTGCACCAGGTCCAACGGGGGCTCTGGGCATGGACCCTCAACACATGCACCACACAAACACCTCCCATCTCTGCTTTGCACCCAGCAGAAAGAGAGCAAATATTTCTGTGGCAAACACACTTGGGTGACTCATCTCCTCAGAGGAGAATCTGTTGCTGGTAGCAACCTCAAAACGAAGACAATGCCTCTCTAGGTGCCCGTGGTGTGAAGCAAGAAGAAGTAGTAACCCCCTCGTCATCAAACATGACACAGCTGGTGATGTACAGGCATACTGAAAATACGTACCACACAAAAGGTTCTCCTTTCAAAGGTAAATACTTCCAAATCACAACAATTTAAACATCTGAGTTTGATACTGTCAGCAGCTTGTATATGTACCTCAAATAGATATATATTTAATCACTTGGCTCTATTTCTTCTGGCTTCCGTCCTCTAGAAAAGTGCCATTCCAGGGAAGTGGCAAGGAACTATCAATATTTAAGGTTTTTCAAATAGGATTTTCAACAGCCTTTAAAGACTGATGGAAGTCAAATCAGCACTGCTGTATGCTGGAATGAATGGGAGACTATCCACTGAAAATTAAATAATGCACAGTGCAAATTTGCCTTCTTTTAGTTTCTAGAAAGAGATTTTTCTACTTTTTTTCTAATTATTGAAGCCAAGCCACCACGCTCACTAGACAAATAAAATAAATGTCTAAACAAAGAATTAACTTGAAAACAGTGGGTTATTTTCACACAACACTAAGTTACTTTGTCCCTCAATATTCACACCTCCTAGTTGCTGTGATTGTACTGTGTTTCTGTGTTAAAACATGAGCCAAGTTTTACAGATATGGTTGCCCGTGCAGTTCGAAGTGCTCCACCGAACCACGTACACAGCAACCATTCCCATACAAACTGATAGTCAAAATACAGATTTCAAACATGTTGGGTTTAGTGGGGAGGAGGAATTGCTGCCCCCACTTGTGCTGTGCTGTACGTCAAGCAAATTAAAACCCACAAGCCGAACGCACCATTTTCTGCCCAGTGGGAGCCGCAAATTGATCGCTCGCATTATCCATCCATCTGGGATCGGGATTGAGGGGCTGTGACCTCACATAACACCTCTGCTGAGAAGACATCAAACTTAGGCAAGAGAAAAGGCTCTTAAAGTGCCCTGCAATTCTCATGCTGGTCACGTGCTCCATGGCGATTGCTATAGTAACCAGACACTTGCCATGGAGACTTCTGAGCTCAAAGCCTTCTCCTCTTACGCCTTCAATTATTATTCTTCAGATAACTGTTAATTTATGGTTTATTTTGGAATAAAGGAGTTGAAGGGATGGGGGTTTTTTGCGTTCATCTATCTGGCAAAGCAAACACAGAAATTAGATGTGCAATCAGTACTAACAGAAAGAAAAATTAGAATAAAGGTTTGTGTCAGAGGTTTTACAAAATACGGTATTTGTATCATTCAGCACGCACACACTACAAGAGAAATGTGGCATATTTTCAGCGGAATGTAACAAAACAAAGAAAACTATTTGTTTTTTTCTTGCCAGATACTCAAATGAGTCTCTAAGGTTGAAATTACTACAGGTGTAGCTCTTAGTTATGATTGTTATATACCACCTTTTCTTGCCAGGTAGTGTTTTCTTTTCCCTGTAAAATATTCTGACCAAATTTGCACCTTTTGGATTTGCTGGTTTTGATGCTGCCTCAAGATGAACTTGAAATGTTCATCTGAAAGCGTTCAGTTATTAAACTGGCTGGTTTATGTCTCTATGCTTTTGATCAAAGTGCACAAAAAGGGCAGTGAGATGGCCAACACCAGGGAAGCAGAACCCGGGCTGAATGTAGGAATTCAGTCCTGCTGGTGCAGGAGGGGCAGAGAAATTACACTGGAGGTTGAAAAAGGGGAGATGGACAGAAGAGGCAGTGCCTCCCAGAGCCTTGCATCCTCCAAAACCAGGAGGAAAAGCCTGAGAGGAGTAGATGGTTTCTACTGTTCCAGAAGTAAGGAACAGCAAAGAGCAAAGGTACCCAGGTAACTTTAAATCTGTAGTAATGCTTTGTATACTCCTTTCATATCTGTTATTTCACTAGTACCACCTGGCTCCGAGGGCTGAAATGGACGCACTGAGGGATCAACAGGAGCTACAGAGAGAGGCATCTGGTATCTGATCTGCAGATGGATTGAGAGAAATTGGGAGACACGGTGTAGGACAAGGAGCAGAACAGTGTCTGCACAGCCAGAGCAGCCCATCATCACAGCAGACGACAGCATTCATGCTGCTCCAGCTGTTCCCTCCTTATGCTTCGCGCAAGACAGGTGCTTAAAAACAAGCTGTCCTCTGCAAAGTTTCTTGCTTTCTGGATGCTCATCAGCCACCTTGAGATCTTTTCTTCCAAGGGTTAAAAGCCCTCAGGGATAATCAAAGTCAAGAGGGGATCAGCGAGGTGGAATACACTAACTTGGAAAAACAAAACTCCCTGTTTTCCTCAACCAAGGGTCCAAACATAGGGAAAAACTACTGAATATCACTTATATCCCTGTCTTTCTGCATCCCATCCACTAAACAGGAATAACTGTGTCTCTCCACTTAACAGAAACATAACGAAAATGAATTAATTATTTTCCACACACTGGCTCTGCCTTTGATGAGCACGATAGATGAGCCCCCAAGGGACTAATAATTCTGCCTTCAAAGGGATGTTTAAACAACGTGTTGTAAATAAGGCCTGGGGGCACAAATCCAGCAATGAGCAGGAAACAACCTCTGGAATAGCTGGTCATTAAATGTGTATCTTTAATTTGTGCATCGAATGCAGCGGGAGCTTGTGGAAAAAGTATTAGGGGCATGTGTAATTGAAGCCTGGATCGTGATGTACAGACAGGACTGGGTCAAACAGAGGTTGCAAAAGCATCTCCTAACTCTGCACTCTCTATTAACTCCTCTCAGTGTAATTTTTAAGCACATGCATATATAAAAAATGAGAAAGAACTCAAATATCAGAGGATCAGAGAGGGAGATTTTCTGATCTGACAGTCACTGCTGTTTCCAGCCATCTCATCTCTCAGGTAACATGATATCAAACCCCTCATTAGAAACTTGCTGAAAACTGGAAAGGGCTTGCAGGAATTATTTCAGAAGGGAAAGGTTAATTAGCTGAAAATACATATTGCATGGACAAGATGAGGAATCGCGAGCTCTTCTGAATTCATCGCAACACCAGCTCCTGTGGCTTTCATCAAGCATCACCCAAGCCAATCCCTGACGCCCCTGGAGTGGCTCTGAAGCTGCTGTATCCAACTGCTCAACTCCACACCTCAACCCCAAATGCCTCTTATATTTGGTGTGCTCCAGGCAGAAGCACGAGCACAGGACACAGCAGAGCTTTTTGTGCATCCCCCAGCCAAGGAAACGGTTCACACAGCAGCCACTGACAGCACTGAGCCCTGCACAGCAGTGGGGACCCTCTGCTAAGTCACTTCATCTTCTGTAAGATTTTACTGCTCTTCACAAGGTTTTATGCTCAGTGATTATTATTGCTACTACTGCATGATAGAATCCTTCAAGCTACTCCACAGTTCCTGTTTCTCCAGGCCCACGGAGGCATCACAAAATAGTACGACCTTGAGAGCTGCCTCTCCCCTAAAAAGCTTCCCATTCTCTGCCTGCCTGTACTGGCATCTCCCTGCACCCCATCTTTTCCTGCCACAGTGTTCCATTTTCAAGTCAAATATCTGGGACAGTTTCTTGCCTTGAGTGGAAAAAAAAAAAAGCCACGCTTCCTCCAACTTCCAGAGAAAAACTGCGTGTCTATATATTTAGCAACAAAAACTGGAGTAACATTTAACAAAGAATTTGTTCTTCCCTAGCTGTAAAAGAACACTTTGGCACATCAAGCTGACATTCTTCTACTGAAAACCCATCTTGTTAGAAAATATTCTCTTTGGAACTGTACCAATATGTACTTAGTGAAATACACATTTAAAAAAATCAAAAGGGCTTCCTCTTTATTTTCACCCACAGTTATTGTACTTGGTAAAAAAATATTTTTAAAATAACCACTTTCACAATATTAGGGGGGGAAATAGGAGTTATAAGGAGTTCTCTTCATGTTCAGATAAGGCAGCTGGTGCACAGAGATGTTCAGGTCCTCAGTGCTGGACTGAAGACAAGTTCAGGCTGAGGCTGTGGTGGGATTTTTCGTGGATGTGTCATGGTCATCCACAGGTAACAGGAGACCCCCCAGGTCCCTGAGGGTGCTCTGAGTGTCAGATGACCCTTCTGCTCTGCCCTCAGCCAAGCACCATGTTCAGGGAAGTTTTAATTCAGTCAAGCATTTAATCACATTTAAGTGCTTTTCTGTATTAAAATGCAAGCTGGATGGGGGTAATTATAAATTTACCTCCTACAGCAGCCTGTAAGTTTGCCTATCCTGCAAATTACAGTGTAAAACTGTGAAAAATAATTTCTGTGTAGTTTTTTACCTCGATTTAATCATCCCTGAAGTATAAACATTTTTAGGTCAGAATTCTTACATGTGCATGAAACAAATGCTGCTCATGCTTTCTAAGTTGCACTGGATAGGCGGGACTTGCCTAGATAGGCAGGACAAACAAGCAGATGATATTTAATAGTCAAACCAATGACGTAAAAGTGAAAATATCAGTTTAACATCACAACATGATGCTAAATGCAGCAGAGCTGCATTTTGGAAACACACTGGAAGAGGCCATCTTTTACAGCTGACACTTCCTCCAAGAAACTCCTAGTACCTTGCATGTACCAGCCTTGGATTCACCTTAAGGAGGTGGCACTTCTCTTACCATTTGACAATTAACACTCCCACAGTGAGTAACAGGATGAATCATTCTGCCAACAGCAAAAACCTCAAAGTTTTCAAGGAAAATGGCTCCACTGTCTATTCTTCTGCCTTAAAATAGGTCTTTCCTTCACATGCCATAATGTGAACAGCCCAAATACATTTGATCTTAGAATAATTTTGCTGTTTATAGTATCCTATGCCAAAGCATATAAAGCAGTGAATGCATTTATTTTTAACTCCTTGTCTCAATGGGGAAACTCTGGCAGTGAAGAGCAAGGACAGTCTCTGGAGTGCTGTTTACTCCAGAGCCGAGCCTGAGGGGGGGGCATGGGACACCCCACAGCTGCATTTGGGGAGGCAGTGGGGTCCAGAGCCCACACACACAGCAACTGGGGATGATTTTCACATCGTCTTCCTCAATACATGCTCTCCCCAAATGCTGTGCTGGCGTGATTGCTGCCCACACACAGATACTCGGGACAAACCTAACTCACTACATCCGATCACTTTGGGAAGGGGGAGAAACGTTCTCCTTCTTGTACAAAATAGGAATAAAATAGGAACGGGGTGCAGAGAGAGGGGAGACACACCTCAGTTTAAAAATACTAATTGTTAAAAAAAGAAGCATCTTCCTCACCCTGCCTTACTATGAACTTCCCTTTAAACATGACTTCGGGATAGAATCTATTTTGCTGCATTTCTGGCGGTATTTGACAGTGGATTGAAAAGTCCCACTTGGAAAGTCACTAGAAATGGAATCTGGAAGGGAACAAGGCCACTAGAGGAGCCTCACGGCACAGAACCCCTGCTGCAGCCACCAGAACCCCTGCTACATTTGACCTTGAGACAAGAGAGGGGAAGACGCTGGGGTCAAATCCAAGTACAACAGGAATTCTCCTCCTGGTGCAAAGAAACAAAAGAAATGGAGGGGAAGAAAAACAGAGAGCAAATAAAACCAAAGACAGTTCTACCCTCATACATAATTGATAAGACACCATGAAGTCGATGCAATAAATGAGTTGAGCCCAATTTTAGAGTGAATCTAAACTCTGAACAAAGGCCTTTTATCTCTATACTCTGGGTTATAAACACACCGCTTGCAGATCACCACCAACCACGTGCAATTAGGGGAGAAAAAGCCTGAAATATGTGAGTCCAACAAAAGGAGGGCACAGGTAGCAAATAAATTTGGATTATAATATGAAAGAGTAACTTGCACTAAAATAAGCAGTATACTTTTACCATATGTCTTGTTGCATTTTTATGACTGAGATATATTAATAAAGGTTTCTTTTCCTTCTGCACCAAAGTTAGGATTATGAGTATAGAAGGGGTAAAAAGTGGCTTTAGCATTTCCTTCCCAGAAAACCAGCTACAATAGCAAAGACAATTTTGAAACCAAATCTGATTGAAATATCAGAGCTAATAGAACACTTAGGAAAATGGTAATTTTTAACTCTCTGTAACCATAATTGCTAATTTTCATTCTGGAAACACACAGAGTATTTCCACACCACAGAATAATCCGAGAAGATAAACCAAACATCTTACGTAAAATAAATGGATGCCTTATCCTGCAAAGACTTAAAAATATTTCCTGTTGCCAGCAAAAATACTCATAAAAGTTGGAATGTGAAACAACAGCTGGGAACGGTTATCTCCAGGAGAACCAGCCTGCTTTGCAGGCGTTTTGGAAATCAAGGCACACAGTGGCAGCTATAGGTTTTCATTTCCTCCGTGATAAGCGTTTCCCAGAGAGAAAGCTCAGCAGTATTTCTCCCTGCCATACTTTGAAACCTACTATGAATTTCAGAAGTTCGTATTTGAAGGGTCTGAAAGAGACTTGAAAGCGCCACAGTCGCCAAAACACTGAACCCGCCATGCCGGGGATGAAAAGGATCCTTAGTCACGGGGAAGCATCAAAAACGCACTGAGGGAGCACCAGGCTTGACCCACAGTCACAACACTCACTCCAGGCATCTTTTCACTGACTGGTTTCTTGGTCCCAGCAGTGAGTCGGGACCAGTTTATTCATCCCTGGGATGAATTTCTTCCTGCAGCAAAAGTGTGCCTTATCTCACACAGGTTTTTCACTCTTTGTTTCAATAAACATTCCTGATTTTTACTGCACAGGATGAGAATCAAAACCTGGTACAAGAAAAGGGCTTTCAATTCTGTGCAAAGAAGTACACTGCAAATAAACCTCAGCAGTTATCAAATTATTTGTTTCCTAACAGAGGGGACAAATGTTATTGAGGTGTCAGTGCCCACAACTGTTTTCAGATTCTAAATGCATGGGTAGAGAATTGTATCTGAAATATGAAGAAACTAAAAAGGTTAATCTCAAACATGCAGATTTTGTTCCAGCAGAAAAGCTTTCATTAATTTTTCACTCAGCAATGAGATTTTGTTTCTTCCCTGCAGTATTTGTAATATTAGAAAAACACTGTGTTTTGAGAACATTTGAGAAATGCAAAAAAGTCAATTTTGTAACTCTTTTTGTTTCTCAGTTTCATGGAAAGCTTTGCAGCATGAAAACCTGGGTATCATCTTTGAATGGAATACAGGGATGGTGAGAAATGGTGAAAGGCAACTGGCAAGCACCATTTCCTGACATAGAATTTGGCTTATTTCATTTTTAAAACATAAAACCAGCTTGAGTTTTAACCCACAGTATCGCATTACTGCATTTGTGCATTAACATCAACAGGTAAAACCCAATAATCTCACATAAGGTTATAATACAGGAGTAAAAGTACTCACTTCACAAAGTGTATATTTAAACCAAGTTCATTTGGGGGCATAACAACACTAACCATTTCCCTGGTGAAGGCTTTTATTACCTCTTTTTCCAGCAATCCCCACACTGAGTGCAGTCTGTTGAATCCATCAGAGATGAAAGTGACCTCTGCATTTTCATACCGTTGTATGTGATTTCATAAGTTATATAAGCTCAGCAAAGTGTTCAGCAAAGGACTAGTGTGCAACACGAGAGGCAAATTAGGCTTCAAGTCCTTTCATTAAGAACACCTCAAGGAGAAGGATCTTAAATACAGATAAAAGCATTACCACTACATATTTCTGGCTCATCTGAACACACAGTAGTTCAACCACATCAAAGACTGAGCTATTACTGCTGTTGTTAGAGGCCTGGGATGAAGTCCCACAGAAAACACTGACAAGGCAGTTCTCCCACATCCAGCTTTGTATTTTAACGGGACCCCTTCCCTCCAGAGATGCCTTCTGTTGTTGTTCTCCCCACACAGCCAATAGCGCTTCAGAACATGAACCAGATCTGTCTCTCTGCCCACAGCTGCAAAGGTCAAGCTGATCAGAAGATCAGTGTTTTAAGGAAGAATGGGTCCAGGGATTTCAAAACTCAGGAAATGTAAGAACTCTTGAAAGAAAATATCCTTCCAGCAAGCATCACTCCACTGAAGGCAGAGGAAAACCTGAGGTCTCCTGACCTCAGGACAGTTACAGTCCACACTAACATGCAGAGACTTGGATGGGCCAGTCCAGAACAGAGAAACGTGTTCCCTATCACGTTTCCATGAGCCCCATGAATTTTGAAAGCCTCCAGAAAAGAGTGGGAAGCTCAAGTCAAACAAATTCTCTCAGAGAAGGGGCCACAGAGGCAGCTCCACAGGGATAGCATCCTGTAGTTTGCTGCAATTCCTCCCTAGGTTTGTCATTAAAATGTTTTGACTTTTGTTTAACACCTCCGGTCCTGTGTATCATTATTTCCCCCCTACAAACTCTCCCCTTCTTCCCCTCATTCCTTTTTCTCGTGTTTCCCTTTTGTGGTTTCCCTTTTCGCTACACTGAACCCAAATATATACATGTGTGTGTTTAATAATAACACGCAGGGAGTGTTTACCAACCCTCCCACAGCTTGTTTGTTCTAGGCCTTCTGTTGCCCTGAGTGTGAATCATCCATTCAGGGCAGCAAATCCTTCAGGAAAAGCCCTGCCTGTTGTTGTAAATCTGTACAGTTCCTAGCACATCCAGCCTCATCCTTAATTATTACAATAACTTCAGCAGTGTGCTGGGTTTCCTCACTTCTGGAATGCTGGATGCTGGCTTTGCGTGCCTTCACTTCCCTAAGAAATCCTCGAGAGGGAAACTACAGCGGGAGCAGCACATGGGATCCGGCAGAGCTTTGTGTTTGACATGGAAACTCTGGGAGGAGCCGGCAGTGACCAAAGTGGGTCCTGCCCTCCCCACACAGAGCATCATCCACAGCTCCCAACAGGGCCCTTGACATCCCCTCTTTTCCCAGATGAAATGCACGATTCCAGTGAACATCCACACCAATTCCACATGCAGTTTGGGAGGAAAACCGAGCCCTTTCTGCACCAGCATGAACTCTTGAAATCCAAACCCTGGTGGAGAGGTGGCAGGAAGAGGAAGGAATGGCACGTTCCTGCTCCCAGACGCTGTAGGACACTCACAGCTCTGCCTTCCCTAATAAAACATTCTTTTCATTAAAGGGTGGGAAAAAAAAATCCCCTTTTATTCTCCAGCTTTTGAAGGGCTTACATCATTGCTTCTTCAATTCCAGGATTTCAGGGAAAACAAGCTTTCTGCAGGGCTGGTCAAATGACTGTTAACTAAGAATTCCTGGGAGTGTTTAGTCTATACTCTCTATTAATTTATCATTAGGGCACCTTCTAATAATGACTCATCTAATGAAGAAACAAAACCACAGCAGAAACCCTGCTCCTCCAGTATGAGTTTCAAAGAACCTGGGCATCTCTCCATTAAAGAAGTCACCATACCTTTTTTTTCCCCAACCCCTAATTAGCCCCAAGGTTTCCAAGGGAAAAGCACCACAAGCTTTATATATCACAGAGAAAAGTATTCTATCACTGGCCTTTCATCCTGCACATGAAAAAAAGACAATTTCATCATCAGTTTGGGGTCCAACAGCTGCCTTGAATGTGAAGACAGGAGTTATTTGTGAATAGGAAGAGAATTAATAAGGGAAAATATAGTTGCTCCAGCCCTGTGGGTTTTTTTCCCCTCACAACAGTAAGTATATTTTTTCCAAAGATCTCTCCATACATGTGCCTGTGATTCATTCCTTTTTGATAAACCCATGTAACCCAATAGCAATACAACCTCAAGAATACAAGCACACAGTTTTCAGCAGGGAAATCCTATACTGCAGACTGAGGGGGAGCTCCAAATTAAGGAAAATTTGTGTTGTACAAGGAACAAATAAATTGTGGTAGTGATTTTTCAACAGAAGGCTCTAAATGTTATTCCTCCCACAAGCCCTTCCACCTTTGTTTTACTATTTCTACAGCACAGGCTGCTTGAAACAGCTTGAAACGGCTCAGTGTACCCAAAGCACCAAGCCAAGGCCAAGTCATTACTTCACCCGCTTTTCCTGTCACCAGGCTAGGAAAACCTAAAAGCCAAAAGCTCTTTTTCAGATCTCAAACAACACAGGGCCTTTGGAGACCCAGCAAAACCAGTTTTGAATGTCAGGCTCAGCGCTGAGGTTTTTAGCTGAGGTTCTACTGAAACCCCACAGGGAGTTCCACCAATCTCTCCTCCAGCCTGGTGGAGGAGCTGGAGGAGTTGGACCCTAGACTTGCCCTTAAGATTTCCATCAACACATTCCTGAAGACGGCAAGAGCACGAATACACCGCGAACAACCAATATGATTAAGCAATGTATTGTTTATTAAAACACACACTGCACATTTTATACATCTCTGTGCCCTCGTGGGTGCAGGATCAAAGTCTGGGGATTGGATAGCTCAGTCTGTCCATGAGTTCGTATCTTATTCTCATTGGATAAGGTGCAGGGTTGATGTCTTGCACCTGGATTTCAGCTCCCACCGTAACTTCTCATAACATGAAATAGTTGTTGATTGTAAACCTATTCCATTCTCATGGGAAGTCTGTTTCAGTTGACTATAAACTAATTCCATTCTCATGGGAAGCTAACCTAAGTCCACAGCTGTAAACTATAAACCAAGTTTTCTTCCCATGGGAAGCCTGAGGCTTCTTTCATAGCTGGTAAAATGGGTTGTTCACTGGATGTCCATTTTCCTGCAAATATTCCACACATTCATAATGTAGAATTTGAGAAGGGTGGTTCTAGAAAAATAGATTACTTGGAAAATGCAAATTTCTGCTTTGTGTGAGGTAGAAATAGAGGTGCACTACACGCAGCTGCGGCTGAAGAGTTCACTCAGTCATGTTGCTTTGAGGTTCTCTGATTAAAAGGTGTTTTGTTTTGTGGGGTGGGTTTGGTTTGTGGTTGAGTTTCTTTAGAAAATTCTAATCTGTTGAAACAAAAACTCTGTTCAGGAACTGTGGTAACTGAATTTAAATATTAACAATATTCAGATAGAATGCTATCAGCAGAGAACGTTCTAGATTTTAACAGCTTTAAAATGTATGTCGTGCTTGCACATATAACACATATTATATATAACATATATATTTGTGCATATCTGTGACAAGATGATATTAAGAATCCAAATCAGAATCCCACCAGCATTTTTTCAATCAAAATAGAACAGATCTATTTTTTTCCAGTTTGTTTTAAAAACATTTTTTTGCCAATTCATGATAACATGTTAAAATTTCTCAGGTAATGCAAATTTTAAGTTTTAATTTTAACCCAGCTGAGAGCCCTTTTTCAAAACAATGAGAGTCTTAAACGGTCATCAGAGCAGAGCTGGAAGCTAAGAGGAGGATTTTGTCTGTTCAGGGGTAGATGAATATTACAACTCTATGCAAAATGAACACACTCATTTTAAACTAAGATCTTCTATTATCCATGTCATATGTGTCACAAGGCAAGTCAACTTCTGACCTGAAAGAGCCTCTTCAATTTGTGCATACCCACTCATGCCCCCAGCTAAAGCTATCAGAGGATAATGTTAATGTCAATGTGCTTCTGAGAGCTGTCAAAGTGTCAGTAAATGTGTGGTCACTGCCATAACGCAGCAGAGCACACTGATCACAAGATGTGAAATGCTCTGCCACTGATGTAACTATTTAATCTATGGGACATTCACTAATAAATATCAGCTAGGACTAACTTTAGCCTACAAAGCGGAATATCAGATCCCCCAAAAAAAGCCAGACACAGATTTAGACACTCTTAAAGGTATTTTGCCCATGAAATTAAACTGTAGTAAGACTAGTTAACTGAGGTGAGCAGTAAAATACCAGGACTTATTTTTGGGTGCTTATTGCCATTAGATAGCCCCCACCAATGATCACAATCCAAACCTCTCAATGTTACACTAGTAAAGGAGACTGAACATAAAATGGCCCTGAAGGGGTGTGCACTAGAAAAAACCCTTGGACAAAACCACAGGAGACTTACTTCCCCTCCTCACCTGCAGTGAAAAACTTAAACACCAAGGCCAAGGGATAACACAAATGCAACCTGATTATTCGTATGGTTGTCCCTGCAAATGTCTGTCTCTGACCTGGCCCCTCCAGCATTCCCTGACTTCACACAGATGCTTTCCTTCCCCTTTGGACCAGATTGCTTAGCAAATAGAGCACATGAATCCCCAAGGATTTAATAAAAGGTGTGCTCTGGATGAGAACATTTAGGCTGACTCTCCAGTGTGACACAGGTAGACACTGGTATTTATGAATTCCGACTGATTGCAGGGAAAGTTTTTCATCCTGGCAACACGGTTGCCATGGCGATCCCGGCTGATCCGATATTCTTAGCAACCACTCCTAACTCTCCAGCCCCAGCACTCCCTGGTTTCTTCCAAGGCTAAGCTGTGTAACCTCATTTCTCAAACCCCACCAACCACCAGCAGAACTATCAGGGCAGCAGAAGCTGGTACCTGGAGTGCCTTATCCACAGGTACCCACCTGCCACACCAGTATGAAATGTGATCTGCAAGTGGGAGAACAAGGAGAGCAAGTTTGGCCTCTGGATGCTGTGCAGGAGAGAGTATTGTGCTGGACCTATTCAGCCAATGCTTTCAGATCCTCAGCACACAAACAGGACAGCAGTGATGGTCTGTGATGCTCTAAGACCATGAAAAATCCACCTTTTATTATTTCAAACCCATCATTCCCCTGGCCTAAAGTAGCATTAAATAAAGCCAACCTAAGGGTGCATCAATGGAATCACAACAAGATGCAAAGCATCATCTCGGGTGTTACACCACCCAGCAACGGAGCAGTTAATTATTAACACTGTTAACAACTGCCTCTCCCACGGAGCTAGGCAAACTGTGTCTGCAAGCAGCTTCTGAGCCAGCTGAGGAGAAATGAGGAACTGACAAACCATGACACCTGTGTTACTGCAGCTACACACACTCCCATGGCTGCCACTGCTGCTCAGAGCTGGGCTTCCCTCCACCAGCCCCAAAACAAAGCAGGACTTCTCAGGCTGATTCCAGCTACGATCAAGTGACTGACAGCTCTTCACGCAGGTGAAGCTTTGTGGACTTCATCTGGGAAGGCAAACTGGAATAGTAGAGACTAATATCCACATTAGAGGTGCTAGTGAAATGGATGGCATGGCTATGACTTAAACACAGGTTTGGACCTGCTACTCGGGGCCACACCTGGATGTGCTGCCACCAGAAGTACTTGATAGTACCAAGAGAATCAATTTGACAACAGACAACTGCTCCACAAAGCCTCATGAACCAGCTTCTCTGTTCTGGACTGGTACTCATTAAAAATATCACTTACAAGACCTGTAAATTAAATATTACTAAGCATAAACCACATGCCCAGGAAGTCAGATAAAATATTTTGTAATTTTTAATACATATGCCAGTGGTTGGACTCTGATCTTCAAGGTTTAACCTAAGTGTTTCTACAGAAGCAGGGAGGTCTCTTCAAAATGAAAATTTGCAAGCTGCAGGCAAACAAACAGAAAACACAAGCTAACTGCATGTTCTGAAATAAGAGAGCCAAAGAAATGTAATTTAGGTCTCCTTAGCTCAATTTCCAAAAGCCAGAGAATGGCAATTTTCAGGTAAGTAGGTTCTCACTGTCAGGTAACGTTTTTCGATTGCTACAGTAAATTACAAGTTTAAACTAAGATCAGGGAGCAAAATACATTCACACTACGAGTGTGGAATAAAAGACTGTCACTCAGTGAGGTTTATTCAGTGTTCCTAGACTAGAAAGCTCCTGATAAATTTCTGGCTCCTTTCCTGAACAGAATCCTTTCAAAGATCCCTGGTGTTGTAAGAAGCACCCCTCATTTGACACCATGAACTCTGCAATTTGCAGGAAATACTTGCAGGAGGACAGCAGCTGTTTGCAAAGATCCTGATCTTGACCCCGTACAAACATGGGCCAAGGGCAACTTTCATCACCTTTCGAGAATCCCACTGGCTTGACCTCAATAGACATGAATAAAATGGAGATTAGGCTCAACATTTCAGTTTTGCCACTTTTTATCAGTTGCAAAATAAGCAGAATTCTGCCAGGTGCTCAGCTAACACAAAGTATCAGCTTTGCTTTTGCTTGACTTCTCTATTTCCTGCCTGTTTCTCTTCAGAGGGACCCTGGGAAGATGCAGGACATGGCATTGCAAAGAGCCCAACAATATTGTATTTACTCGGCCAGGTTTTGTTGGGCCCTTTCAAGTGTGCTATATATAGCTGATTATTTTGCTTTCTAGCCTAGAAAAGGAAAATCACAGCTGACACAGATTTCTTCTCAGCAGTTGCCTGCAAGCCCTGGCTGCAGATCTGCTCCAGCAGCACAGAACGAGCAGCAGAGTCCTGTGTCTGCAAGCGCTCTGACCTGACGCTGGACATCTCCTTGGGTTGATTTCCACCCCAAAATTGAGTCTAGATAACAACTGGGAAATGTTAGAAATATCAGTGCTCCGGGTCCCTTACAAGCTTATTGTATTTGCAATTTCAACCAGCCACAGAACAGATTACACAGAGCATATCATAATAACCACTGGGCTTAATGTATTCTGCAATCAAAGCCAAGGCAGCAGAAACTGCAGTATCCAATTTATGCACACAAGCTTTTTACTCTTTTTTTTGTTTGTTGTTTTCCCTAAGACCAAAGAAATGCCAATTGACAACCTTTCACAGTTATGTCACTTTGATGGAGCCGAGCCAGAACCCCCATGTGAGGAACCCTTACATAATTTATTCAGGTCATTTCCATTCTGAATAGGTGAAAAGAGGTATTTTTTAAAAGATTCCATCTAAAACACAGCGAATTTTCCTTTTTTAACCTTTTAAAAGTGCTTTTAATTAACTAAAAGAAAGCTGAGGATGCCGCCATCTACCCAATACAATTTATCCTCCTTACTTTCCATAATCTCCTTATAAAGCTCTGATTTTCAAGGTGAGAAAACATTAGGAGCTCTCCATCAGCAGCATATGGTGCATTAAACAAACTTGTTCATGGCACATGGAAAAAAAAGAGTGCTAAAAGAACATCATGCTTGCAACTCTATAAACTCAAGCAGTACGAAAGCCAGAATTGCACAGTTGAAATCTGCCCTTTTGTGTATCTCAACATTGTTTATCACAATACTATAGAATGGAGTAATTTTTCTGTAATGATCCAATAGTAATTAGGGGATGCCTCATCCAATCTCCAATTCTTCGCTCTATTTTTGGCCCTATTCTTTCTTTTTTGCTGTTGTTTCTTGTTGGTTCTTTTTTTTTTTTTTAAACAGAGTGTCTTTGTCCAGCATTCAGAGCTGTTATTGCTCCTCACCCACTCCGTGCACGCCCAAGGATTTTTTTAGTAGTTTGAATGGAGCCCTATGTTAAAAATAATAAATCCATCTATGGCACAAGGTCCTGAGCTGTGGAAAGCTCGCACCAAAATCTTGAATGGTTGTTTTGATATACATTATATCAAATGCAAGAAGTTAATTCTTCTAATCTATAATATCTGCTGTTGTTCACAGATACAAGACAAAGAATGGTTCTTTAATTCTAAGTCACTGTAACAAATAGGTTCAGAGATTTTTTTTAAGAGAATTAGTGTGCACTTAAACTTGATTTCTGGAAGCCCCTGACCAAGCAAATGAGGGTTACACACTCACGTTTTCCAGCTTTGAACTCCATTGAAAGGAATTCCTGTTTAAAAAAAAACAAGCAAAATCAGGCCCACCACTAAAGGGGTTTCAAGGCATGTTTTACTCATGGAGAAAGAGAAGAGCTTCCTTAAATCAGTGAGGGAAGATTGTCAAACGTGTGACACAGCGAGGCCGCTCCTATTAAAGGTTACTGGGCAACTTCTGGAGTGAGAACCCAGCAAGCTCAGCTCCTTCTGCAACTCCACACTGAGCGTGTGCACAGAGGATATCATCAGTGACAGGAAAAAAAACCAAAATATGGAAATATGTTCAGAGCAAAGGCCAGCAGCAGATGAGGCAATATGGCAAGAGAGCCAGCTACTGCTTTTATGTGTGTGCTGTGGGGAGAAGGTGGCACATCACACAGCAGAGCACAGATGTGACTTCATAGGATCCTGGAATGGTTTGTGTGGGAAGAGACTTCAAAGCTCATCCAGTTCCACCCCCTGCAAGTAGGCAGGGACACCTTCACTAAACCAGATAGCTCAGAGTCCCCTCCAGCCTGTCCTGAACACCTCACATCACACAGGAAAATCAGTGCCAAATTCTAGGACCATGTTCAGACTTTGCTCGTGCAAAACCTGCACAGCTTCGTGCTTCGAAAAATGTTTGCAAATTTAGCTCCATCTGTTATTAGTCAGGAAAGAAACAGATTTAGGTTGTTAAGTCTTATCCCCTACAATCATAAACCTTAAGTTGTAATAAAATAAAAGTTATAGAGCTCATATGAATTTCTCCATAGAAATATTCCAAGGCTTATAACTCGGAATAAATAGGTTTATACTGGACAGAAGCCTGAAATTTGTTCCCTGTATGTTCTGTGTCTGCAAAAAGATGGCAAATGACCTACTTACTGGATCTTTGGGAGCAAACAGGGGATGGTGGTGTTAGTCTGGAGTGCTTGAGTTAAAAAAAAAAAAAAAAAAAAAAGAGAACTAAACAAAAACTCCACAGTGCCTGACTAACACTTATTTTCAGACTACACTTGTCAGAGAACTAAAAGGAGGCAAAATAAGGCTCTCCCCAGATTTTTAAATGGGTTTTTTTTCCTGCCCATTTTAATGATTCAAGATGTCAGTTTTTCAGTAGCTGTTAAGCCTTGAGCTCTAACCCAAAGTGAATAAATAAATATACAAACACGGGGAGATTTTTATAAAACCCCATTTGGGATATGTCCTATATAGCTGAGAGAGGCGAAGACTTCATGCATATTTAGCTGAGTTACTCTAAAAATTCCTTGATAGCAAGGATGCAATGGTGGCCTGGGAACCATGGCATGGGAGTCAGGATAGATCAGGCTGATTCCAATGAGTAACCAAAGCATCAAGGCCACGGCAGGAGCAGGGGTGAAGCAAAGAGATAGGAGTGGAAAGACTTGTTAGAAGAACAAAGAAAATCAGACAATAACAATAATTGTGAGGAACAATCAGATGTTTACAAAGCAAAAAAAAAGAAGTTGAAGGACTAACCCTAAAGGGAGAAGTTATGAGATGACAATGCAGACAGTATTCTCAGGACATCGGCTACATTCTCATTAAACTAGACATAAACACTCAAACAACAACTCAGCACCTTCAGCAATCCTTTTAAAACCCTCCAACTATTAAGAAAATACGCTAAAGGCAGGAAAAGTGAATTGTCTTTGGTTTTCTTCGTATGGAAAATCCCGCCAGGCAAACAAAAGCCACGTAACTGCTCTGCCATAAAGTACTTTGTAATGAGAATATTCTATAGCACTATTATTAATGTCAGCAAGCTGTAACTCAGACAAGTCTAAAAATCTAACAGCAACTAAATCCTCATGATGGATTTGTTGCTCCCTCATCCCAGCCCACTATTTCTGATTATTTTAATTAGTTACTGCTCACAATTCCGTATTTAGGGAAATTAGGCAATAAATTATATAGCTAATGATGTGGTCAGATGGATCATATAAATGTCATGTTACTGTGCCTAGGAAACTGCCTGCTGCTCTGCTTGGGGCTCCAGCAGAAAACGAATCCAATCTGTCACCAAGTCAATGGCTGTTGATGTTATTTTACTGCTGGTGCTTGGTTGAGCTCGCTACCCCACAGGCACGTCCTGCTGAGACACCAGTGCGTGGCAGGGGGATCTCAGAGGCAGAGACCAGCAGAACCAGGAGAGACCCCACTGCGGTATCCCCAGGACAGCGAGGAAGGAGGGAGGATCCCTGCTGTCCCAGCACTTCCAACCTTTTTCCCTCCTAGACCCGCATTAAACAGTAAAGCCAGAGGCTCACCAGATCTCCACCTGTTTACATCCACTGACTTTCACTCTAATTACTCAAAGTAATAAGTCATTAAAGGTGAAAATATTTTATCTGTAGGCATTAATTGTGTTTAAGGGGATCAGAACTCCCTTCCCACCCTGCCCAAAGATGAAGCTCTTGTAAGAAACTGTGCAGAAGAAAAAAGAAATTCAGGACATGTGTAGGACCCTGTTCTCCCTTCCCCCAGTTTCCTCTCCCCACTCTAATTTCTCTCAGGACATTGAAAAGGCTTGTTGAAAATACAGCTGAATGGGCAATATAGTATATTCAGGTTTGGTTCACATGAGATTTGACTGGGTCAAAAGATTTCTTCAATAAATTTTCATTTCCCTTGGAATGAGATCTACATACTAATGGGGAACTCCTGGTGCTTTCTAAGATGAGAAGTATTCACATTAATGTTATTCCTTTCATTTTTGATGTATTCTTTCCACTGAGTTGCTGCAGGGAACTCAGGAAAGAAAATGCTGTTTAAAAAACGGGGTAAAATTTTGCTATCACAGAAACACAGAGTAACACCTGAGGGAAAAAAAAAAGCAGGAATTCTCCAGTACTCCCCTCATTGCCAACTGAACTGATCCTGAGCCCTGTCAGCTGTCAGAGGACACTCCTTTTGTTCCATGTAAATAACCTGGAAACTGATCTTTGCCTAAAAATTTTCAGCTAAAACTTTGACAATAAAGTTTTCCAGCACGTTCTGCACTGTGTAACTAATATTTGTGCTGCTACGCAGAAATAGGTCAAGGATTTAATTGACTTATAATTATTCTACTAAATTGGTAAACAATCTTCTAAAAAACTTTTTGTTTGAAATGTGTCTGTAGGAGCAAAATTATTGCAGCCATTCTGGTCTGGTATAAGCTCGAGTTAATTGAACTTTGAGACTGCCAAGTCCAAAGTCAAGATGCTTAGCAAGCAGAAGCATCAGCTGAGGTCATTGTGCCAGAAAGAGCCCTCCTGTGAACAGAGAGCGCCTCTAATGTTCTTGGGTTTGCTATACATTGATGGTCTGCGCCATAATCAATAGCTATTGATTTGCCCTCAGGTTACAGAATCATGGAGTCATTCTGGTTGGAAAAGGTCTCCAAGACCATCGAGGCCCATCGTCAACCCAGCACTGCCGAGGCCACCACTGAACCACAGCCCTGAACTGCACTGCCACACACCTTTGGAACACCTCATTAATTCTGGCAAAATCATAACTTTAATACAGTTAAATAGTTAAAGTTAATTCCAACTTTTAAAGACTAAAGTGTTGTCCACTGCAGGGTGCTCCAAGCTTTGCCATAGCTTTTTCCTCCCTAAGGAGGTAACTGAGTGCAAGCTGCAGGTAATTTTTATTTATGCTAAAAGCAGACACTAAGATGTGGAGTAAATACACAAAAATTCCAACCACTTATTCCTAAAATTCAGTAAATCTCATTCTACTGCTTCTCTGGCCACTGACAGGAGAGTGAGAAATACAGAACATTCTATGCATGTTAATTTGTAATTACTTCATTATTAATTAAATACTTACAGTAACCACAACTTCATAACTGGAATAGACATTATGTTATTGGAGATTTATAACTTTCTGAGTACTTATTTTGGAATTATATGAAAACAATAACTATTCTGCAAGTATGAAGAGACACCTTTCTCTTCCACCATCCTTATTTCAAGAAGTTCACAACCCAAAGAACTCTCAGAAGGAAAAGGAAAAACAAAGTGATGAACATCACTATAAATTGAGTAAGGTCATGTTGAAAAAAAATTCAGAACAACAAAAGCCTTGGGGATATTAATAATGCATAGCCAATACCAAAATTCAAAGGCCTGTCAGAAACCATGCAAGCCCAAGCTCATTTTGCAGAGGTGTTATAGCAGAGATAGTAAAATGAGAACAGCAGCAGCTTGTTTGTAGTGACAATAAACCCACAAAATAGCAACACACAAAATAAGAAGGTACAGCATAGGAAAATGTAAGTAGATGGACAATATTTCAAATTGCAAAAACCAAGGAAGGAGGTTTTTATGCAATACCACAACATGCTATCTAATACTAATGAGTGGGGCCATCAACAAAACAGAGGAAAAGCATTCAGGGGCTACCGTGGTGGCTGAATTATCCAGGTCTTCCTGGTACCAGCACCCCCAGGCTCTACACAGCCTGAATGTGCTAAATGGGACTGCAAAGATGAACTCCACCACCACCTACCTAGCTCTGATAAGATCTGAGGAGCAAGACTTACAGAGCAGCTGTTCTTCCACGCAGGAACAAGATGTACTATGTGTAAGGACATGGCTATTCAACAAGGTTAAGGCTGGAGGCATGGACTCAAATCTACCACATCTGTGACAAAAACTTAGCAGGTTAAGCCATCTGAAGTCCTATTTGGAATGATCCCACATGGACCTCACACTGTATTATCTTTCTTCCTGGTTTTTTTTAAATGTTTTATGTTGGTGGGTTGAAGCAGCCAGCACACAAAGCTTTACAGAGTTAACACACACATAACCTGTCCTCAGAATATGCTTTAATTTTAATTAATACTGACAATACTGAACCATGTTAATCAAACAATGTACTATAACTGGAATTCAAAGATAGCTGTATTCTTCATAGTCAATCTCAATATTGTGTCTACTCCGTGTGTCAGACCTACTGTTTAGGTGGTGCATTGTTATAAATCCCTCAGAGTAGATGCTCTCAGCTCCAAAATCATTAGAAAATAGTGGGTTGTAATTCAATGCCTTGTCTCTCTATTTACTGGATGTGTGCCAGTGCACATTCTGTATTGACAGGTGAAATGAATGGCAGGCAGGAGCTTAAATAACTTCCAAACCCTGACTCAAGCACCACAGTGAGATGTTTTATGATACACTGAGATTGAAAACTCTCATAGAAAGGCACATTTATTAAATTTTCCTTTCAAATTCTTCACTTATTTAACAAAAGTGTAAGGCCAGAATACCAAAAAGCACCTTTATGTCTGCTTTATCCACGAATATTGGAGCACGTACTAAAACTTTCTGTCCCACGGGAATTCAAACAACATTCCACGAAAAGCCCCAGTCAGTTGTGGAGCAGAGTTGATGTCCTTCAGTTCTAGTTATTCCATGTTGGTTTTAACATATCTGTTTCTCCTGGCTGTCAAACTTGGGGGCTCAATCTCAATTTCCACATATTAGCCTGTGCTACTGTTCCAAATTAAAACAAGTGATGAGCTGCCTGAGCCGGTATTTGCTTTCCTCTAACCACCTCATGTCAGTGTGGAGTGGAAAGTGTCTCATTAAAACCCAGCTAAATCGAGCAAAGCTAAGTGCTCTGCACTGATTGAATTTTTCCCAGGGTGGACAGATTGTTTAACAGGTCTGTTTTCTATTGACCCTGGGCATTTAAAAAGTTTCATATTGGTTTTTTCTTTACGCACCTGAAATGCTCCGGGGGTGGGCAGGAAGGGGTAAGTCATAACGTTATAAGTAGACTCTCCCAAATGTACAATTGT
The DNA here is from genome assembly GCA_035583135.1 of Lophotriccus pileatus. NCBI lineage: Eukaryota > Metazoa > Chordata > Aves > Passeriformes > Tyrannidae > Lophotriccus > Lophotriccus pileatus. The sequence goes on along the minus strand of JAWWES010000133.1, from coordinate 2,078,675 downwards.
TCTTTCTATGCTTCCATTTCAATACATACACCTATTTTTTTTTAAAAAACAGACCTCTGCTGAAGTGACAGAAGAGGAAACTCAACCCAATGGCATCTTCATTGTCACTTGTAGTTTAGGTCACTTTTTTGATAATTCAGGACAAATCTATACCACATGTAAAGTTCGCTCCATGTCTGCTTACCACAGTTTCAACAGAATTAGTTACTTGAGTAAAAGCTATGGAATATGACTGGCTGAAACAGCTGAATCCTCTAAGGTCAGTGGCTTCACATAGGTGAACCCTTCTGCTAATTATGTTATATTACCCCAGACAGTTATTTGATTTATGCAGCTTACCCCCATTCATCACTTACATGTGTCTTTAAAAACAGCTTTAATGATTTCTGCAAGAGAAAACAGGTAACTGAACGTAATAATAGATGTTAAATCTACTTCCTCAAAATACCAAAAGGCTAAAAATAGTTCAGAACCCCTCCTATTGAGGAGCTTCTATTTCCTAGGTAATTTGCAATGTGATGATGAAGTGAGACAAAAACATAAGGGGAAACCCAGGATCATAAAATACACCAAAGCAAACCTCAGTTACAAGAACATAAAGTGACAGCATTATATCACGCAGAGAACAAAGATGAGAACAGAGTCAGACACTCAGAACTGAAATGGAGATTCCTTCAATTTTTCTATCAAACATTCAAGCCATAAAAAGTTCAGGGTAGGTCTCTGAAATGGTTTTTTAATTGCTTGCTTATTTTATTCCTGCTCCAATGGTATAATTATTCTCCCCATGACGAGTGAAGATGCAGAGACCCCTCAGAAGCCCTTTCCTAAGCAATCTTACAGGAGCAGATATGAACATAAAAGAGCCCTGAAACACAGCAAGTGTCAACAGGACACAAGCTGTGGGGCTGATTGGCCATTTGGATTCTACATGCAGAGGATCTGATCCATTAGCACAGCGAGATTAGAAACTGCTCTGCTACAGCTGTGGCTCTATCCCCTCCCTTTTTTAAAATTATTATTGTTTTTAAACTTTGGATTGAGTTCTAACTGATCCTTGAAAACTGGGCTGTTCCAGCACAGGAACACAAGGAGGAACCACTGGAGGTAACAGACCCCTCAGTCCTGTTACAGATTAAGGAAACCAACAAAGCCAATCCAAACAACAATGCTCAGGAGTTACTGCATTTAGGTCTCAGCACCAGAAGAAAGATTACTTCTGCAAAATTAATAAGAACCTTGGTCCTTTATGTGAAATGCTACAAGGGAATTTCTTTTGTGCCACTGATGTAATGGAATATTTATGAGCACTGGGAATCAGGGCAGTCAGAATTACAAGGAACAGAGGTCACAGAGGGAAGGATTGCAAGGTTACATCCGTTGGCGTTTTTCTTTTTGGTTGGTTTTTATTGCATACATGCAACCATGGACCTTCACAGATATTTTTATTGGCCTGACCAAATAAACAATTGCTGTGAATTTGTCTGGAGGTGACCTGGATATACATACTGCAATGCCGATTTTTATTTGTTTTTAATAACTGCCTCCATTTGCACCAGTTTACCCACATGCATGAAGACCCCACTGCTCAAATGCATCTCAGTTTTAACCAGGAAACCGCTTGAAGCTAAAAATCCAAACTGAAGTACAACAAAGAGATCACACTGAGCTGCGCATATTAGAAATGTATAAACAGGGGGATGGACACAATAGTAGTCCCTGCTGGAGCAATGTTTTAATACCCTGTTTGATTCTGTGCACAGTTAATGGCAACTTTAAAACAGCAAGCAAAGCAAGAGACTTCCTTTCTCAAATCCAATTTGCAGAGCATTAAAATACATTACTTGCATAGAACAAGAAAGCGCCCCGACCTTCAGCAACTGTTTTGCTCCTAAATTGGGGCAGAATCCTCCTGCTATTTAATTGGTGAGAAAATAGAGGGTTTTACAGTAAGACTGGAACATACATCTTCTACCCTTTCCTTTTGTGTTCACGTGAACAACCCAATTTAGCACAGCACTGAGGGAATCTCCTGAGACAGGCAAAGTTCATGAAAATATTCATAGGAGGAAAGGTGTGTCATTATCCCCAGGCCCTGCCGACCAGACTGTAATTAGAAAGATCCCTCTTTTTTAGCAGATGGGTCTCCTGGCCTCTTTCCAGTCTACACTCCATCTTTTTTATTATGGCGACCCAAACTGTGAAGGAAGGAAGTGAAACAGAGGGTTTCCTAGTCTACCTTTGGACACAACCAACTCTCACATGTGAAACAATGTTTTAATTATTGTTAAATAAGGGGCAAGCACAAAGGTTTAATGAATTGCTAACTGGTATAGGAGCACCCACACCAGGATAGCTGGATCAAAGCTCCTTCAACACTGCAGGGACAGGGCCATTATTCCGTGACAAGCCAGTGATCTCTTTCTAATTCCTCCAAGACAAGTAACTCTCATAAGAAATACACGTACAAACACAGCCTTTGTTGGCAGCCTTAGCAGGAAGATCAGACAAGAACTGAAGGGCCTGTTCACTTCTTTAACAGCTTTGCCAAGTCAAAGCCAGACTGGAATCAGTAGCAGAGCTCTCTGCTGTCCTAGTGCACAGCAGTCTGCAGGGCTGTGCCATTTTCCCTAATCACAGGTATTTTCTCCCCCAGCCCCACCGAGCAAACCCAACAGAAAAGACAGTGGTCCAGTTCTGGCTAGAAAATAGCTAAATAATGAAATAAAATCTCTTCTGGCTAGGAAGGAGAAATATAGTATCAATATTCAGCAAGACCAGACCATTTTTAGGAACATAATAGCGGGCACAGTAGGAGAAGTGGTATCATAAACCTTCCTGTGCTGTTTCAGCAGCACTTCCCCAGGGAGTTCTGACAAGAACCAAATCCTGCATGAAAGGGCCGCTCAGGCTCCAGAGCCACGCGCTGCTTGGTCTCTGCAGCCAACACAGGTTGTCAATTAATGCGAACTGTGGAGGTGATCCAAGAGATTGGGATACGTCTGCTGGGAGCTCCCCAGAGCCCATCAGACTCCTTTTACACAGGCTACTGAACAGCTATTAGATGGTGTCAATTTTCCCTCACTGCTACAGCTGAACAAATAATGAGAAAAACGATATGCAAACATCCCCGTGACTTCTGTAGGATTCTGCTCCAACTGTGTTCCCAATTTTCTATTTGGTTATCACAGACATTTTTAAGGGAAGAGTTTGCTCTCAGCATCCTCTCAGAGCCAAAGAGTAAATCTCACTCCCAACAGCAATTTTCAGGATGAGAAAAGAATTATTAAGCTCAAAACTCTGATAAATAACAAACAAATTTGTTAAAATGGCAATCTGTTTGCAGACAATCTGCAATCAGGAAAGGAGGCTCATTCATCAACCAAATTGTTACTGGAAATTGTCTTCCTCAGCTAGAATCACTCACGTAGCCAGGCCACGTGGAAATGGAGGTAGGAGAGTCCTGGCATCCATTCGCTGTTTTATCTGCTTGTCCCAAAAGACATATTTAATTTAGTGACTTTGTACAAGGAACAAGTACCACAGAATGCAGAATCTCTAGTGATGAACTTCATAGAATCACAGAATATTGTGCACTGACTAACACACCACACACCTACTAAAGGCTCATATTTATTTGGATTCAGCCATAGCTTCCACTAACACAGCTTCTACCTACCAGACTCCTACTCCCTTTTGGAAGCTGAAAAAAAACACAAGACACTACTGGAACGATTTTGGAGGGAGATCAGTCATTTTGGCTTCTGTCTGGCAAGCGGTTTACTTGGGGAGAATCATTTGCTCCCTGTTCGCCTACAAGCTCCTGTGTCTGCACGGAGTATCCTGAGAGGAAAGATAGCTGGAGGTTAAAATTAGCCAGGAACGCAGATGCCTTTGTCTCCTCTCATTACCTCCTCCCACAGTGGGTGTCTCGCATCCAAGCACACATCTAAAGCAAAAGGGAAACAGCAAAAATAACCCCTCTCCAGAACAAGAGACACAGACTTTTCTGGCCAGCAACCACTTCGCAGATAATGTTCCAAGCAGTAATTACAGTATGTGGCTTCGTTAGCATCTCGGGGTTGTAACCCCCAACCCCAATGTCAGTATTACATTCCATTATCTCGAGACAAGAAAAATCAGGAGAAAAGTGGCAATTAAGACTTCAAATGACTTGAAAGAAAACAAGGAATCTTCTGAATAGTCTGTTTCTAGGATGACATGCTGTAAACAAGGACGTCAGCACTGACTTCAGCTCAGCTGCCACAGAAAAAAAAAGAGCATCTGTTTTTCTTCCTGGCACAAACTGAACACAACTGAAACATTTTCACATGTTAGAGATACACTTACACCTTTCAAAGACATCACTTAAGGAACAAAAATAATTCCAAAAATAATTTTCAGAGATCTATGTACAGCCTGACAAAAACAGTGAGTGGGATCTATGAATTCCAGTGCCTTCAAAAAAAAAAAATTCCTCTTCAGAGGATCTCCTGTGTGCATCCAGGGAGAAAATAATATAGGACATTCCTCTTTGTTGTGTGCAAATCCTACCCATATAAAACTTGACCAGTGAAAGACTCCTGAATGCAAACAAAATAATGCACCAATCCATAATTTGCAAGCTAGTTTTACCAGAGGGAAAAAAAATATTATGAAATTTTAGATTTTTGTCTGTGTGTGTTGTAGAGGAAGAAAAAGATTGGCATTACTGCTGTGATGAAACCAATTCTACAAGATGAGGCATTTTTGCCTAATACCCTCATTCTATACAGACCCATCTCCTAATCCTTGTTTTCTTACCCACTAACTGGAGAACTGGCTGGCAGGTAGCACAGAACACCACCAAGAGAATGTTTCTAAAATGTGCCAGGAGACTTAATAGTGCAAAATATTGGAGTAAATTAATGCTTCTATCAAGTGGCTGACAGCATCATAAAGGCTCATGGTTTATACACACAAAGGGTCCCTCTTGAAAAATGACTCAGCCATCTCCTGCTCCCAGCCAGAAACCAAGAAAAATGAGGACTCCACTGCCCAGGAATAACCTGAATAAGCAGATCTTTCCTTCCCAGAAAGACCTGAGACACTACTGGAGGAGAGGAAGAAGACAAATCTTTATTAGAGGAAATTTACTTTAATAAAGATGTGAAAGCAAGCAAGCTCCTTATCACAAGGTCTTACTCAGAAATTCATAAACCTCCAATAACATCATCTCTATTAAAAAATTATAAAGATGTGGTTTGTTAATATAAGTATTTCATTAATAATGAATTAATTACAAATTAACATATATAGGATGTTCTGCACTTCTGTAAGCCTCTGGCATCTTCAGTTAAATATATTCATGAAGGTTCCTGTTCAAATCCAACAGTACTGCCTATTCATAATTAAAAAAGCATGGGAAAAATGCTGTTCTTGGATGGCACCACTTCCTACCACGAAGTTGTTTCACACAGTGTACAGTGTGTTATTTACCAGTCACAGAAATCCAGGGAGCTTCACCGGCTCTTGGAGTCAGCACAGTTTTACTGCCAACCTAAAGAGAGTGGGACCAGATCCCATACTGTTTGTGGAAAAGGTTCCACAGCACAGGGAAAGCCACCATCTCCCCAGATTCCTTCTGATAGCTGAGTGATGCTGCAGAGAGTTTGGAATGGGAAGCCAACAACTTCCCAGAAAGCAACGTTCTTGGCTTACACAACTGAAGTTATCATGTAAGGAACAACTCCTAAATCATTAAAAATTAAGTTGCTGGAATGACAAGTCCAGCATTTTTCAATTCCAAAAGCTGAGACTGCTAAGAAAGAACCATGCTGGGTTTGGACAGGATAGAAGCAGCAATAATACAATTTGGGATAAAATGTTTCCTTTTCAATTAAAGACTAGAACCGAATGGAGATTGAAAAGCAGAGATATGCTGGGATTATGACCCCTGAAATGATGTATAGCTTAATGCCAGGCTCTGATTTGAGCCGCTGCAGCCTCAAAGGGGTATCCCCAACTGGCTAAGGTTTAATGGAACAAAGGGATTCCAGAGGCATTAGTATCGATGAAGAGAGGAGGTTACAAAGCGTTTGCTCTCTGCCAGGAAAAAGGATAATGAAATTATGCAGCTCCTTTCTTCCCCTGCTGTCACAGCACATCCTGCAGACTCATTACTGCCACTTTTGACAGCTGCACTACAACTTGGGAATCTACAACATGGGAATCCATGGAGGGCTTGGAATGCTGTGCTGAAACATCCCACGGCAGTGGCTGCACAGACACGGGATCCATGCAATAGCAAACACTGCCTCACTGCAAACACAGCCAGAGACTTCCACTAACTGTGGTACCTGGGTCTCTGAAAATATGCCAAGTGCACAGGTACACATGTGGAATGACCACTGGGACACCAGATAAAGATGAGCACTCACACACAGCCCCATTACACACAGGGCCTCCTAATGGATGTCTGTACCTGCCCAGAAGAGCATGCAACATTTTCCACCCTGCCAGTCAATCCAGGAGTCACATCTGTGAAAACAGGGAGCCATCTCCTTGACCTTCCCTCACACAGAAGGAAAAGTGCTTGTACTAAAGCATCAGGGAATAGTCTGTGCTCTAACAGCTGATGGCAGCTGTGTTTGCTGTGGTCACTTCCCCACTGACCTTCTTTCATTTATTATCCACAGTGCACATTTCCCAAAGATACAGATTACACTGGAAGTTTACTGTTTATCGCTGCAATGAAGACACAGGCTTAACTGGGTTGCCCTGGTCCACACCCAAAGAAACATTAAAGTGATAAAGATTGGAAAAAATATTCCAAATTTGCAATGATTTCTAAGTGTAAATTAGAGAGACTGTTTTTCATTTAAGGATAATGTATCTGTGCACTTGTCACAGCTTGTTTTGCCAAAAGATGACCGAAGGGAGCCTGTTCCTTCCTGCACCTGCAGGATTAAATAGCTCAGTAAGAGTTAACCACAGAGGGAGATTCAAGGACACAGCCTGAGCAGTAATGGCCATTTACCTCCTGACCCAGCCATGACTGGATGAGGAACCCAGTGCACAGATGAGAGGAAAGGATCAGCAGTTAAACCCCATCCATTGTCGGACTTCCCAACATCTGACACACACAGGCCTTTAAAGATTTCTTGCAGCATTTCTTACTGTCAGCAAGAATACACTCCATGATTTCCACTGAAGGCAAATGTTGCCTCAAAGCTCACTGAAGTAAAACCTGAGCAAAGGGTGAAAGTTTGCTCTATTTTAGCACTATCCAAAACCCCCAGCAGATTGTGCAGCTGACATACGAGAGCTCTGTCCCTCATTTCAGGAGGGCTTGGATGCGACTGACCACACAACAGGAGACTACCCCCTGACCAGTCTCCTGGGAGCATTTTCTTCCCTGTTGGATAGGCACAAAGTTAATATTCTCAGCCAAAGCAAGGAAAAAAACCACATCTTTTCAAGCCACAGTGGAGGAGCATCACCAAGTGTAAACCAGCACAGGAAGCAACACATGTAACTGTGGGTGCTCGGGGCAGAGAATGTCCGGGAGGAAACCAGGGGGAGGACAGAGCTACACACAGAGCTCAAGGCAGACTTTCCACGCAGATTAAATCTATCTGAACATCAACATTGATTAATTTAATCTTAGCAGGCAGTTTGACACCCCTCTGCAGTTTTAACCCAGGGAATTTGAGAAACAAGTGGATTAAGACAGTCAGGGTAGAATTCCAGGAAATTTCAGCCCCTGAACATGCCAAATCCTCTACTTGTCTGCCTTTTCCTTTGCTGCCTTCCCAAAAAGGCCACCCAACAATATGTGTACTGCTTCTTTTAGATCCTGACTCCTCAGTGTTAATACCAGGACACTGAACAGCCAGCTCTGCCTTAGCAGCACAGCTCCTTATTTCAATTCCCACTAAAAGCAACCCTCTTGTTTTGCAGAACCCAGGCACTTTCTCTGGCAAAAAACAGGCCGTATGCTCCTCTGACCTTTTCATTTTCTAAGCACAAAAATGCATCTGTGATCCAGCCTCTGTGTGACAAATAGGGAAAAAAACATCCCCACCAGATGCACTGAACTCCTTCTGCTCCTGAAGGGAGTGAGACTGGAGAATCCAGTTCTGCCTATCTGTACAGTAAATACAATATAAAAGAATGTCCTACGCATTGAGACAGACAGGTTAAATACAAATTTCCCATCCATCAGCTGGCACTCAGGTTCCCAGAGACACAGCCTCAAAAGCTCATCAATACTTCTCCTACCTCCTCTGCTTCCTAAACAAAAACGTCATCCTGAAACAGTTTGCAGAAATTCATTTTAATAAAGGTTTGGGTTTCTCCCTATGATGCAAAAAGATTCTTGAAATCCCCCTTTGTTCTGCCTGGATGATCATAAGGGAGTTTTCCAGAAACACTCAGAAATGCCCTGTGGGAGTGTCCAAGCAGACAACCCAAAACAGGAGGTGTCATCCAGTTTTCTGACAACTTGGATGAAACAATCTGACGCGAACATTGCGCTTGCAGGAGCACAACAGAAGACAATGTGCCTACAGAAACCACCAATGCATCGAGCAGGGGATGATTAGAAAGACTCTTCTGTTTCTGTTGAATTGAACTGGCTCACTTAGAGCTTAGTTTTATACAAAAACCGAAGTATAAAAGGGGTATTTGGAGTTTGAGTCCATGGAAACTTTTGACACATCCTGCAGCTCCAGACAGAGCCCAAGTTCAATCCTGGTATTTTCTTGCCTCAAAGTCAGACGTTACATCAGAAGCAAAAGGTGACCCTCTAACTGCCATGCTCTGGTCTATTGAAATGCACCTTCACGGAGGAAGGTTTAATCTGGTCTAACAGAAAATGTCAAAGCTTGACTAAATGTCAAGATTTCATTACACTCTGAAACAATGCCCTGAAAAACTGCTGCGAGTCAGAGCCAATTTTTAAATACATTCATTGGTACTGCACTAAAAAGCAACAAAAACATTAAACAAAACCATAATGTGACTAAAATAGAGATTCTGACAGAAATTGAAATGACACTTGGTGATTCCCCGGTTATCTTACAGTTTGTGACAGCCTCAATCTAATTTACAATTCTTAAACATCAAGAACAGCATTTCAAATTACAGACCAGATGTTGATGAGGTTGTTTGTCTAGTGAACTAGAAATGAAAATAAAGCAACAGAAGCTGAAATCCAAGAAAAGCCAAACTTACATTTTCCAAGCAGGAAAGCAATGGAAGTTAAAATAGGAAACCCTGAAAAAATGCTGCTGCCATAGTTTGACAACTGACACAACAACCCCAAAAACTGGATAAGGAATCATACAACTTAAGCAAAATGAATGTTATTTTGGACTGTTTATAAGTACAGGTAAAATACGGTGCAGTTGGGCCCTGCCATCCTCCCCTCCATAGCACACCTCCTGTTAGCTGGTCAGATTTATTTCTCCTACAACTCTGGCTTCTGATTCTTTATCCTCATAAGCCGCAGGTGTTGAGCAGACAAAAAGAATTTGCTATTTGTAGCTTCTGAGCAAGCCATGCCAAAAGAAGAGAAGAAGAAACTTGTATGTGCTGACACACCTGCTTCTTCCTATGGATCTCAATCCACAACATTTCAAGGCTGCCTCTCTCCCTGCCCAATTCTCCTGGCTAAAAGCACCTGTTAGGAGCACCATCAAGTTTCCCCTGCTCCCTCTGTATTGCGAATTTTACTAGAGAATTATTATGCCTTTCGGCTATAATTTAAATTGCATATTATTTCCAGCATTTAAAAAAGGACCAAGTTTCACTAGTGGTATCCCAAGGGAGCTGACATTTTCCATTTCCTTTTGCCCAAGTTCCTAATGGAGCAGCAGGAGCTAAAGGCAGTGTTTGGGCTATAGAATAAGTCATAAATTCTGAAAGGTTAAACATCCAGGGACACAATTCCTAAAGAACACGAAGCAGAAACCTTTGGAACAAATCAATCCACATTTAAGCAATCAATTCTACTTCTACAATTGCTTCTATTCCCTATTAAAATGTTCAAAGGCTTAAATTTAATCTCAAATTCTGCAGTTCACAATGCAATGCACAGATATTGATGCTCCAGTTTGTGATTTGTGAGCTTTCAAGGTGATCGAAGCCAGACTGAGTCATGCTGTGTCGGAGAAAGGCTTTACACCTTTGTTTTCAAGAGGATCCAAACTAGCATTCCTTTTTCTATGGAAGGCATTTTCCCTGGATTATTTAAACAGGGCTTTGCTTTCAGGAATCCAGAAGAGGAACTGACATTTCCTTCTGGCACCTCTTCCTTAAAAGGCTGTAAAATCAAATGTCAGCTCTAATGCACATTCCCTGGTGCAACACGGTGGGAAGAGGGATGAGCAGAAGGTGGCAACAGAGCACCAGATCCAAATCCACAGACATTTCACTGGGAATTAGACTCCTGCTCTCACACATGTGTGTGTGTGGGGGGGGGGGGGGGGGAGTCAAAAATATCCACAGAAATGCAACCGGGTTTAGGTGTGATTTCTTATGGCTGCATTACTCCTGGGTAAGAGGAAAGGTGGGAAGTCTACCTTTCTCCTCAAGAATTCCCTAACCACTTCAGCATGCTGCCTGTGTGAAAAATCTTACTATATTTTAAACAATAACATTCCCCTTCGTTTCTAAAAAGTCTTGAGCACTGGTGGGAAGTGGACAGAAAACTTCATCTTTTAATCTTCCCAAGATTAAAAGTAGCCTGGTTTAACACTTCACTGTTAACCAGGTAACCACACGGAAATCCAGCTCATCTCCAGTTTCCAGTTAAGCTTGTAGACTTCAGTCGGAACGTGCCCTTTCATACGGCTTCGGAGAGACTTCTCAAATGCGGAAGGATTATCCGAAATGCCCTTTTCCAGTAAAAGCGTGGAGGAGGGAGGCAGGGAAGGAGGGAGGCAGGGAAGGAGGGAGGAAGGCAGAGACCTCCCTCTTTCGGCCAAAGGGAGGAGAAGCAGGCACACGCTGCCTTACAAGAGATTTGCAGGCAACTAGTATTGGGTTTCTTCCCCCACCGTTTTGATGGAGACAATCAGAAAAGTATCAAACAACAACGGGGGGGAACATGTGCAACATTTCCAAGACGCCAGATATGACACCACAAGTAAACACTGATCATGCACCACAGCAAAGGGGTTTTCTCAAGTGTCATGTGATGTTTTTATTTTGAAGCACTGCACAGGTTCTCTGGTTTCCAACCTCGCAAAATGAAGCTTTTCCTTTAAATGAACGTGGCAGTTCAACAGACTTTTTCCTGCCTTGCTTTCCCCGGCCAGAGCCCCATGGGCAGCAGTACCTGCCCAAGATGCTGCCCACAGCTGGATGCCAGCCTTGGTCCTTCAGGGTGTAAAATGACCCAAATCCCAATAAATCACATAGAATTCAACCCTTATTAGCAGTCATTGGGGTTTAAGAGCTAACGTTCCAGCACCTGGAGCTGAAACCCAAGCAGTGTATATTAAGTTACATGCATTTATGTATTCCCGCTTCAACATACCCCATGGTTACCACACATGTGAAGGCAGCCTGGTTAAAAGGGGCTGAGCTTCCCACCCCAACAACAAACAGAGAACTGAGGAGCAAAGCATGAGGGGAATTCTCCCTGCCTCAATTAGCAGTGACTGCAGTGGGGACTGGCAGGTCTCCATCCCTGCTATCAATCACCTGAGGATGGAAAATGATACACAGCAGCAGGAATGAATCTCCCTTCACGTCTGTGCAGTGATTATAACGTGCCAAGGAAACGTTCCTGGCAACAGCTCCAGTGGTCTGGGAGAGTATATAGTAGTTAGCTATTCACATGTTCTGCTAAAATAGTAAAGAAACCTCTCTCAGCAGCTATAATTTCAGATTTATTGGCACACAACTGTCTGATAAACACACCGTTTTCACCAAGATTAAGGAGTTAAAAAAGAAAAATCATGGCACAATGATCCACTCAGCAGCAAATAATAAAATTACTAATAGACACTTTCTGATTGAGAGAGTGTGGTTTGCTTAAATCTTAGTAACTTTCTATTACTGAGCAAAATGAAGCAACTCAAGTGTAAAATGGGAAACAAACTATTAACTAAATACTGGATATTGTTTTTAAAAAAATATTAAAGGGTAAAAACTACATAGCAGAGCAACCAACACTTGTAATCTCTTAATTATCAGTGTTTTTAAAGAAAGTTATTCCAAAGCTATTTTTTGCCCTGGCTTGTCATCTGGCTTAGTGACAACATTACACAATCCCCATCCCCAACAGGCTGGCAGGGGACCATCAATCCCACTTAACCTCCATTCCAGAGCACTGGCCTTTGTCGGAGAAATGTTGCACTTCAGTCCCACAGAAATAACTTTGCTGCCCCTGGAATCCGGGATTTGGGCACAGCTTGGGTTTAACTGCTTCTTAACTTTAGTTTAAGGGAAATTAGGAGTAAGACACAGTTTGTCCTTTGGTGTTTGGTAGCTATAAAGTAGATTAAACAGCACAAACTAATTAACCTTTCTCATTTTTTTTGTAAGAAAGGTATGAAAGACACTTTCTTCAAAAAACTAAAAATTCATAACTCCTAAACATTATTTTTCCTGATACTCTGTGTTCATATCTCTTAGTAAGCTAAAAGTGACTTATAGGTCATGAAAACACTATCACACACTCAAAAATAGGCTTAATCATCACCAACCTCCACCCCCAAACCTTTGAAAAATATCACTTTCAAGCTGGTTTTATCCCAGTGATGTAAATAAAAACAAAAATCAGCTGGGATGTATGTTTGCAGAGAGCAGCTCACCCTTCAGAGCACATCCCAAAGACTGACAGCACAAGTTTTAAAGGAACAGTAATGGAGAAGTAATCACATTTATTCTCAATATATGCATGAAAGTAAAAGAAACTTCATTTTAGCTGTACCTGCATAAACACCTGGACTAGTATTTTACTGAAAAGTACTGTCACAATACAACTCAAATTCATGTTATTGTACTGGCAGTATTCATTTTAATAGCAATAAACTACTGGGAATACCATAATGTGCCAAAGTATTTAAACATCTCAGCATTTTTATGGTTCCACCCACTTGCAATTAAAGTAGAAATTGTTTAAAGAACAGCAAAATATTTTCTTAAAAGTCCCTGACCTGGACCTAGACAAACCAGCCTAAATTCTTACACCAACAGATGTTACTGCTGTGGTGCAGAGAGAAATTGTCCAACAATTTACAGTATAAAGCATGTTGCTTCTTAATATACCAAATTTAAAACCCTCTCAGTGCCTGGGGTCTATCTTAGACTGACAGTCTAGGCCTATAAAAAAAAAAGTGTCTGCAGAACAGCTTATTTTAAGAAAATTCTTACCACTCTTTCGCTGAAAACCTCTAGAATATTCATGCTTTGGAGCACAGCCTTGAAAATCTGGCTGCCATGTCAGGGATAAATAAGCTTTCTGCCATTCCCATGAAAATTAATTCACAGCTGAACAAGTCACAAGCCTCTAAAACCACAGCTTGCATTTCATGTTACAGCATCTTCAAGCCTGGATGGAGTGTCCCGGCAGTCCCAGGTGTACCGCGAGGATGGAAGATTGCGATGCGTTTTCTAAGTCTCTACATGTCAGCAAAGTTGCTTTAAAATCAGGAAGGTACCAATAAAAAACATAAAATTCATTGTCAGTGTTTGAAATGAAAGACAGGAACAATGTGTAATGCCAAAAGTAAGAAAATCAAGTACATTAAATTTCTTGTGTTACGGAATCAATAGGGGCTTTCTCACAGAACTCCTGCATCATTCAGCACACAAAATGGATGGAGCTTCCTATTTCATCTTCCCTTTTCAAAGCCAGCTGTGACTACAGTTATTCATTTCCTGATGGCTTCCTTTTGAAAGCTAATATTTTATAAATAAAGCCATACTTAGGAGAGCAAGAGCACTGACAAGACAAACACGCAGCCACTGCCAAGACCCAAATGCCTCATAGTTTGGATAAGGATTCCTGGCTTTGGAACATGGTATTCTCTTTCTTCAGAGCTTTGGGTTTGTTCTTGACCATATGCCCTATTCAGCACAATATTTCATCTGGTGTAGTTGAATATCCATATTATGTAATAACATTACTGTCCTCTTTAAACACTATTTCCCTCCTTGAATTTAAGAACACATCCTATATTCCAGGACAGAAGGCTTCATGTGTCCCAGCTCAGCCTCTGGAACAGAGGTGGCAGCAGGAATTTCCCCTCATTTAGCAGGAGAGGAGTTACCTCAGCTCGAGGGGGGACAAGTTTGTGAAAGAGAAAACTACTGAGGGTTATTAAATCACAGAGACAATATCCAGCTCAGGAAATCCCCTGAGCTGAAAAACAGCTGGAGGCCAGGAGATTATCCAGGGGAAGTACCAATTCCTCCTCTTCCCCAGCACTAGGCTGTGACTATTGCTGAGGAGAAAACACTGGGAAACAGACCCTCAGGCCCTGCTGAAATGCAGCTTTTATGGATGACAAATGTGGTTCAGATACCAGTGCCCAAAGTTTATATCATTGCACATTTCCAAGCTGTCTAAGGAACAAGGCAAGCAACAGGTCATTAATTAATGGTGTATTTACAGTTGTAAGACTATTACTAAAGTCCCTTGTAAAACATCAGTTAATAAAATACAAAAAGGAATGAGAACAAAGTAAAGTGGCCACCTCAGAAGTCACAATCTTCACACAGAGGAACCCCTGGTGGGGAGTTAGAGAAGATACTGAGCAAGTGGCAGCTCCCAGCCACCCCTCCTCACAGGGGGATATAAATAAAGCTGCCACCCACTCTCACACAAACCTTTTCCTAAACGGGAGGAGCATTTCTTCCCCCACCCCCTCCTCTGCAAACACCACCTGTGCTCTCCTGGCCAGTCCCAGCCTTCCTTGGACAGTCACTATTATTCTGCTTCCAGCACATTTCAAAACAGGTGTCCAATCATGGACATTATTTATAGATGATTCTACATTAGATTTTGCTTCAGTATTTGCCCAATTCTTAAGCTAAGTTCAGCTTTTCCAGGTGCTACTCCATTTTAAGTTCTGGCAGACTGATGGTTCAGTCCAGAAACCATTAACTGCTTTCCTTGGGTAGTTACTAAACGTGGATCCCAGCAACTCCTTCCACTGCCCGTGTCCTCACACTCACCCCCAAGCAATTCGTCCTGTCACAAGGTGCAGCTGCAGGTTCTCAGCAACTCCATAACAACCAGACTAAGTCTTGTACCATTCCAAAGGCCCTGCTTAGTGGTTTTGATTTAAATCCTCTATTTGTATTCACTTATAAATCACTTCCTTTAACAACTGCGAACAGACTCTTTAGAAAGTACCCAACTAAAAAATAGCTGTTTATGTGTAAGTTCTAAAGAAAAGAGCTCAGTGTAGCAGAAAGTGTCTATTGCCTACTACTGAGCAACATTTTTATCCGAGGGCTTTGAGTTCTTAACTCAGCTACATCAGCTGACTCCCCTCAGAGAATTTATAGATTCATTAATGTTTGCTGCTCTCAAACCAGGAGTATGGGCTCTGTTCTATTCAGCATACATTTATACACCCTACACCTACTCACATACATATATACATACACACACTTTGATATTCATTTCTTTCCATTAAAAAGGTTTGGGAAGGAAACTGACTGCACAGCTTTGATACACGCAGCTTTTCTCCCTGTCACTTTTATGACCTTTTTAGTTCATGTAATTACCATTACAGCAGATCATAATTTGTTCTCATGGCTGCGAATTCGGGAGACAAATTGCTGTGACGTTACAGTCTGAGCAAAACAAGGGCAGACGACAAGGCAGCCCAGCTTCCACCAGTTTCCTCAGGGAAAAGGCCCCAAGGACAGAAAGGGAATCAAAATGACTCCCCTCTACCTTTGGCTTCCCACCTCTGCACCAGAGATGATACAGCCATGGGTGGCTGTAAGAACTACAGACCAGGTTTGCAGTCACTTTAAAATATAGGCAATACATATCAGCCCTTTCTCTCCCTCCCTCCCTTCCAGAGAAATCTGGAGAAAGGATTTTGTGTGGGAGCACATAGATTGCTTATATGACAGTTCCTTAAAAGCTCTGTGTTCCTAACCCAAGGTATATGTCAGGGGCAATATTTTGTTCCCTCAGCTTATTCACTCTTAATAGATGAAAAATTTGGGGGCATTATAGTTTTTTAAGTATTATTTTATGCCATTGTAAAACAGCCTAAAGAAGAAAATGGTTTATAAAAACAGATGTATTACCTACACACCACTAGTACTTCAGGAAGGAAAAAAAAAATCCAAGCCTATCCATTACAGCAACAAGACTGATGAGACTGACCTGGTTTGCCCTCAAACATGTCAGTGGAAAACTTTGTACCATTAACACACCCACCACGAACCTCACTTCCAATGCATTTCCCATTGACTCCTGGAATAGAGCCAACAAAACAATAACCTTCAGAGAGAGGAGAACACGCATGAAACACTCAGATGGACACAAGATTATATGCACATTTTTAAGGGTCACTGGAAGACTTGAGAGAGTGAAATTTCTGCAGTATCCGAACACACTTAGAGGTAGGCACAGGCTCAAAAGAAGGACACTTGACACGTCCCAGCCTTCAGTGGTGTTCGAAAACCTGGCAAGGATGACTACCTTGGCCCATCTTCAATCTCTACCTGTGCCAGAAATAGCACTGGAATAGGGATGGAGAAGAGCAAAAGCAACAATATTGGGCATTTACATCATATCTGAGATTGTCTGAAACGTTAAAACAAGCAGAATATCTTTAAAAGCAGCTCTGCAGAGTGGCCAGACCCATGTTTTCATCTCTCCTGGCACAATCAAGGAACTGCAAAAACTGCATTAGATTGAAGTGTTTTCTCAGCATATGCTTATAAACAGAAGATATTGGTCTGGCTGGTAACAAGTACCCATCCTCTCACTGCAAAAACATTATGTCCTTTTCTCTGCCATGGGTAAAAGAAAATAAATCAAGACTTTGACAGAAAGGGTAAGTTAGATTAAAAAAAAAAAAAAAAGAAAAAAAACCAAACATGAAATAGCAGCCAACCTGTTGTTCTTTGCAATGTTTTACATCTCAGGTTTTACTTCTTGGTCTGGAAAATAAACTGTGGAAAACCTTAGGACCATATTAGACACTTCCTCAGGATTTCTACTTTGGGCTCTTCTTTAAATTAAGCAAAGTCACTTAGGGAGACCTCAGCCTATTTGAAGCTGCTTCTTCCTTCTATTTTTATGCCCAGAGAAAAAACAAAGGAAAAACTCCAAATCAGAAGAGACCAAGGCACTGAAGGGCCACATACAATCTGCTTCTTAAACTGTGACTGCTTCCAGCAAGAGATGCTTTCCGCACACATTTCCTGCCCAGCCACTAAACTGGAAGGTATTTTCAAGCCTGGCTACACAATCTCTTAAACTAGTTATTGCAGAGCCACAGCAATTCAGCCCTTGGCCAGTGTATCCCTCTTCCCACTCCTTCTGGTGGCAGTCTCGGCTCAGACTAGTGCTGGACACTGGAATTATCCTGCGCGCCTTGACGGCCCATTAAGCTGTAATTTCTGCCGGGGCCCGAGTCGTCTTCAGTTGGATTTAGATCAGCTGCTAATTGCTCTGGCATCTGAAAGCATTCCATGTGAAAATCAATAACAAACGTGAAATACTTTTAAAGTCATCAGAGAGACTCTGGAATTTCTCCCATTTTGCACTCACAGATCTCAAGAAGATCAAAAGAAAATAACCGCGACTTCTCCACGCTCATTTTGGTTACCATAAAAATGCTTTTCCTTGCTTTGTGTAATACAGGGGAGATCATGGATTAAATTAATGGATGATGAAAATGATGGATTAAATTAATCATGATGAAAATGAGCCTCTTACCTACCTACAAAGAAATACACAGAGGCAAAAAGCAAACTCACCCCACACCATTCCATCCTTGCTTTGAAGGAACAGGCTGAAGTCAAAGGGTAATTTATTCATTATGCCCATTTAAACTTTCATGTGCCCCGAAGCTGCCAACAAAAACACCATTTCATGTGAAATGCTATCCTGCTTTTCTCAGATGTTCAGATCTGGTCCTCAGAAAGCCCAGTCAGGCACAACTTCACATGATTATATATCAGGAAGGATTTTAAAGATACGCATATGTTTGTGCATACAGACATTTTGGGCACTGATCTCAAAAAATGCAGTTTAACTTTGAATGTACACACAGGAGAAATGCTGAAGTGCTACACCCTTTTTTTAAGAAGGAAACTATTATAAAATAAAGGTCCAGATAGAAGATCCTTCCGTCAGTTCTTAATGTTGCTCACTGTCAATATCTCAGCTCAAACTCACATGTCCTCCACTTCCAGCCTTTTTCACCAGTGTGACAGTGAAGTTATCGAAAGGAAAATGCCACCACCAGTGTGTGACAAAGTGTAGGATCCAATTCTGTGTTCTGTATCTGAGTAAACCAAATCTTTCACATTGCTTAGAGGTTTAGTTATCAAGACTAACAAATGAGTCAGTAATAACTTAATTAGGCATTGTGTAGTTCTTTCCTAACTCTTCCAAGTCAGGAAGGCATATATTAGAAAACTAAATCATATCCTCCCTTTGCTCCAATTCCAAAACTTGATTCCTCTCCACTGCTGTTAGTTGATACCCTCTTAGTTCCACAGAAACTGAACACAAAAAGCATGTGTTTTTTTTCCCCCAAAAACAATACTATGTTCTTACAGTTATCAATACTGACTACTGCTGTATTAACTTCATATTTCTTTGGTATTCTTTGCATTCAACACAAGGTTTTCTTACAAAAATCAAATCACTCTTTAAAAGCTTGCTGGCATCAATACGAACACAGTACACTCTCAAACTACAGGATTTGCCAGATGTTTCAGAAACAAAAAGACACAGCCAACACACACAGATCTAATAAGACACAGTAAAAGTCTCCCTGTTAGGAGATCTGGCACAGTTTGCCAGTCAGTGACTGTTCACAGAGGTTTTTGGTTCTCCAATATCGAAAAGACACCAGGGTGATCATTAAGAGGTTCCAGGACAATTCTCTTGTGGAATTGCATGTCGAACCCCCCCACTAGTTGCTTCAGTTTTCCAAAGAAAAATTACAGCTTCTCTTGGCGTTTTATCAGGTGCTGCAGCAACTGCCCCAGTTCAGGATCACCAGGAAGAAAAAATGTGGCTCTTGAGAGCCGAGCCAGAGAGAAGAAAGGAAAGAAAGGATTGCCGCCTGTCCTGCTGCCCAGCTCCGGGGAAAGCCAGTGAAAGCATGTGCCAAAAATGCAGTAAGTGTCCTTCATCAAAAGCTTGAGGAATAAAAGACATGGCAGCACTTCCCTGATGCACAGCACAACACTGTTACCCAGTTGCTACCCACCAAGGGCAAATAAACACGTTTGGATCTGGGATATAAAACACAGGTACACACCTAGAGGTTTGAACTGCCAAGTCCTAAGAGTCTGTGAAAAAAGAGAACACCTACCTTTGGAGAAATCCGTGTGAACACAGCTCGTGTTTCAGCTGGTACCTCTATGATCACACGGGCTAGAAACTGGTGCTTTTAAAAGGAAGGGCAAAAATTCCCAGAGAACCTGAAATCCTGGAGGATTTTGCACCACTTTTGAGAATCCTCAGGTTCGGTATGTTGTTTGGCATTTACCTGAATGAACTGTGAGCATTACACCGAGACTGTAAAGTCCTGTAATTGAGAGCCCAAACTCGCACATGTGGCTCAGCAGACAAAAATCTAATGGAACAAGCAAAACTGAGGGGGGAGGGGGGAAGGGAATCTACACTTCAAGAATCAATATTGTTCAAAATGGGGATGATGCAGCTCACAGAGCAATGCCTGGCTTACTGAGACGACCTCTCAAAGCTTTTAAAGGCATAATATATAATTAGATTATTATTATTATTATTCCCATAAAAATCAAAGGAATTTTGTACTCCTCAGCAGCAGAGTCTCTGCTGGCTTCTGATAGAAGGCACATCATTACAGCAAAGGAATAACAACCCACTCCTGATGATCATCAAGGCGGACAGGACACGACATGTTTCCAAGAGAAAGCTTCTAGTTATGTTTCAGAGACCTGATAAGATGTCGAGTGTAATAAACTAAATTGCCTGAAACAAATCATTCTAATTTCATCTTTTTATGCCATTATATCTGTTTCCCTACAATGTACCCTAATGCAGCCCATGAGACATAGATCTATACAGGACCAGCTTGTGTTAATTTTACACTCAGCAAATACATGAGACATTCAGCAAACACTGCATCAAATCGAATATTGTGGTTTGCTACACAGAACCAGTGCACAAGTAATTATTGCTGATTTTATATTGTTCTTTCAGTTCCAAATAACTGAGGGGCACTTGGTGCTCAGAATCCCACAGGTGTACTCCGCTGCAGGTCCCACCCCCATTCCCAAATGGAATGTTTTGCCACTCCTTCACAACTGGGGGCTTTCTTAACGTTTAGCACCTCAAATTGGGAAAAAAAGAAAAAAATCAAAAGTAGGCACAAACAGCAGCATTTTGTTTCATTGCTAGCCAAGTGCCTTCTCTTTTCAAAGGCTAAGTGATGTCGTGGCATTCTCTGGGAACTTAAAAGACCTTTTAGTTCCCACACAGGCATTTCTTCGGTGATAATAAGCACAACTTGTACACGTTGATATGTTTGTGCTTCTGTTCACAAGGACCTTTGAGCCAGTAAAATTACAGCAAGTTTCAGCAGAGAAACAAATTGCTTTGTTTTCTTGCTTGGCTGCAACACGTTTATACCACATCTTTCAAAATACTTCTTACTTAAAACACAAATCAGAATAATCAACCCAAGTTTCAGATGGACAGACTTTTTTTTTTTAGCTGAAATATTCCCAAACTCAGTTCACTAAAACCAGCTTCAGGTGAGGCTTTGTGTGCTGACATTTCTGTGTCAGTAAAATCCCAGGGAAAAGAAAGGAAAATCAGAAAGAACAGCAGAAAAAGATAAAGTAGTCACATGCAACCAGTACTGGAAAGTCTAAAAAAGGCAAAACCAGATTTTTTTCAGCTGAAAATCTTGTCAGAGAATACTGAATTTTTGTGTCCAATATAGTTTGGGGTTTAACTCACAATCTAGGGACAGACAGCAACCCACTAGGCTCCATAATCTTTTCAGAAGTAGAAAATTCAGAGACAAACCTCAGTTCTGCCTCACTGAGACAAGAAATGGGAGTCTACCAACTGTATCCCACACACTTCCTAATTAAGAACTCTGCCTTCCTCTCTCCACCCTTCTGTCAAAAATATTAAAGAAGTGTAACTTTCACTCTAATAGAAATAATTAGGAAACACTGACGTTTTTGTAAGACAGAATTCTCTTTCTTTAACCAGCCTTTCTGAGTATCTTTGAGTTACCATCCCTGATTGGTCTTAGTTGGAATTGCTCTGTGTATCCATCGGTCTCCCATCAACCTCCACCCTCCTGGATGGATTTCACAGACAACCGCATTTGACAACAAACATTCTGCAACGTTATGATTGATTATCGGTGGCATAAAAAAAGAATCCGTCTGAGGACTCTTGCAAACAAGACACAGCAGGGTGTGCTCTGCAGCCTGGGTGTGGGTGTTCCGAGCAGAAGGTGAGTAATTTTGTTCCCAGCACAATTGTAGACCCTGATTCCCGATGCAGGATAAGCCCTCACGTACCTCCATATCCATCTGGCTGGCAGGGAAGGGGCTGTTTAGGGATCAGGTCCTGTTTTAGCTTGCATGGAGTTACCCAGTGGTACCACCTCTGAGAAATCACTTTATGCTCAGCGTGGAAAACACACTTTGCAGGGGTGCCCAGCAGAAGCAGCAATGCTTCATCTGACCGCAGGCAAAGCCTGGGGCACAGAGACATTTCAAGCATGATACTTTTACATGCCATTCATCATCATCATATTAATTAGTAGTATTATTACTACAAAACTACAGACACATGCTGGCTGATTTTTACCCCTTTCAATCATTCAGTGAACAAAGGAAGATTTCATTTCTTAAAAAAACAGGAAAATATTCATTAAATTTGTGCTCAGATTAATTATTCACACATTTCTTGTCGAATCTAAATGAAAATACCTTTTGCAACATGCTGGCCATTTAAATGTCAATTCTTCATGTCCCCTTCCGTTACTTACCTAAAAAACAAAAAGGAAAAAGGCATTAATTTTCACACATTCTCAAATCTGTCATGAATACGTACCCTGCTCTCCACTGCTCCCCAGCAAGTTAGAAGTTAGGTGAGACAATTAGGGTAATGGAGTTTAGTTGTTATATTAGTTTAGATGGCACGTTCCCACTTTGCATCAACTAAGCAGTCAGTAATTGAATTTAAGAGTTTCTTTCTTATTATTGCTTTAATCCTCCACAGTAAATGATTTCTACATAAGAGCTACATGATGCCCTCAGTAATTTGGGGTTTTTTTTAAATGAATCTCAACTCTTATTTCTCACATCCACCCATCATCCATCGCTCTTCTATGACTGAATTAAATGGATTATTATTATTTTCTATACTCAAAATAACCTTTCAAGTTTACAGTACATCCTATAAAAGGTATGATTGCCTTAGATGGTCCTTCACAACCCAAAATACATCCTTACAAGCATTGTGAACAGAAAATCATTTCACCTTGCCTCCATTCCACCACCTTTGCCGTGTGCCAGCTTTTCACATATTTTCTTAACCGTTACAAGTTGAAAATTGTAAGAAATGTGGGTGAAACCCCCAACAACGCAATAGCTTTCATACTCAATAAAATACTCCTCTGAATTTCTGGAAGCCAGGAGGAGGCTTGCCTCCAGCAGGAGGCTTGCCCAAGCTTTCTGCCACATTTCAGCTGGCAGTGTCCCTCCTTCCCATAACGTGCTGGCCCTGAACAGAGCATACAGGCTCTCCATCCACTCTGCCTGCACGAAACCAACTTTATTTTAGACTTAATTTTAAATCCCTGCCAAATTCAGACATCTCCTTGCACAAGTTCTGCTGCCTCCACCTCCTGTCAGCCTGTGATGCCTCTGAATGAACACTTTTTTTTTTCTCCCTGGCAGAACTCATGTTATCATCCTTTTCACAGCAGCAAATTTGGGCCCTCTAGTCCACGTTTAGGCTTTTGCAAGAGCAATGCCAGCTCCAATTCAGGCTTCTCCAGGGTATTAGCCCATTTGAGAATATATTGTGCTTTAGCTACAAGAGGTACTGAGCTGGATTTAACATATGCTACTGTATATTTTTGTCCTCAAAATGACAACTCACTGTATTATTGCCATCTGACTAGAAGTGCCTGATGAAACACGCCAGCTTTTAGCTTTAGTTCATTTTCCCCCTTTGCCCTTTTAAGGGGAGGCATCATTCTCAAGGTTCATTCTGTTGATCACAGGCACTCTCATGGCTGGTTTTCCTACAAAGTTTGTGATGATTCCCACACACCCATTTCACAGTTTGGACTGATAACAAAAACTTGAATTTTTTGCAGTGCCTTCTTTGCAGATTAAAAAGTTGGGAGGATCCCACACAAAAAGTACCTGTTGAACTT
This sequence comes from Lophotriccus pileatus, assembly GCA_035583135.1. Classification (NCBI taxonomy): domain Eukaryota; kingdom Metazoa; phylum Chordata; class Aves; order Passeriformes; family Tyrannidae; genus Lophotriccus; species Lophotriccus pileatus. The sequence goes on along the minus strand of JAWWES010000133.1, from coordinate 2,055,069 downwards.
CAAGTGCTACAGATAGAGCTTATTTCTGAGGAGAAATACCTTTGTCATTTGGCAAGTGTTGCACTGATTCACGTGCCCGGGGCTTATAGCAGAAAACCCAAAATCAAGACAAGTGCCCCTTGTTGTGCACTAAGAGAAACCAACAGGAAAGTGCATATTTCAGCTGTCCTTCACCCATTGCAGCTGGGATTCCACTCAAATGAGGGGTACATTTCTCTTTTATCGGTGAAAACAATGACCAGACAGATTCCAACTGAGGTGATTCATGGGCAGATAACAAATGCCATTCCATTTATCCCATGTAACATCCTTCATTTCCCACCTTCACAATCCAAGGCATTTCAGGCTGTACTGACTCAGGAACCATGAAGTAAAAGCTGTTAGACTTCCTTTGGCATCCAAACCAATTCCTTCAAGGAACACCTACTAGCAGGTGCCAGAACAACAACCTTTATCCGTGCAACTCTAAGCCACACCTTCCTCCAATTTTAAAGGGGGACAAAGACGAAACACAAATCAGTCTAACCCTTAGACACTGGGCTCCTCAGGAAACAGGATTAGTGCTAATGGATGAAGCTGTCTCTTGTCTGCCTCACAAAAGAAATGATCTTCAAACTCCCTGACCAAAATTGTATTAACCAGCAATTACAGACATAAATATAGCTATAAGACTGAAATCATATTTTTCCTCCTGCTGCAGAGGACTTGAAATGGAAATAATTCAGTCCAAATCCGTACACAGCCATCTGCTCCGTGAAACACTGACAAATCTTCTTCCTTCTGGAATCCACGTCCACCAAATTAGATTAAGAAGAAGCTGCACTACCTTCAAATTATTCATTCCAAGAGTCAGCAGAGACTGGTAAAGCACTACTGCCTCACAGTGATCCCTGTTAAGTGCTTTGGCTCATCCTACATCCACCAAATAACTGTGTCCTTTGATTTTCATGCCAGGCTCTTGCATCTGCTGAGAGCACCTGATGCGAGAAGCCAACAGTGTGGTTTGGTTTTTAAAACTCACCCCAGAGCAAGAGCAAGTTGTAAACCAAAACAACAGCCCACAAGAAGACAAAGTCATCTTCATTTATTCTGAGACTGAATGGATGGTCCTTGGTGGAATTCTTGTGAGGGGACTTTTCTTATGGGCAGCAGAGTAGGGGTGCATTAGCTGTCAGAACCTTTGCTTTGTGTTTCCAAACAAAACCAGAGCCAGGGGGATTTAGCTTACAGGTTTTAGTCCATTTGTAGTGGTCCAAATACATACCTGGTTATCATTTCAAACATAAAGAGTAAAATAATAAAGCCTACAGAGTAGGTAAACATTGTACACAAATCTTAAAACAGGAAACATTGAATACAAATCTTAATATGCATCCTGGGACCATTATACATCGCCTAAAATGTTAGAAGTGAGGCATTTTAAAAAATTCACCTGTTTTTCTGATTAAACACTTTCAAACCAACTGCCCCTGCTTCCTCCCCTTTGAAGAGCTCTACAGCAGCTTCTTTTTCTTCTGCAGCAAATGGTCTGGGCACCCTGGCAGGGCATCGAGTCACCGGGGTCAGGGGGAGGGGAACAAAGGCTGCCTTTGTGTGAATTCAGAGCTCGGTCACAGATGCAATACCGGCAGGGACAGCGCCAATCGCACACTGTGCCCGATATTCAAAGCCCCCTTAGCATGGACTCCTTCACTGGGACACAAAGTTTCAAAGTCCGGAGCCCTCATCACTATTATCAGTTAAAAAAATCCCCCAAAAATTTGCTTTTGTGTCTAACTGGAGCTTTAACACTTCGGAGCCCAGTTCTGCAAACTCTCTGAAGCCATAGGTGCTATTTATAAGACCAGGGACTCCATCAAAATAGCAATTTATTCTCTCTTCCTCCTAAGCCTAAGGATCACCAAAAGTATTTTAATAAAGTCTGAACAGTTCAAATCCACTGTGCACTTACAGCTGTCTACCTTAGAGACTGACTAAGTTCTATATTAACAGCAAATTAACAGTCTTGCTCATTCCAGTTAAATTTTGAGGGTGGGATGGCAACTCAATATACTTTTTTGTATATATGCACACTAACTCTATAAAGCTATAGTGAAGTATTTGGTTTCATTTGCTGTCATTACATCAATCATCTTCAATGCAGTAAAGTGCAAGAGATTAATACTTGGATCCAAGGTACCTCTGAAGTCAATCTGGACATTAGCAGCAAAGACATCTATTTAATCCCTCAGGAAAAGGGAGATAGCTAACAAGCAACGGAATTTAAGCCAAAAGAAGATCTCCACAAAGCAAGGGGCAGTAAAAACATGTAGCACTGAAAAACTGATCTGCATTCCTGCCCTGCTGAAGTCCCGATCCCATATACCAACTTCCATCCCTGAGAGGGAAGCAGCAGCTGGCACCAGGCCAACTTCAGCACCCCAGCTGTCAGGTCAGAACACAAATCCCACACTGAGAGGATTCACCAACAGGTAGTGCCACGGTGCTTGTTCCCTGCCTGTAATACAGAGGGCTGAATTTGGCCTGTGATACTGAACAAGGGAGAAAGGAGAGATAAGGAACAGAGGGAACAACCCATCGATCTGACATTCCTCACCTCTCTGAGTAGGGTTAGAGGCTACAAGTACTCATTAATGGGCAGTAATTAGATAACTGTCTCCTGTAGATATACACCACTGCCTCCACTGAGAGCACAGAGATTAATGCTGAGAGCATTGGAAGCAGCTCCTAGTAGGAATGACTGCTAATTCACTTCCTAATTATTGATAAAGCACTTTATAGCATTAATGTATTTTGACACATTTTCTGAGACACCTCACAGCTTCCTTTGCTACCTGACCCTAAAAGATGATCTTCCTGCCTCTCTCAGGACGGGTGTCCTTGGATGACCACAAGTGACTCCTGAGCTCCAGGGTGACAGCACGGCTTGCCGTGACATTCCCTGGGTGCCAGTAGATGGTTTGGGAAACCAGGCTGAAGGACCCGGCTTGAGAGATGAAATTATCTCAGCAGTCATTTCTCTTTGGCTTCCCTCCTATTTTTTATGCGACGTGTTCAAGAGGCTTTAGCTAGCGGTCTTTTATTTAATTAAAATGAGGATGATGATCTAATTTTTTAAAAGGAAGCATATTGAACACGTAGCTGGAGGAAAAAAAAAAATTCATCTTCCTTACTGAGTCTTGCTACACTTGCAAGTTACTGCCTGCACTGTGCTGAGGGATTTGGGAGAGCAGAGAGGTATGGCACCTCAATGAAGCAAAGGCAGAAATGGCAGAAATTACTATGTTATTTCAGTTACGTGATTCTAGTAGCCCTAGCAATTCCTACACAGCTGTAACATAAAATAAACTGAAAGGAGGGTTACAAAGCTGAGAATGGAGGAATGCCAGTCGTTGTGTCCTTACTATATTAAGGACCAAAGAGGACTTTTAGTGCCCTTTAGCTGACAGGCCAAAATATTTCCACCTCCCTCACTAGTTACTGAGCCATTAGCACATTATAAAAATATACCCACGAGGGTGAGTCCACACACAGTTTGAGGATTAAGCCACTTCTGACCTTCAGGTCAACATTTCCTTGCTCAGTACGAAAAGCCTCATGAGACAGAAAGCTCCTTTACGGTCTGAAAGAGTGTAAAGGACAAGAGCCATAGGGCAGAAACACAGATCACCATCATTACTGGCTTGGCCTTCCAGAAAAAGCAGGGATCATTCCCCATCAGCCAGCCTGTCCCATTCCAAGGTGCAGCCCTGCTGCCTCCCTCTCCTGGCTCTGAGGCAGCCGCGGCTCCGCTCCCCGAGCCCTGCCAGCGTCATTAGGTTACCCCACGCTCCCAGCAGCACTTATTGCATTAGCCCGCACACTGCGCCTCTGGGCCAGGCCTGGCTGCTGGCCAGCCAGCCTGGAGAAGGGAGCAGCGGGAAGGCTGCCTGGAAACGGCAAGGCAGACATGCCCTGAGTGGTTAGCACGGCAATATCCACACGGATCCTTTGCAGGCCAAAGCCAGAGCAACAGCCAGAATTCAAGGACGGTGTTCGATCCTCTCCGCGGCTGCCAGACCTGAAATCTCTGAACCAGGAATGCAGCGGAAAACACACACAGGGAAAGATGTTCTGTTTGATTCGGGTTTAAAACACAAACTTCTATCAGAGGTTGGATTTCACTTGGGTTTAATTAAAAAGTGATTGAATGAATAAGCTCCAGGAAGGACAGTCCCAAAATGAAATGCCAGCGTGCTCTGTACCAGGCACGGGACTTTCTGCCAAAGGGTAAGATGCCCATCTGCTTTGGGATTAAGCATAAATGTGGCATTGCTTTGAGACTGACCTATAATATTCAAGAGCTCAAAACCAGCTCCAATTCAAAGACACCTATTCTTAGTCATTTAAGAAAAACAAAAAGCTAGTATTGGCTCCTTTTTGACCTACTCAAAGAAAACAAGGAACAGAGTGAAGAACACACACACAGGAAAGTGTAACTCAGAAATACCCCGTGTCCTGTAATAAACTTTTGTACTTCTTTCTTCAGCAGGGCTGGGGCAGTGGTAGAATAAAAACTCAGCCTGAAAAGATTTCGTCCAGAGTTCTGGAATGGTAAGAAATACTCCCAGAGACCTTCGATTTGCCAATAGTACCACTAACTACCCCAGCAAAAGTGTGAGAAAACATGTGACCAAGCATTAGTTACACTGGAGAAAGAAATATTTTGCATTTGCCAGAAAAAATATGTCTTTTTAGATAAGTCTATTATCTTAAGAACATGTGTGTGCTCTTGCACAAGAGACACAATAGCCAGGACCATGGCAAACACCCAGGTATCATTTTCAACCCCAGTTCACTCTCATATCTTCATTTCTGAGGCAGAGCCACCACTGCAGCCAAAGAGTTTTCTCCAAAGCTCCTCAAAGGAGCTTTTCTTTCAAAGATTCTTAATAATTTGTTTTACAACAAATTAAATCAAAAGCTCAATTTGCAAGCAAACCAAATGAAGATTTCAAAACCTCCTATCTTGAAAATGATACAGTATCATGTAATTACTCAATTTCTGGGCTTTCTTGAGAGCAAAAGAGAGCATTTTTCCACATTACCAATTGCTGACAGATGTTCTCCCCTCTGTTGTTAAACAAGTCTTGATAAAAATACACTGGTGTCTTAACAGAACTGGCTGTACCCTGAGTGGGTTTCCCATTTGATCTGCTGTACAGCTCAGAGGCTTTTTTGTCTGCTTGTTGTAGCACAACGCGCGTTCGGTCCCACAACAGTGACAGCTGACAACTGTTTTTCCTGTTTGCAAAAGCTTTACCATTCAACTTGAACCAAAAGCATTTGTCATGTTGCGTGGCAGTGAAGTAGATTTAATCAGATGAGGCCACTGGCTTGTCTGTGCCAGGCTCAAAGAATCCGGGAGAACAAAAGCTGGATTTATCTCTCAGGGAGTCTGGGCAAGGAGCAGCAGTGTATCTTTGTGAATGCACAAGGGGGAATCTCAAGAGGAGAGGAAAATGAAGGCAGGGGAATATTTTCAGTGCAGTTAAGGCAGAAGATAACTGTTCTTAAGTGGCCAGTGGGATGTTCCTGCCAGGCAACAGCACCGCTGTCAGAGTTTCAACAACATAAAGTGAACCTCCATGTCCCTCTTTCAAATGTTACCGAGACAGAGGAGGATACTTCTGTGCTCTCCTGCTACATATTGTTATTTCCACAATAATAAGCATCACCTGATATCCGGTCACAGTCAGCAATCAACATACAAAAAATTTACTCGAATGGATGAGAGTCCCCAAACTGCAGCGACAATCCTCCAAAATGTTCTATTGGGACTTTAAATTCCTTACGACCCATAACAAAACATGTTGTACCTCTTCTAGTTAATGTCAGAGACCACACAAAAAAAAACCCAACAGACAACAAACCAACACAGCACTGAAGGAAAGCAAGTCTTCCTCATTTCACATAGTCACCAAGACAGTATTTCATAGCCTTTGTATCCTTTCGGATGATGGAGTCTTTTCAGGAGATTTCCACAGGTAACTTCAGCTCAGAAGAAAAATAATGAAGCCATATATGCCAATGTCGAATTAGAGGCTTGCAGTATTTCAACCCTTCAACAGTGAGTGAAAAAAAAAGCAGCTCCACCTAAGGAGCTTTGCTGATTTACATCAGCCTGATATGGTCTCATATGAAGTCGTGCTTTGTGAAGAGGATGATTTAAAAAGTCATATTGTGGTTCTGATCTCCTACAAACTGGGGGAAAGGACTAGAAACACAACTATTCTTAAAAATTATATTATGAGATACAATTTAAAAAGCAAAGTACCCAAACCCAAGAATATTCTACGAGAATATTATAACGTGAAGATTTAAAGCTTTACATCACCATCGGAGAGAGACCAGGAAACCAAATGCTCGCAGTTACCACCAGTGGACACTGACAAAGTTGCCTTGATATTCTCTGGTATTATTTTCAAGTGACAATTTAAATCTCCCCAAGGGCTGGTTAATGGCCTGCCAAAGGTCAGGGAAAGAAACGCCTGGATTTGGTGTCGGGTGTGCTGGTATAGCCAGTTCTCTGGCATGACACAGCCTGACTTTTGGCATGGCTATACTGAAAGCTGCCTACAGTACATTAATGAATTGGAGTTCAGCCCTGCATGAAGTGTTTCAACACTCGCTCCAACTGTGCTGAAGGAATTGCCCATTTGCTTTTTTTTCCTCTAATTAGAGAGCCCCTGGGACTCAACCCAGCCCTTGGAGAGCTGCAGTGTGCCCACAGGTTCTGCTCAGGCAGGAGAGGTGTGGGATATTCTGATCCACTTGTAAGACAGCCTTCACCTTCCCCAATGAGGTTGTAAGCAGGACAGTACTTATAAATGTTAGGTCAGATTTACAATCTGCAGGTACCAATATCCACCTAGTATTAAACTAGTCCTTAATCCAGTAGATACAACAGTAGCAGGTGAATGTGCAGTTGTTAGACTTCACCAATTTCTGTAGATCCCTGCCTTGCCTGGCCCATGGTTCATAGGACACACCTCCAAGCGCGCCAAGGCAAAACACAGCACCCAAAGCAATTCCTCAAAAGTGACTTGCAGGAAATATGCACCTAAAAATCAGGTATAAGGCCTCATACAACATTCAGGTGCCTGGAATCTCTCTGCATAGCAGACTGTGCAGCTCCAGAACCCAGACCCACCATATTTCCTATTTATAATGCAACAGGCTCAGCAACTCTTTTATATTTATTCCCGACTTCAAACTGGAGAAATTGATTTTTAAGAGATCAGAACTGCTGCAAAAATATCTTCCCATTTAACATATCCTGAGCAGCCAGAAAGCCACCTAAAAGCTGCTACTTTATTTTTTTTTCCATTTACTTCAGAAAGTGGAAATCAGATGTCAGCATTCTCAGGTGACACCACAACCTTGCTCTGCTTTATTTGCATCCAAGGAAAGCAGCTGCCATGCTCCAGGTTGTGCGGTGCCACATGTCTCTCTGATGTCAGCTGCACGGCAGGAGAGTCAGAGCAGCAGCACAGGCCTGAGGGGCTGATCCTCCTGCCACCAAACTCCTCTCTGGAAGATTTCCTGCTGTCTTTCACTGCCTGCTGAAGCAGGTGGAACCTCTCACCACCGTTCAGCAAACATTCTCTTGTCAACACAGAGGCATATTCCCCTCCTGCACCACTGTTTCTGTTCTCATTAAGCAGCATTCCACAATAATTAGCAGAGCGCACAAACCATGACATTTATTTAGGATACTCAGCAACTTATGATAATTGTAATATTAATTTATTTCAGTGCCTTCAGATTGAAATACAATCTGATTTCCCATTTCATTTATTTTTAGGCTTGCACTAGCAGCAAAAATATACATTGTAACAGACTAAACCATAGTTTTTCTCTGTTGGTTTGCACTGATGTTCTGTAAGTTAAAGTCTTACGCTTTATCTGAATATTAAGACAGTTTCTTATAGCTGCATTTTAAAATACAGAAAACGAATAAGTGATCAACAAAATTAGCGCTGAAAGCTGGATTTCTTCCAGATGTTATCAGTAAATTGGCATCAGTACCCAAAAATGCATTAGGCTCTCCTGGCACGAGCCAGGCGTGCACACCTACAAATTCACTCATGTCAAGTGTTTCATTTTCCGGTCCCCCTCTTCCAAAAACACACCATTTATTTCACACTTTCAAAAATCTTTCATGCCCCTGCAGAATAAATCTAAAAGAATCTCCCCTTAAACCAACATTAACACTGCAGACAAAAATACAACTCAGAACACATAATTTCAGAGCAGCTTTAAAACAAAGAGAAAGGAGAATATTCCTCTATAACTCATTCCCCATTTCCCCAATATTTATTCTTCCGTTCTCTTTACATATTTTTTTTCAACACTGTGAAAACAACTGGGACTTTAAAGTACAGCTGGTTTCTGTAGTGTTTCAGAAATTTGGTTTCTGATCTGAATTGCCATGGAAACCTGCCCAAATAATCAAATCTCATCTTCATCCAATCAAAAGAAAAATCAGAAATGACTCTTTGCCTTTCTTATCAGACACATCTCTCTCTCTAAATTCCTTTATTGTTTTCTTGAATACGATATTAATTTTCATTTAACAGAAATGTAATTTCTCTTTGTTTACTCACTCCAACAGCCAGGAAGGAAGGAACAGCTTGTGGGGAGATTCATTCAGAAGTCCTGAGCGCTGCCCTGATTCAGATCCCAAAAACCTGACTGATTCCAGCAAGCCATAACAGCACATGGAGTACTTTGGAATAATCTTACCCAGCTCATGCAAAGGCCACATGTATTTGTGTGTCCTCAGGGACACAAGCTACCCAAATGTAAGGTCTTGATTCCAAAGAAGAGTGCTGACAGAATGACCAAAAAGAGTCTCCACTCTATCCAAGGACATAAGTAACGCTGGGTCTTCCACATCTTAAACTAACACCCCAATTCCAGGTTACAGAAATCAAGGGGTAAATGAGAAGTCACCATGTTTTTCTGCTTTTTTCACCTAATTCAACCACAAGCCTGATTTTAATTCCACAGTTATTAGTACAACTCTTCTGTTCATCACTATGATAATTTAGTCCTTACAACCTTTCCATTGATTTTACTCTTTCAAATGCATGAGAATTTCGCGTTGCCTTTAAACTTCCATTGACGTTTCAGATTAATATTTCATGCTGATTTTAAAGAAGACATTACTTTTTCATAACGTTTCTGTTGCTAACACAAAATGGCAATTCTAACACCCTAAGGTGTGCTCTCAGTACAACAAAAAGGAATTTATCTTGTACAAAGTAGGCTGCAAACATTGGCTGTTGCAGAGAAATAAGACAGCAAGGATGAGTTTTTTTCAAAGCTACTTAAGTTATTACAAAGCCCACAAAGCTCCCACTTAAATTAATAGCAACAGCATGTCTCAATCTTTTAAGCAATTCTGCGTTCTTCATATTGGTCTGTGAAAGATTTTCCCGGTTAAGAGCAGTAAGTTGAGAGTAATAAATTGATAACATATTATCTCTGGTGGACAATGGAAAGCATTCTCATAGTAGACGTATTTTAAGGTGCTAAAATTGAGGAAAGTTCTACAAACATATGAGCAGGTTAAAATTTAAAACCAACTGCCTCATTTCTCCATAAGCTCTAGCAGTTAACCACTTATTTTTCCTTTCTACTCACTATTTTCCATGTTTGGTGTTTTTTTTTTTAAAAAAAGGTCTTTTGAAGCTGCTAGAGATGCAAAAGAGTAACAGCAATGTGGTGGTTCACCCTGATTCAGGGAAGCTGGGTCCATCAGCAGCTGAGACAGTAAGGGCAAGGCAGGTGCAAGTTCTTTCCCTGACATTAAAACAATTACTGCAGCCAGTGTTGGTTGTTTACACACAAACAGCCCTGTCTAACGAAAAATATCCACCTGTTCAAATATTTAATTTAAAACAATCACGCCTATTGCCATAGATGGTTCTAAATATTTATATTTTTCAGCAGCCAGGTGGGTAGAGAGCCAACCAGAGAACAGACACTTCAAAAAAATCAAGTTACATTAAAAAACCCACAAATAACCTGGGGGAGAAAAAAAAAAGAAAGCTGTAAGAGCAGCTTAGCACATTTAGAAACTAAACTGTTCAAGTGTTAATTTTCAAAATGCCTTGCAATTCTATTGCCCCTTCACCAAACTTTGTGAGTCAGTAGCAAAAGCTTTGCAACAGGTTGAAGAGATTCCAGACTTTAGTTGTTCCTATCCTCTCACTAAAGTGAGGAAACGTGGGATCAGGAACTAAAATCTTCGTGTAATGCAGGATCATCAAGTGGTTCAAAAAGCAAATGAGGAGCTCAGGGGTGGAAATAAGCACAGAAAACAATGATTTTTTTTTTTTGGAAAATGAGAAGTGTGGTTAAAATAAAAAAGCATTTGAATATGCTGTGCTACAGCATCATTACCAATACACCCATTAGAACTGAATTAACATGGACATGAAATATCAGGATATAAATAAACAACAGACTGTGCTGTGAAATCCTAAGAAATTATTGTTATTTGCCAGTAATTCAACAAAAGCCAATTCTGTTTCTCATACGTAACATCCAATACTATGTTACCATGTTTTTGCTTGTTGGTTTTATAACTAAATTTAACTAGAGAAAACCAACAAATAAAAAAATAAAGCTTCACACTCACATTCTGTTTGATACTGCTTGTGTTGGATATTAATTACATCCATGTTCAAATGCCGACAGCAATTTAATCTGAACACTAGATTCAGCTTTACAGAAGTAACTCTAATTTCAGCAGAAATAATTTTAAATCATTTTCAATTAGATCTTTGCTCTTTTCCCTAAAGACCTGAATTGTAATATTTTCCATGTCCTTCGAGGTTTCATTTTAGTATTCTCTGCCAAAGTGACCATGATCCTAGGATCAAAACCACATTTTCAATCGTTGTGCCCTAAATAGTTTGCGGCACATCCATGTATCAGTGTACACTGCAGAGGGCAGATATTCCAGGATAACTTCAAATTCTGCATATCCTTCTCATACATGGAAGGGGATTTCATGAAAGAAAGCCTGCACTGTGGGCAGAAGCCATCCCAACACCCACATCAAATGTTTGCTCAGAGCAGGCAGGTGGCAATAATTAGAATGAAGATAAGCTGAGGTGGCAAAGAAGGGAGAGCACATCAATTACTGCTCATCACTTGGACCACGAGGACACCTCGGAAGATGGACTGATACCACTGTATCATCCCACAGTATGTTCATCTTTTCTCCCCCTCATTTCCTCGCAACGGAAGGTTGACACGATAACATCGCTTTTTTATTACGAGTGAATTTTTGATAAATATTCAGTAACTGTGTGCCCAGTACAAATTAATGTTCACAGACTGCACACTGTACATCCAATACTGCTGAGATTTCCAAAAAGTAGGTCACAGGAGAGGAGTAGGCACCAACACCTCTGTGTAAGAGAGAGGTGATTACAGATCCACTGATAAGATTTGCTTTAGCACCAAAAACATGAACTGGGTACATAGAATCTGTTAGCAGACTTTACAAACAGGAAAAAAATGGCTAGAAGAGAATAAACAATATAATATATAATAAATATGTATAATGAAGAGTACTTTTGCATCTTGCAGCCCCACATATATACACAAATTATTTTATCTAAATATGTATATACAGCTTTATATCAATGTACAAACATTTTATTAATAGGGTTTGTATAATTTATGCATTGATATAAATATTTATAGGTATATATTAAAATATATTCCTCCATCTTGAGAAATAAGTGCAGACACTGTAGTTGAACTCCTTAAGAAGTAACAGCAAATTAGCCCCGAAGCAGCTGCCTCTGTCATCAAGCCTAGGGTGGTGCTGAGTTACCAGCAAGAAGTAAAAGCCAAATAAACCCAAATTTTGAAACCTTGACAGTTCTCACAACAACAGGTTTGTCATCACTCCCCTCTCTCTGCTTACCACCTACAAGCAGTGAAAGAACTCAAGCTGCCCATGATCCAACTGCTTTACAGGTGAATAATTCCTGAAGTCAGCTTTATTTCGATAAGGTTTTATAATCAAACTGTCCAAACCTCATTTTCCCTTTCAAGAAAAAACCAAAACCAAATGAAGCCCTGGCTTTAGCCAGCCAGAAAAACTGTCAAACTACATGAGAAAAAAAAGAAAGAAAAAGTTTTTGCAGCCACTCCTCCTTTTGCTGAGGCCGAAGCAACTATGACTCGAGGTACAGGACAGCAGGATGAGATGTTCTCAGCCACAGGATGGCAAACAGGGGATTGACCAGATACCAAAACCCTTTAAGCAGCAACTCTGCACAGATACAATTGAGTTTTGCTTCCATAAAATACATGGAGGTCAAGAGATTCACAGCAGAGAGATTTTTCCTCGCCTTTGATCCCGGACTTCAAAACCTTCCTTTTAAATCCAGACAGCTATTGGAAACGGCTGTTTTTCAAGACGATGCATTTAGTTTTAAATCTTTTGACCACCTTTAGAGCAAAAAAGCTGCTGTGGTCATTAATGTGACGCGCTGGAAACTTCACCACCCATTTCATACTTCTTCCTCTTCCTTCAGATGGAAGGGCCTTGAGCACATCACCTCTTTGCTGTTTTATCCTCCAGTAAAACTTTTATAGCCCATATAATAGCCTGTGTTAATTGGCAGTGCAGAAACACCCCACAAAAAGTAGATTAGGTGTGTGAAATTCAATATATGCAGCAGTTTTTTATTTGCCACACCATAACCCTTCCCTTGGAAGGACAAAAGAAGGCAAGGAACAAGAGGGAGACGCTGAAAGCCATTCCTGCCTTGCACGTGCTTCACTGCTGGACACCCCTCAAACCCCCATGCCCGAAGTGCTTCATGCTGGGCTGAGAGCAGGGGCTTGGGGCTAATTTAGGAGAGGATCACTTATTATACTCTCCCTCCCACTACAGAGCTGCATTGAAATCCCAGTAAAAGAGACAGGATGTTTTCGTATCCCTTGGGACAAACGGAGCCATCTCCTGCAGCAGCATACACTGGAACAGGAATTCCAGAACCTGCAGCTCTACATTATTAGTGAGTCATTTAGAAGACTAGAAATAGAAACCTTTTACTTTTAAGTGCTTGTGCACTTATTATGGAACCCAGCATTATTATGGAACACCAATGGCTGAACATGGCTTATCTCCCAGGGGAAAAAAAAATTAAAAAAAAATAAAAAAGGCACCTCTTCTTCAAAATTAAACCAATAATTTCTTCCATAGTACATAATAATTTTGTTTCATCAGTGTGTGCACTCCACCTATTGCCTTTCAATCAATTGTTCAAAATATATTTTATGGGGAAAAGAAAGAGAGATGAAATGTTTATCTTCCTAAACAATATCTAGTCAAGAAGCTGATGTGTCAGTGGTAGGAGGCTGATGAGTGTGAGAACCCCTGGGAGCACTCAGGGCAACGGAAGAGCCAAAGAGGGAGAGAGTGAAGGTGCCTCACTGCAAAACAAGTCTCACAATGCAAGAAGCTCTTGCACTAATGGATTTAACTGTATCTATAAAGATTTCTGCTGTCTCTCTGAATCAAAGCAGCGTGTCGATAACATCTGAGGGGCATCCTGGAAGGAATCCTAAGCGCCACCTTCCTTTGCAGGTGTGCAATCCACAGCGGTCCCTGCAGCGCCCTCTGCAGCCGTTTCGTCCCGCGCACTTGCCCAGGTCATGGCAAGGAAGCAGCACATGGAAGCTCCAGGGGTGGCTGGAGAATTTGCACACAGATGGGCGGGCGGCAGCAGCCGGACCGTTCTGCCTCTGTGATCACCAGAGCCTCCGGGTAAATCACGGGAAGAAACGAGCTCAGCTGTTCTGCTGGTCACAGCACAGATGTGTAAATCACAGCTCTCTAAATGCAGGCAATTAAGATTTTAAGTCACTGTCATCGTTTAGAGAGACTGAGAAATTAAGAGAGCCCATAATGCCATGTTTGCTTCGGCTCAAAGCACAACATTGATTGCTCTGCTTGCAAACCGACCCTTGAATCAATTCATCTTTTTAAAAATTGATAAATACTCAGTTCTAGGAGTCATCAATCTTCTGTTCAAGAAATAAATAGAAATAGGAGCTCTTATAAATAGGTGCTTCCTGTTTAACATCAAAACCATCCTGAAAACTGCACTTTCTGTATAAGGCAGGGTATGCAAAATTTCTTTGCAGCTAATTTTGTAGTTTCCCTCCAGGTAGATTATAATGGTAAAACCATAACTGATTTAAGTCATCTGCATGTGTTAAAATCTCACCACTGCCTGACATCTTTTCCCAGAAAAAACAGGAAGAAACAGGAAGAAGTATTAGGTTTTCTCTCCAGAACTACAAGTAGCAGATGGGAAATACCTAATGGAGATGCTTTCCATGCAAGTAAAAAAATATGCTGCCATGCATGAGCTCAAGAACTGGAACAGGACTGTAGGATTGCTACAACCTCAGACCTGTGCTGAGCCACAAAATAAAAATCCCAATAAAGCTCAACTGCTGTTAACAGTGACTGGTGAATCAGTGCACTGTAGATCAAAATAAACCCAAGGGATCATCATCTTTACTTTTCTTAACACATGAAAAATGTCTTTAGATTGCAGATAGTCACCTTGATAACCAAGGTTTTCAAGCCCCCTGAATTTTGTAGAAAATATCTAAAATTAACTGCCCTTTTATATATATATAATGAAATATGTTGTTTGTTTTGAAAAGTTCTCTCCCCCTTACTTTCCAAAATGAATTTTCAGAGTGAGCTAAGAGGTGGTGAGTCAAATTTTCTATTTTACTGATACAAGAATATGTATATATATATATATATATTTAACTATACATATAAACACATATTTTTAAATCTTACTTGCTTCTTCTCTCCAAACCTTATGACAAAGTTGGGGAAAAATGTAAAGTGAAAGCCCTTGTCAGGAAAAAAAAAAAGGAAAGTGGAAAGGGATGAAGACATTCCAAAACAAGTTGAAATCAAGTTTTAGAAAGAACTTGAAAAGCATTTTCAGGCCAGTAGTTTAATAAGAAAAAACTTCCTCAACCTAAAATGAACCAAATGATTTAAGTGTCTTTGGAATCTAACCAGTGGGCCCGGGTGAAGGTCAAGGAAACAGCACAGGAAGGCACTCAAGTGACAAGTGTCAGTCTCCAGTTTCACTGCAGAGGTTCAAGATGGGATGTTGAAGAGATGGGATGGGTTGCAATGAGATGTTGGGGGGTGGAACGGCAAAAGGATGTCTCTGGAGGTGGAACAGGTGTCCTGCTGACAGGCTAAGATGGCATAACTAGCCAAGGAAAAACACAGAATGCCAAATGCACATTACTGATATTCTTTCAAATAGAGCCTATCAAAAAGTACACTCACTCTGGCTGATGGTGACAGCAGACTCGACACAGTTGATGCAGCAGCCACACAGCCAACAAGGCTGAGCTTGGTGACAAAGTAAGAATACACACTGAAAAAAAATGGATAAAATAAAAAAGCAACAGAACCCCCTTCATGTGACTAGCATGTATTTTGTAGGATCATAAAACTCTAATTTATAATCAGATATTGGATAATAAGAAAAAAATACCTTTAACTGTCTCTGACTAATTGCTGTGCACCACGACCCATTTAGGAGGCCTAACGTAATTAAAGCTGCTGCACTGAGTTGGAGAACTTTCTGTTCTGTGTAATTAACCAGCCCGGATGAAGCTGTTCTATGGAACACAAATATTTTGCTTCCAAGCAGCCAGATGTCCCAGAGTTCCACGTTATCTTATTGGTTTATTCATAAGGTTACGAAGCTTAAAATGTAAGTTTGTGTTGATTTGAATACGAGAGTTTACAAAATTCAAGATAACCAGACTCTTCCCACTTGGTCAAGCACTACTTTTGGGATTGAATCTTCCAAACTGAGCCACTTAAATAATTTTGGATTACAACAGCAGCAGTTGCTGGAGGAGAGGTTTTCGTGCCATTATCCCCCACAGCATGGGAATTACATATCTAAGCCCTTGTCAGAGCCTACGTTATCTTGTCATTGTTAATACACAACCAACTTCAACGTCGCATTTAACAACTGGAACAGTCTCGGAATACTGGTTCGGAATTGGCGACGAACAAAGGCTCTTCTCATCGCTGCCCCGAACAAACATCCAGGATTTATTGCCAAAATTAGCCCCTTTAGCTGTGCAGGCTTCCATGTAAGCGTAGGAAGCACGTGTAGAGACAGGCTCACAAAGCCAAGCGTTATCTAGTTACGCAGGGGGTGTGCGCTCTCCAGATGAGCTGTTTGATATTGCATTGACATTTCTGTGATCCCCTCACAAACGGTTCTGAGCAATTAATCTGCACAGCACCCTGTGAAAAAGGAGGAGGTACCACTAACTCTGCTTTACCAAAACATTTAATGACTTGCCCCAGGTCATGGAGGAAATCTGTGGTGGTGACGCAGGGAAAGGCTCCTGGGATCTCTAAAATCCCATCTCAATATTCCAGCCACACTGCCACCCGTCCTCAGCCGTACTTAATACGACCAAATTACTGATGGCCACAAACAGCAGAATCTGACTTTCAGATGAGCTGATTTGTACAATGAGTCAATCCATAACTTTTGTCTCCTCCAGACACTTAGATCGATGGGCTGCATGCCCAGCACGTTGTAATAACCCTGAAAAGCTTTTGGCTCAGCCTGCAAACACATTAGCATTAACTTAAAGCTGCTGCTTTGTTTACTATATGAGATATCTGCTTGTGCTCTATGCCCAAGTGATACCAATTAAAGAGACCCAAATACAGAGCTCACAGAATAGCATGAGGCTAAAGCTACCTGTGAGCACAAAATTTAGTCAACTTTAGCTGGTACTCATTCCTCCAAAGCATTATGGTCTGACCTTTCTCTTTCCCAGTCGTGGACTTGTCATGATTTATATTCAGAACCTTCCCCAAAAAGTGCTTCAGAAAGCGTTAGAAGCTGGGTTCTCTGCCACTGCTTCCGAAATGGATTAACATGACTCCAGCCTTGGATGCACATGACTACAAATTACAGTGAAGCCACCCTTGATTTAAGCTGTCAGAGAGCACAAAGGGAAAATCAGCGAAAATTCTGCTCTTTCAGCTGCCCAAACCCATTCATTACAGAGTCCACAGGGCCACGTAGGTGCAGGAGTAAATCACTCGGTGGGAGAGGACATCACAGTAACAAGGGGCTTTTCTTTATTTGCTTAGAGGTACAAATGTAGCAGGGCCACGAGGGGTCTCATTACCCTCAGAACACCCAAGCAGCATTGGAAGCAGTAATTTATTGACCATATCAGTGTAGTTTAGTGCACAGACTGAAAAGAGAAGTCAAGTATTGTATCCCAACCACTGAAATGCCCAGAGCTTGCCAGGGTAGGCAGATTAATGCAAGCCTACAAAGCAGTGTGGCAATGCCATAAGCAACATTTATATAATAAAACCATACTTGGCTTTTACAGTGTTTTAGTGGAACAAGAGAAGGGTAAGAGATGATCTTTATTTTTAAACATTTAGAAAAGAGTTCATGATGGTTACCAAAACACCCTGCCAGCATCCAGAGTCACTAATTACCCAGATGGGCAGCCAGGGACCTGATCCAAAAACCTATTCAGGTCAGCAGAGTGCTTTTTATCAAATCACAGTAGCCTTCAGATCAAGCCCTGGAATCCCAGTGCTGACCTGACTAGTACTGGCTTAGCCTTCAACTCAAGCAATAATCCCCACTGGGTGCCAACCCAGCCTTGCATGCCTCTGCCCCTTTGAAAGCACAGAGGCGTGGAAATAAGTGATATACGATGCAAAACCAAAATGGCATAGAAATAGAACAGCAAAAGAGCCTATTAAAATGTGTTTTCTTGCTTTTCTACACTAACCAACTCCTTCGCTTTGTGCCACCAAAAAAAAAGTGAAGGTTTCTGAGTGAAAAGCGCACCAGATTCACAAACACATTTTCCAGCAGCTACACCATCCTACTCTCCAGTAACACCTCCACAAAGATCAAGCACATTTTGCAGAAAAAAAGAGAGAAGCAAATGGCAACAGGAGGATTTCAGAGACACGAACCCCATCCACATAAAGTCAACTCCTGGTAGCTTCAGTATGTTCTTAGAATGGGTTTTCCCCTCTTCAAAGCTCGACCACAAAGAAAAATAGAGCAAAATTACATACTAAATTGGGAGAGATGACTTTACATCTCTGGTATCTCCTTTTTTCCTCACCTGTACAAAAAGATAGGAAGCTAGGAGCAAAAGCAAAGGCTAAAAACAGTCTGTATTTCAAGCAGCTGACACGCCCAAGGGCCTTAATCACGGCTCCATCCTTGTCTCCTGCACCGTCAGAATCCATGCACTGCTGCCAATGGAACCCCGAGCCTGGAAATTATCTGGTGAAGCACTGTGCATGAACAGTCTCTACATTCAGCTGTTTAGTATCAGAAACGCTCGCTAGTGTTGCTTGGTCATATTATGAGGGAAATTAAATAGGAAGTAAGGATTTAACATGCGTGTCTGCTATTTGGGCTCCGTGAGGAAAAAGAAAGGGAAGGAAGAAAACCTCAGGAACTGAGGACATTTTGCTTCCCCTCAGCCCTCATTCATTCAAAGAGAGGAATCAGAAGCCCTGACAGTCTCCTGTAGCAACCCCCTCCCATCACATCGAAGGGAAAATTCTTTTGGACAGCTCTTTACAGAGGCTACAGGAATTATTGACAAATCTCCCTCTGCCGCTTCCCACTCAGCACATCGATGGTTCTCACCCGGGGACTGCAGAAACGCAGAGTTTGGCACAGCTGAAGCAAGCCCCCCTTCCCTGCAGCTCTTCCAAAGATGCAGCAAGAGCACCTGTGCCTACCAACCCTGCATGGGTGCGGGGTGGCACGAAAAATTCTCTCTGCATCCACCCCTACGAATGGGGGGCTTCCTACCCGATCCCCCCCGTCTGCCTGACGTGCTACTTTGGCAGAAGGCAGACTTCCTGTTTCTGCTGGGAAAAAAAATAAATTCCGATTATCCCTGCCTGATACTTGTATTTCAACAGTTTCTGACACAGGACGAGCTCCGCAGTTGCCATTGACAAATACCAACGGGGGAAAAAAAGAAAAAAAACACAAAAAAAACCCCACCACCCCAAGCCACAGCCGCGAAACGCAACACCCTTACGGGGGGCTCTCGGACGGACAGGGGCCGCGGGGAACTCACTCACGGGTGTATTCCTTCCTCAGCGCCGGGTTGCCGCCAGCCTCCCGTGCCAGCGCCGGTGCTGCCGCAAGCCGCGGGCGCTGCCAGCCGCCCCCCGCCTGTGACAGCGCCGAGCCCTCCCCTCTCCCTCTCCCCTCCCTCTTCTCCCGGTCTGTCCAAGGCTGCCCACGCCAGATCTGGCACAGGAGCAGGCAGGACGGCCCGGAGCGCGCTGCTGCCCCCGCCGGGCGCTGGGGACAGCCGGGACCCCCGCACACCGGCGGGGCGGAGGCTCCGTCCGCCCCCGTCCCGTCCCGTCCCGCCGTGACAGCCGCGGGGCGGCCCCGGCCCCGCACCGCCTCCCTCCTGGGCCTCCGCAGCGCGGCAGGAACACGCGTGGGCACCCGTCGGGCCCGGCTCTCGCCGAGAGGGGAGCCACGGCCCCGACGGGCCGCGCACACGCCCCGCTGTGTTCGGTTCCACCGCCACGGGCGGGGGACGGCCGGGACTTCAGACAACGCACCTGAGACAGGGGCTGGCTGTGTGAGCCGTGGACACGCCGCGGGCAGGAGACGCGCTGGGAGGGGGGAAAAGGGCGAAACCGAGAAGAGCACCTGCTTCTGAGAAGCTTTGGTGAGCCGCGATGGGGCCAGCGGACAAACGGTGCTAGTTTTGTTTCAAGATCCAATTTTGCTTTACTGCTGCATCATAATACACTTCTGAGACTACAGCTGTGCTAAAATTATCATGGAATCACAGAATGGTTTCACTTGGCAGGGATCTTAAAGATCATTTTATTTCAACCATCCTGCCATGGGGACCTCCCACTAGTCCAGGTTGCTCCAAGCCCCACCCAACCTTGCCTTTCACACTTCCAGGGATAGGGCAGCTACAGCTTCTCTGGGCAACCTGTGCCAGGGCCTCACCACCCTCACAGGCAAGAATTTCTTCCTAGTATCTAATTTAACCCTGCCCTCTATCAGTTTGAAGCCGTTCCTCTTTGTCCTGTCACTCCAGGCCCTCGTCTAAAATCCCTCTCCAGATCTCTTGGAGCCCCTTTAGGTACTGGAAAGCACTATAAGGTCTCCCTGGAGACTTCTCCACGCTGAGCAACCTGCTTGAGGTGCAAAAATGGGAGTTAGAAAGGGAGTCTAAGCCTTCAAGTAGCATCTGAAGGCCTGGAAAAGGAGAAGCTGGGAGAACTGAGGGCAGAAGCAAAGACACATCATGGAATAGGGCTGGCAGAGAGCAAACAGTATGTCACCACCTCCAGTGGTGCACAGCACTACAGAGACCCCTGATTCAACAGCTCCACATGCTGACTCAAAGGGTCTGAAGAGAGACCTGCAACTACATGGGCTGTGCCAAGCATAGAGACACCATCATTTATGGTGTGTCGCAAAGATGATGGGTAACACCTCTCATTCTTCTATTATATCATCACTAGAACAGAAAAAGTTTGGTGCTTTTACAATTTTAGGGCTTCTTCAGTGCAACAACACCATCCATCAGTGAATGGCACCAGGTATTTTCCACAGTTGTGCACTTTATTAAGAAAAAAAAGCTTTATCTTAAGCATAGAAAATCTTGTCGTGCAAGCACATGGATTCTGAAGCCTGAATTGTTTCAGCCACATAAGGCTTGATAATTTCAGCAAGAAAATATTAACCCACACATCAAGAAGGAAAAAATAGGCTTTGATGTGCTACAAAGATCAGGAGATTGGAGCAAGGGTTAGAGAGAACAGGAAATATGAGGATATACAAAAATAGAAAGAAGCTATTCTGTGATGCTGTACACATTAGCTCTGGTCAATGCTGTCTGGAACCAATTCTGTGAAAGCTCTAACATTTCTCAATACTCCCATTAAAACTGTAAATAAAGTTAAGATAGTTATGCTGGATTCATTTTTTTTAAGAGATCTCTTTCTGTACTTTCCCCTCCTCTCTAAATTAATTGCATTATACTTCCATATCAGACATAAAATGACTAATGTGACCTGCAACATCATTCTGAGCCCAAAGCAAGCAGTGGTACATTTTGTGCAGCCTGATGAGGCAGGGCATTCTGAATCCTGCACCACAAAACATACACCAAAGTATAATGTGAAGGAAGCCAGGAATAAAGAGAGCTAGGAAATTGCTGCATCGAAATATGGGGCATAAAACATTCATTTATTTTTTTCCCGTTCCTCCTTCTCTCATTTTCCAGATACATCTAAGTTGTTTCATTCATAGCAAATGGAATCGATAATGCTTTTAGCTCCGAGTGCTACACCCATTTCAAATCTAACCCAATCTGGAACTGAACAGGAACAAATCCCAAGAGAAAAAGAAATGCTGAAGCAGGCCCAGCACAGCCATACAGGTGGAGGTTTTTATGGGTAAATACATATATCCACATACATTGGGGCTTTGAAAGGGATGGGGAAAGCAGCAAGGTTTCAATGCTCTCAGTGGACTGGGTGTCAAAGCAGCTTAAGTAGGAGACTCATCTCTCTTGGGGGAGGGGGGGGAGCAGGTCATTTCACTAATTAAAGCTGTTCTTCCACACTTGATTTTCTGACATTTGAGCAGTTGCGTTGCCATGAGCAGAGCGGAACACACTGTTGAGCTCAAGCCAGAGGCTGGTCACTTGTGACTCAGCTCAAATTAAAAAACACAAATAAAAACCTCTGCCAACAGGTTAGTACCCGAAGATGCATTTCAAGGAGGACCCTCTCATCCACTGAGCTTCTGAATGCCTTTTCCCACACGGAGTTAAACTATCTTCATTACATCACAGTGTAACTAACAAAAAGAAGTGGCCCAAACAACCTGTCACCAACCAGCAGAAGGAGGAGTTTTCTCCTGCTGGGAAGGCTTTGAGGGTTTCACCATTAAATAAGTTTTCTGCATAGTAACAGGCTACTAAAGCAAAGCAAAGTATTTCTCTCTGGCACCAATCCCTTCAGAAATAAGCTCACAAGGGCCAATGTGAGAAGAGCCCTTCATGCACTATCTCCTAAACCACTAAAGGAAGGACAATTTCCACCTTCCGGGCAGAACAAGCCCCAGAGCAGCAGCTGCCAAATGCACATTAGCCCATGTCTACACAACAGCTTTACTGGAGATCAGAGCCTCATGTATTTCAAAAGTGAGGTGGTTGGTTTGGGATTCTTCAAGTTCCATTCTCCATAATAGTTACTCCATTACCTCCCCGAGCCCAGAGATCCCTCTCAAAAGGAACTGCTGCTGAAAGGATAGATCCTAAGTTTTATAGGAAAAGCAGATCTGTATTTTTCCCAGGGGAGTCTCTACTTGCAGCAAGGGCAAGATGACATCTACCTGCCTGTGTGGGTCCCTACTTGTGCAACACTAACCCCAAACTAAATCCCACAGAGTCACTTTTACCATGTAATGGGAAAAGCAAAGAAAAGGCCTGGTGCTTATGTCCACGACTTTCACTTCCAAAACCTGGTGGGTTTGAAGGGAAGAGAATCAGGAAACCTAACGAGGACAATCAACAAGTGAAAGATGCGGGATAGGCACTTTTTAGCTTAAAAGGATTACTTCAAACAATCATCCTACACTCTGTCCATTTTTCTTCACTGTTGTTTGCCTTCCCCTTTGCTCACCCTCAGAGCCTTACTGGTAAGGGAATCTTAACTTCATTTACAGCCTAGGCTAAAGGAAGTTCTCTGGCATTTGTTCATTTCCAGCATTATGTCTTCCTAATCAAATTTCTGTGCATCTCTGTTCAGTGTTTGGGCCACAACTGAAGGAGGTGGTTCCTGCCATTCAGCCACCAACACCAGCCAATCTAAGGATTTTTCCAAAGCTCACAACAGGCAAAAGCAGCTTTCAAACAAACGTAACAATTCCCTGGGAGTCAGAACCACCAGAGGAGCTTCCATCAGCATCCCCAGAGATGGCTACACTGTAATCCTGACACACACACACAGATCCACAGGCTGGACCCTCTCTACAACATCCAGCAAAACTCAGATTCTGATGTTTTCCCCCCAAGAAAAGCTGTGGTCTGTCACCACATCAGTTCATCCTACAGTCTGTGGCCATCGGAGCTACAGTGTTCACTCTCTGAGAAAACAAAATTTGCTCTAAAGCACAAAGTTGAAAAAAAAATCACATTTCTGCTAATTGAGTACAACTTCTCCTCTGGCTTTGACCTACCCCCAAGGGATCCTTACTATCTTCTGGGATTAAACTCACTGCAGAAGCCTTTGGAGTGTGCCAAGAGCTACTTGCCCTTGCACACAGACCACTGTGAAACCAAACCACCAGAATTTATGGAGAATACTTTTCCCACTGCAACTAAGGGATGGCTGGGAGACAGTGTGTGCAGGAAAATGAGCAGATCCTGAAGCCAAAGAGTAAGATGCTGGCAGGAGGTGGTGCGAACAGGGGCAGACTTTCATAGTGTCTCCTTTTTCCATTTGAAAATAAAAACAGTTCTCAGTATTGAGATACACCCCCTCAGCCTGCAGATCAATCTGTACTTTTAAACAGAAGCTTCTTGTTAAACAGCAACAATTAAAAAACAAACAAAAAAAAACCCCCACCCTCCCTAGCACACCATGTATTTTAATGGAACCATCCTTGACGTGCAATATGAAGGCAAATTCGTTTCCTGTCAGCCTGACTCAGTCTAATGGACTTGGAGGCTGCAGTTTTTCCACTCCTCTTAATGACTTGTTGCAATGGAGATGAGTGCTCTGCGTACAGCAATGCCATCTTCTGGCACAGTTCCTGTGAGAAAGGGAGCTTGCTGAATACCACAAAAAGAAAGCTCCTGTTTTGGGAAAACAGAAACTCGGACTCCACAATAAATCTCGGATTTCTCCCTACCCCACTGCACTTGCTGTTGGGCTCTCATTGTTCAGGGGCGTGGAGCGGAGCAGTGAGAACACACACAGAGTGCTGGAGGAGCAAACTCACTCAAGTGTGTCATTTGGAGGTGCAGTAGGATGGGCTTGGGATAAAGATTTACCACTAAATCCAACACGACTGCTTTGGGCGTTCTTTCAAAATTCATGAGGTTCATGCTACCATAGGTTTTGAGAGTACAGATTTTAGACTGAATGAGAAAGTCAATAGTTCTAGTCCGAAATAATACCTGAGGAGAAAGAACACCGTGGAATTCCTATTTATGGTGTCATCTGATACCAAAATCCCTCGCTGGGAATCAGAGGCACTGCAAAGATGCTAACCTGGCAATCTCAGCCAAAACAGCCCATCCCTGCTGCTGCTTCTCAGATACAACCACCACTAAGACAATGACCAGTCAGTTGTGGCTGATTCTTTTCTCTCTGACATTTTCATTCTGCAACTCATCCCAAGATCCCAAAAAAATACTTTGCAACACCCATAAAAGCACAATTTAATTTACTCTTCACCAGTGAAAAAATAATAAAAGGATTTATTTTTGTGACTGAAATCAGCCACTCTAGTTCTCATGTATTTGTTCAATAAAAAAAGTACCACCTTCACATACTTCTTTTATAAAAGGACAGCATATTTTAAATGTTTATCATTTCATGTATGAGAAAGATATTCTGGGCTGTAATTTGTAAACTGTCGGGAGAAGCTCAATGCTCTGCTTCCATTTCCAATTTCTTTGATGTCTTCCATTGTTTTGCCTCCTCTTCTTTCCCACTGTCAGTTTTGTTTACCTCTTCTCTCTCCCACCGTGTGTCTTGCATTTCCCATGAAAAAGGGCCTTCCCCAAATTCCCTGTATGAAAGTTATCCTCTTTTGCTAGTGCTCTAAGTTAAATGCAGTTTTTACCATGGCTCCCTCTGTGAAGACTATCACCTTCCTTAATGCTTGTAATTTACCTCTTAGCACACATGGCTTGGGAAAAAAGGCAACAGAAAACATTGATTTGAGAGAAAAAAAAATATTACAAGTTACTTTTTAAAGAAGAATTTCATAGGTTTTGGACTTAAAAAAGAGATATGTGAAAAATTACCACCAAAACAGTTCTCAGAACACCTAAAGCCCTATACTTCTGTCTTATGCTGGTGAATAAATTAACAGGCTGTCCCATCAGCAGTCTCATTTTTTTAAAACCCCAACCTTTCCATTTGGGCTTCCTGTGCTGATGCTCATGAGTCAGGTTTGCTTTAGTATCAGTTTTAAAGACCAGCTGTTTTAGCAAACTGAACTGTCTGAATCCATCAGCATCTTGGCCTGGCATGACTCAAGGCTGTGCCTCGACAAAAAACACCTCCCAGTCTACACTGCTAAAGCATTAGAAGGAAATGAGAGGAAGAAATGCAGCTTTGCCGCCACAAGAATTGCTCGAGGAGATGCCTCAGTTATTTGAACTACATTAAAGTTGCAACATGAGTCAAGTCTTTAGAGAATCCATACAGGAAAAACACTGTGTGAAGTGAATTCTTGGGTGTCTTAATAAAGAGAAAGCTCAAAGTAAGCTGTTTCCCACAATGATCGTGCCTAGAGACTCTTGTTCCCACCAGACCAAGGCCAGGAGTTACAAATATGCTCTGTTCTCTCAGCAGTTCTTGCTAGTTGATAATAATCCGCTTTCAGAAATTTTATCTTTCATCTTTCACAGTATCGAGTATTTCCAGGGGAAAATGCTTTGATCAGGCTCTCTGCTGATATTCCAGCTGAAAGGGGGAATGCACGTATGGAGGCCTGGCCTACAGTTCAAGTGCATTTTTCCAAAACTGTTTTGATTTATCTGATAAGCCACTTAAGAGCCAGCCTATTAAAAAACAGGCAGGCAGGCACTTCCAAGAAAACAACACTATTACTGGAAGTATCTTCTGTTAAATAGAGCTTACCCTCTGGACACATTTACATAACAACCACTAACAGTGGCCTAACATACGTGGTAAATAGAACAAGCAGGCAACCACAGTCGCTCCAAACACGAGGCTGAAGAGCTGACACAGTCAGGTTTGGGTTTAAGGCCCTTGCAGCCAAGCATTCTGTTTGTTTCTCCCTCTGTGGGGGAGATCGGTCATCCAAAAGAGCACTGCTTGGGACTTGCTGCCCAAATTCTCAGTCACTGCCTCATTTTGCTTTTTAAGAGCATGGGAATGCTCAGGTTTTGCAATCAGCAAGCACTACAGCAAACAGCACAGCCATGTCTAGCAAACCCACAAGAGATGTAGAATAAGCAATGTTCCTGCTGGGTGACTGACATGAAAACGGTGCCACACACATTTTGGAAGCTGCAAATTTAGTTTTATTATAAAACTATAAATTACCAGCTTAAAGGTACTTCTGTATACTCCTGCACACTCTACCAGGATGAAAAGCTCCCCCCCCCCTTTTTTTTTTTTTAATCTTACCCTTCCATCTCACAAGCAGCACATCGAAGTTAACCATGCCTCGGATACAACCCTGCCTGCAAACAGCAGATAATCCAGCAGGGCGATTCCAGAGGTGAGGATACAAACCGGCACGCCTGCGTGAAGATGTTTGAAAGCAACAGCTATAT
The DNA here is from genome assembly GCA_035583135.1 of Lophotriccus pileatus. Lineage (NCBI taxonomy): Eukaryota > Metazoa > Chordata > Aves > Passeriformes > Tyrannidae > Lophotriccus > Lophotriccus pileatus. The sequence continues at coordinate 2,028,369 of JAWWES010000133.1, read as the reverse complement.
TCTTACCTCAGCCCTAGCAATTTTCCTCAGTGTGAGCAAACAGCAGCCTACCTGGCAAGTTTTAGCAGAGAGATGTGAAAGATCTGGTCTCCAACAGCCGTAAATTCAACCTCTCTCGAGATTAAAAAAGTAACCGCAATGAAGAACATGCTGCTAATTTCAAGATCTCATTATCTGAGTAGTCTTCTCATATAGGTTTAATAGGTCCAAGCTTTGCTGGCTCTGGCAAACCTACAGTAAACAAACACTTCTCTTCACACAGGGATAGCCAATATATGAAAAAGCTTAGGAAATACAAACCAAATCGAATTAAAAAGCACTTAGGGCCAAATGTAATAATTCCACAGATCAGTAGCTGAATGTGGTGGTTTTTTTCCTAGTGAGTTCTCTCTTCAGAGACTGCCCAACTATACAAACAAGGTTGTCTTACACTTGTGCCTAGAGGGTTCTTCACCCACTGGAGCTGGTTAACTCCAGCCCTGCCTCTGCAAGGGCATTTAAAAGCCCAGGGAAGGCACAGAGGACAGTCTATGGCACACAAACACATTTGTACACAGGATATCTGAAATGCGTACACTGTTCAAATATTTGGCTTGTTATATGACTTTTCTTCTAAAGTTCATGCATCTGGGTAAACACAAGCATTTCCCATGTCTACTGGTGTCCAAATTCCTCACGAGCAATCCCAACAATGTGAATTTGGAATCAGAAATTAAATATTTGTCTTGTCAACTAACATACACCAGTAACCCTTTTCAATAGCTTTTGTGTCTGGCAATACAGTTGAACACTGGGCTCTGGTGACAACCAGAGGTTGGGGTTTTTCTTCAAACAGGTTTTCTCCTGTATTCGGAGTAACACCAATTGTCTTTAATCTCTGCAGTTTTAAAATTAAGTAAACCAAAAGAACACAACTCTGTGGAGCTTACGTTGGGGGTCACAGATGACATTGCTACTGCTCTCCACCATGTTCCAGGGCTGGTTTTGACACTGTTCCTGTTCTCTTTGGAGCAGCAGCTCAATGGCAGCTGAGCAGAGCAGCTGTCAGGTAAAACAGGATTACTGAATGTTCCTTCTTCAAGGAGACATGAGTGTTCATCAGGGAATCATGATTGATGACATCTCAAAATCCCGAGACTTCCTAAAACGCTTTCTTTCTTAAACCGGCATAGATGCTGATCTCGCCCTTCAGAAAGTCACATTTGCTGTATCCCCTGTTGTGGGTGATACAAACAAAAAGCTGCCTAAGCCAAGGCAAAAGCCAACCTCATCTTTTGACCTGCAACATTTCACTTAGGCTTAGAGAAGATTCCCTTCTTTCCTGACTCCTTCTTTCCAGCTGTTCTGGTCACCAGTGTAAAATTTAAATGTTCACATGAGTTTTCCACCTTCACAGCAGAGAGAGAAAATCTCTTCAGTGTCACGTAATGTAAGCAATACACATCTAGATGCAAGGCTGCTTTCACTTTTGGCACAATATAATCCTCAACAGAGACATTTAACTACAATCAAGGGCTATATTTTACCCCCAGTTAGGTTTACATAGGTTCTCCATCCACAGGAGGGATAGAATACCAACACAAAACGCCAAGTGCAAACCCTTCTTCAGTATTTAGATGGTAGAAGAGAAGGATTTCTCCAAATTCAAACTGATTTCTATATGTGTGTTTATATTGTCCTAAATTTGATACTTACATTGCATAAAAATTACTATTTTAATTATGCATTAAATGGGTGAAACACATGGTCATTAACATAATTAAAAATGCAATAGAAATGTTACCTTTTATAGTTATACCGGATCTTAAGTATAAAAAAGTCAATGGCTCAGCTGTCATAATCTATGTTACCATGGTAAATGTTCTGCCATACATAATTCCATCTGCCTACAAACAGGGACCAAAAATACATATTTGTGTCATCTCTAAAGGAGAAGATTTCATTTTTCACTCCTATATCAAAGGAAACACACTTACATTGGTAACTGTGTTTAGGTCGGGAATTACTTTAGGGCAACTACAGTCAGTATGCCAACTACAATTAAGAGTTTAAGACAAAGGTTTCAGAAATCACCCATTTATAGTGACAAATTTTTACTCTCTTTGATTTCTCAATACGTGTTTTTCCTGCTCTAATCCTTTCAGCTTTCTACAATATAAAAAAAAAAAAAGTCTCTTTAGAATGTACCTTAAGCCAGTATTTTCCTATTTTTTCTTCCAGATGAGTATCATTGTGTGCTACTCTTTCCACTTCACTGGCAAAATAAGTCTAGAGGGTTCACTGCAATTTCTTTGTATGAAGTATGAAGTCTTTGGTACACATGCTGCCTATTAGATTTTTAAAAACATATATCACCAAAGCAAAAGAACAGACATCATGTAAACCTTCAATTAATGTTCAACAAAAGTCATTATGCTTTTTGGAATAAGGCTTGATAGAGCCTTTTTTACAATGGGGTGTATTCTACAGGGCAGTAACTGTTTTAAATAGCCAGCTTCAGAACATTTATTACTACAAAATAATTTCTCTTGAGAATTGTTTGCAAAGATACTACATATTCTGCAACAACAAGCCACTCCGTGCACTTACAAATTAATTCTTTGGGTTGTAGGTAACAAGCCTTACAAATTCCATTTAAAGTCCAGCTGAACTACAAATCAAGCCAAAATGGGCATTAATATACACTGTTATCTCTTCAAGCTCTTACACAGATTTAGTTCACATCACAAAGTGTGTTGCAACATAAGCTCACATCGTTTATTCCCAATAACCATTGGGTTAATCAACCTGTGCCCTCCACAAGTAGAACTTAAGTAAAAAGGATTAACACCCTGTTCTTTATGCAGACCTCAAATTCATTGCCCTTAAGTGAATGCAGATTTGGTGACTTTTGCAGAAGCAAGGCAGCCTAATAAGGGATTTCAAGCTGTAGCTGAAACTAAGGTGACCAACTCCCTCAATTCCTTGTTGAATTGCAGCAGGACCGGGCAGATAATTGCTTTATGCTTTGGGCTTGGTTTGTCATAGCAACAGTGTTGTAGGAAGCTGGAGAGTTCACCAGGAGCTTTTTTTCACAGAACATGATATTTCTAGTACTTCAAATTGATCAATCATAATTAGGATCAGAGTGACTGTGACATTCTATTATTAAATCTCAAAACCCCCATGATGCTGTTGCTCAGCAATTTTCTGTGACTGGAAGGAATGTCTAATCTGCAAAACCTTGATGAACAGGGAAAAGAAAGAAAAATAAACCACAGATGCAATGCACCCATACTTTCAGGGGAAAGAAACTGCTACAGGGAAGAGATGGGCATGTGGCATTGCTGCTGCATATGGGTGCTGCACCTCCAAAGATCAATGCCAAAGCTCTCACAGGCATTACACAAATTAAAGCTCCATGGAACAACAGGAGCATAGGCTGGCTCTCTCCTCAGCTTCCAAATGCCTCAAAGGACAGATCTTTCGAGAGGTTTAAATAACTTTACATTACCAAAAAATAAAAAGGCAAGCAGCTGCCCTTCGTACATGTGGGAGGCAGCTCCAGGTAAAGGTCTAGGTCTACGTGCACCCCTCCAAAACAGACACAGCAAGAAGCAGAGTGACAGGTGCAGAGAAATACCAAACTATGTTTAGTTGCAGCAAAGGCTGTGTCAGGTCACATTACAGATAACCAGAGCTTTCAGCCACCTCCAGCACCACAGTTGTAGATGCCAAGGTTTGCTCCTCAAGCTCTGTGTCAAATCATGAGTAATCTGGTGGGTTTAAAAATACCATAGCAAAGGAGACCTCAGTTTTGTCAAGTGATGAAGAGTTTCACCCAGGGAGCTGCAATAGCTTGGTTCAAACACGTGTACCAAGACTAGAAACAACTAAATTACCTGCCAGGTGCAGTGTTAGTCTGGGCAATAGGAGGTTATTACTCATTAGCCCATGCTGAGTAAGTAATTGATTAACTAATTTTATAATATAAAAATAGAGCATCAATCCATTTTCTACAGTGCCTGCCCATCCCGCCAAATCTTACCACCACATCCATAACGTGTCAGACAAAATGCTTTTTATATAGATTTCATACACATTTACTTTACTAAATATAGACTCAGTTCTTGGAGCTGAACAAATGGAAGGGGAACTAGCAGCCACTGGAGCCAACAGGAGTTTTGCAGAAGTACTTTTACTTCTAAATATTTATCCCCATCCTTCTGGCTCACTACTTGGTAAGTCACTACTCTGACTTACCCACCTGTCATGAGAACCATGAGTCCTCTCCTTTTGGCATATTAGTGCCATTAAAACTTAAGATCATCTGTTCTTCTTGCCCCCCTTTTAATGAACAAATTATTTTCTCCAATTGCATCCTTAGAACTTCATAATTCCCATAAAATAAGTACTGGAAGTCAAGTTTATTATTTTGGAGTTTTGATTGTTTCAGTAAGTGCTCCATTGAGATGATTAATATAAAGCAATGAACATAAAATTCCCCCTTTAATGGTGAAATGACACATAACAGCTTAGTATTTCTGTAACAGGAATAGGACCAATGCTTAAATAGCAGGAAGGAATGTTGGCTCTTGCTCCAAAGAGCTTTCTAAGACTGTAGTGGCTGTTTGTAAACAAATACACAAGAAGATCTGAACTGGCAACTCAAACGAGCTGTTCTGAAACTTTCAGCCTCAGAACTGCACATGGCTCACACAAGGTTTGGACCCAGCAGGGACACAGTCTAATTCCCATTGTTTCCAGCACATTGTGGCCCTTGGGAACAGCCCGTTCTTGCTCTCTGTAAAGTCTGAAGGTTGTGCTGACACTTGCTTGGGATGAGGGGTAAAAATAGGACTGCAGTGGCATCTTTTCATCAATTGCTGTCACCTGACAAATCATGTGTGCTCCTGGTCCCTGACGAGGGAACGAAGTTAGAAAATTCCAACCAGAATAAGAGGGGTGTCAGCGCTATTTTATGGTTTTCAGGTATATTCCAACTTTGTCCACATCAAAGAGTCCCTAAGTTGTTTGGAACATCCACCTGGATAAATACCAGCCCTCCAGGAGACAGCAGAGAATGCACACCAAGACAACAAAGAACCCAGCAAGGATTCCAGGTAGAGCATTTCCAGTACAAGCCTCCAACCGCGACAGAAATAGCCTCATTAAAGGGCAGGTTCAGATACAAGACGCTATTTATAGGAAAACCAAGTCTAAATTATTAGCGACACGCTCCAGATCTAAAAACTCCCCAAAGTTTACAGCGTTACAAGAGCTGTACGTGCAGCATGTGACGCCCCCGACTGCTCTGCCGGGCGAACCAACGGGCTTTGGCTCCCGTGCCCCGGACCAGCTGCTGCTCCCGGCAGGAACTAAAACTGTCTTGAACCGAGGCCAGGCCGTTCGCATCCAGCCCGAGCGAGCTCAAGTTCCCAGAAAGCTCCCGCGCGGTCACAAGGGAGGTCTGCTCCTCCCCAAGTGCTACCCCCTTTGCCCTGGCAGCGGCTGCCGCCTACTCCGGGCGCACATCAGAGGGCCGGGCGGGCCCCGCCACGCCGCGCCGCGCCGCTGGAACACGGCGAGCATTCCTGAGCGCGGCGGCGGCTCCCGGTCACGGGTCACCCCGCGCTGGCAGCCACTCCGCACCCAGAGGAGTGGTGGTGGGGGGGGAAGCTGGATTTTACAAAGATAAAATAACAAACAAAAACGTCTCCGAGTACACTCAGAGAGCGGGCAAAGGGTACTTCACAAGGGCTCCGGAGCTCGCGGGATCCAACAGCCCGTTGCCAGCTCAGGTCACGTACAGAACACTCCGCGATTAATCGCCAAAGTTTATTTTTTACTCTCGGAGTCTCGTGTGTGTGGGGTGCACTTGGGAGAGGGGGCGTTTGTGCTGTTTTTAACCCAAAGGTTTGGAGTACATGCTATTTGTGATGGTGCAGATGAGTTGTTAAAATGGAAACTGCCCCCAGTTTGCTATTTTCTGAACATATATATATATATAGGTACATAAATAAACTGGAATTACATTTTTTTTTTCCTTAAATAAAAAGAGAACCACAACATTTAGAAACACTGCAGGAGAAGATGAATTAGGTCTGGACACCCTCCATCTTTTCAGAAGTAAGCTCATAAAACAGCATTTCACCATCTGACCTAACATAAACGACAAGGGTATTTACAGCACTGTGTCACTCGCTTGAGTCCAACCAGTCTGAATGCCTGAAATACATCCCCATCCATCGGATGCCTGGAAACATCCCCTGAGATTCCAGTTCTCTAAAGGGACTTATAACTTATGTCAAGATTTCTCACACGGTGTGCAAGACTGACAGGACTTCAGGTCGCACAAAATTGCCTCACCCGAATCTGTGCCTTCACACACACCCTCCCACGTGAGGCCATGCTGCTCATGATGTATACTCTTCTTTCTGCCTCAGATACATCACCTTGAAACACCCAGATTTATGGTAATAAATAAAGCTCAAATTAAGCAAGGGATGTATTTCGTAAAGCTTCTTGCTAGTTTTCAGCAAGCACAACTTCAATGCCAAAGGCAACAGGCAAATTGTGGGAACTCGCCTTGGTTACCAGTGGTCAAAGCACCATTCCAAGAGAACCCCTGGAAGGGACTGGTCAGCAGCTTCATTGAGGTAGCTGTACCTTTACTTACACCAGCAGAACTGAATGCAAAGAGTTAACAGGGCAAACACTTCTCCAAAATGTTTTGCAGGGGGATGTTGGTGAATGAATCCTTGTTACATAAACAAAGATTCCTTTAATATAGGAAGTCTGGAGTAACTGCCCCATGACATACTGTACTTAATGCTCTATAAGAGCAGTCATGTTCTGCAGATAAATCAAAATATTTCAGGATTAGAGAGCCAAAACAAAAAAATGAAAAACGCAATAAAATAAATAACCAAACTGTAGAAGCAAACCCAACAAATATTGCTGTAACTCATTTTCTGTCCAGAATCACTCCTGACACTTCTAGTGAGCAAGGCACAGCTTTCAACTCCACAGCTCTCCAATAGAAATTTTATTGGATTGTTTCAGTCAGATGCCTGCTTGCAACGCTCTAAAAATCTCTGTGCATCACAAATGGATCCAGAATACAGCTCGCTTTTCCCAACCGAGTTCATAAATCTCAACAGGGTAATGAGCAGCAATTTCTAGCTCACACCGCCTCCCCTTTCCTTAAATACTTTTATTATTTGAATGCAGTTACATCTTGATGTCTGCATCCTGCTGGATACCACAGTTGTTTCTGTGTTCCCAGCTGACTCACCATCCCAGTAAGGACAATCAGGCACTTCAGAAAGAAGGATAAAAGGGAAAGGAAGGACGGCCACTGGAACAGAACATATTGTGTTTTGTTGAGTGTTTTCCCCACTCCATTAGTCAATTCCTTATTAACATTTAACCAGGAGGCTTCTACAGCCCATTTCCCAGTAACTGTTTATAAACAGAGAGAAGAAGAACCCTTCATTTGGGTTTCTGAGGCAACTTGACATGGCAAACACCCCCCAAAAAAAGCCTCCACAAAGAAAACCTCACAATGAATACTCATAATAAGACTTAAATACAGACACTGCATGTTCATCACGACCACTTTGGTGTCCCACAGCAAGTGCTACTGTTGCTTCAGAGAGGTTCCACCAAACTACAGATATTAAGAGCAATGAGTTGCGTTTGCAGCAGAGATGTGTAGTGACCATCGCTTGGCATGGAAAAGCTCAGTAAGCATGTTGGGGGTTTTTAGGGGTTTGGGGCGTTTTTGTGTGTTTTCAGGGGTTTTACTTAATGAGAAGAAACACAATTCCTTTGATATTTAACAGGTAAGTTAAGAAGAAAATCCTCTAGGACACGAGACAAGCAGTCGCTGATTTTTCCAAAGCAACGCATGCTATTTTTTCCCCTTCCCATCCCAGTGCATCCCACTCAGAATTGGCTGCAGCCTCACCGCAGCCCCATAACATGTCAGGCAGCTCCCTCACGGCCCATGGTGGGCAGCCCCCTCACTGCAACCTCAAGAGGAGCAGTTACCTCCCCACAGCAATGGCAGAGGGCTCCTGAGGCAAGTGGCATCTCCAGCTGGGACTTGGGGAAAGGGAAAAAAAAAGTAAAAAAAAAAAAAAAAAAAAAGTAAAGGAAAAATAAAAAAAAAAAAAGGAAAAAAAAGGAAAAAAAATAAAGGAAAAAAGGGTGGAGAAAGGAAAAAAAAGAGAAAAAGGGGAAAAAAGGAAAAAAATGAAAAAGGGGGAAAAAAGGAAAAAAGAAAAAAGGGAAAAACGAAAAAAGGAAAAAGAAAAAAATAAGAAAGATGCAAGGGAAAAAAGAAAAAGTAGGGGAAAACTGCAGGGGGAAAAAAAGGCAGAAAAAAGCCTAAAAAAAATAGGAAAGCCAAACCAAAACAAAAAGCTCCCCACAACCTAGTACTGCTCCCGCCCACAAAAAAAACCCAATAAATTAAAGCCCCC
>JAWWES010000133.1:1919231-2019801 GCA_035583135.1 Lophotriccus pileatus | reverse complement strand
CCCAAATGGTATAAACCTGAGTTAGACTCTTAGCATAGGCATGCAGTGTTCTTTGAGGTAGCGTCTTGTTCCTTAGTACATTTCGATGTATCCACATTCTTCTCCATCTTTTTTCAATCCTCTCCAATGATTGTATGCATCTGTGGGTCCACTCCCGACAAACTATCCTTAAATGTTAGCACTTAGAAAGATTCTCTTTGTAAAAAGGAAAATACTTTTTAAAATTTTGGGTAATTTGGGCGTTGACAGTTGTGTGCCAGTTGGTCTTTGGCTGGCAAAAACTGCTAAATGGGAGATTCAAATTTAAACCTATAACTAAATGAGCTCAAATACAATGCAAATTGTGCACTTGCAAATAGCAAAGACAGTTTAGATTGAACAGAAACAGGTAAGAAACAAAATGAGTAGGTTTTCAGAGGGGAAAAAACCAAGCAAACCATAACCTAACTGTCAACCTTATACGTGCACAAAAACAAGTCCATATGAAATCATACAGACAGCACAGCACGTGTGGGCTCTGGGCAAAGACACAGGTGATCTGAAAACCATGGAGCCTACTGGTAGAAATTATGTCCTGCTTCTAGGAAAAGTCAGCTGGAAATGATTTAACAATAGCCCTCAGTTTGCCTGAGGTTAACCGCTGAACCCTACAGAGTGGATGACCTCAGCATTTGGGGCTTAGAGGGTTAAAAAAGACAAATCATGAGATGCTTTCCATGAAAACCAATGTAGTCAAGCTTTTATGCAGTGCCCTTGTTTTCTGGGTCAGCCAAAGAAGCCAGCATGCCTCAGAGACTGGCTTGGCAATCCATCATCCCTGCGAGGAATTGAAAAAGGAAATGCTGTGCAAGTCAGCATAGTCATGTTAGATCTGTCACTGTCAAAGCCCAGATGGCTGTAAGATACTGTGCTATAAAATGGCTCTAGAAAGCTAATACATACCTCTCTCCTAGTAGGCCAGAAATTGTTTTCCTCTTGTCCAGTAACGCTTCTTGAGAGAACTAGTCATTGCGCAGCATTGAAGGTCCCTTGGGAAGCCCTAAGAAGTTTCCAGCACTGTTGGCTCAAACCCTCAGAAGTTAAAAGTACTTTTGAGTTCAGATGATTCTTTGCAGTTTAGGTTATCCTGAAGGGTGAAGGCTGGATACCATATGGATACCATACCATACCATCATTGAGCTACTAACCATTTCTTGATTCAAGTGAACTAATGCTAGTGGTAGGATAGAAGATTAATTTATTTGCTTCTTTTTTTAAGTATTACATTAGCATCTAGAAACACAAAAAAGTGCTGGTCATGTTGTACTTGATGCATTTATCAGTATAGTGAGAGACTATCTCTGTCCCATGCTATATTCTCATCAAAACCAGAATAAACAAAGGGCAGAAGCGGAAAAGAAAGTTGAATATGTTGAAGTGGCTCCCCAAGGTCATGCAGCAGACTGCTGGCAAAGCTGATGTCTCCTGATTACCAGCCTTGTGCTGTGCCTGCAGATCCAATGTGTGTCACTGACACTTCTGAGAGGGATAGCAAAGCAGCACTAGTCAAAAGCCTAAGGGGGTTTGACAACCAACCATAACATCTATCTGCCCTGCAGTTAGCCAGTTGCACGTTTATCCCTTTGAAGATAAATGGGGAGGAAAGTGAGCAGCCTATAAAGCAAGGTAGCCTCTGACTTCTGAGGCGTGATATAGGAGTGTGCAGTTCAGAGCTCATCACAGCAGTCACGGCAGCCAAATATTTGGGGTGATTTCTGTTGCTATGCATGCAGAAGGTTTGACTGGGATGGGACAGAAGGCTGGAACCGGTAGATAAACAGCACCAGAGATAAATTTGTAATGAGCAGTTGTAGCTGTACCATGATTATTTTTTGTCCCGCAGTATTTATTATTCTGTTGAGCTGTGCTGCAGGGGCTTGGCTCTGGAGGTGTGTGGCAATGAACTAATATTGAGTCTGTCAAAGTGAGAAATCTGAACTGTAAGAGAGCTGAAACTATTTTTATATGGTTCAGGGGTGTGTTGGAAGAAAAAAAGATTGAGTAAACTCTACTTCATAAACTTCATTTTAGTCTCAATACAAACAGAAATATTTAGAAAGCATCCAAAAATGTGGATTGTCAGATTGCTACAAACTAGTAAAGGCTAGAAGACAATTACAGCAGGAGTGGCAATAACATTTCTGGCCTAAGTGCTAAGTGAGAACGGATTTATCTCAGTAGCTCCACTAGAAGAAATAATCAGTTTCTAATTAAAAAGTGCTGGAATAGAAGTGTGGGATGTTATGCCAAATATCCATAGCTGAGGCAACATTAGACTTAAAGCCTACCTGGGTAATACTAAAGAAACTTTCTAGCTCTAAAAACTGTGAGTTACAGAACTGGAGAATAAAATGTGCCTTTGGAGAAGTGTAAGTGTAGGCTATGATTTATACCAAACTATAAATAAGGTTGTGTGCTCAGCTTCATCATTAACTTTCCCTAACTTGAGTGCTCAAGTGTTTAAACTTCACAATGAATTAAGGAGGTAGAAGGGGAAAGACGACATTTTGGCATCCAAATGTTATAAACGGAGCCTCATGAACAGAAACCAAGCTTGTAAATTAGCCGGGCCCAAACCATCAGGACTGATGGGCCCTTCCCATCATCTTTGGTAACCGAGGGTCCCAGGACATAATCTTGGGCAGTAGTCATTACACAAACTTAGCTGGCAGTCAGAGAAACTAAGGCCCTTAAGCAGTATTAGGGAAGTTGCATATGTTAGTGTTTCTGGCCTGAAAAATTCATAGTTATAATATTTAACTCTTGTTTAATCATTGCTTTCATGGCTGAGTACCTCCCTAGGACTGCTTGTCAGGTAAGGCAGACTTTTGCAATCTAATGCAATTAGCAGATGAATCAGTCTCAAGTGATATGATAGTGTATTCCAGTTTAGTAGACTGTTTAACACTTGATTCTGAAGTATTTCACAGTATTTGAAACATATTTCAGACAGTGTTATCTCTTGCTGCTGCTCTTAGCATAGTACTCTGAGATTAATTTTGTCATGGTTCAGAGGCTTGATTCAGTTCACTCTGGGGCAAACTGGGGCAGCTCCGTTTACTTTGGCTGATTTTGGTCCTTAGTCAAACTGACTATATTTTAGAAGGGTCATGCTGACACTTGCCTTTGAGTAGGATGTTAGAATGTATTTGTTCCCTAGGTCTCTCTGCACAGGGCAGAAACAGGCTCAGTGACACAGTAAAACTGCTTCTGCAGTAAAGTAATATTCAGAGACAGTAAAACGGTCAAAAGCTGCCCCTAAGGAACTATTCAGCATGAAAAAAGGCTAAAATTATCAAGCCTACAGTAAGAAAAGTCTGTTCATTGGAACAAGAGCTGCGACGCTGAGTGCTTTCCAAACTTTTCTGTATGTCTTTGAGCATTGTATGGCCAAATTAAGCAGGGAGTTGGTGTTTTCACATTTCCTCCCTATCACTGTCCTGCAGCTGAAGTTGGTGGAGAGCTGAGTGTGAGGGACAAGTGATTGCAAATCTCTGTGAAGTGTTTGAAGGTGTGTTCCTGGCCATCTGTCCCCCCAAAGTGGGTGACCCCATAAGGGAAGCAGGACAGAGCTGTGTCCGCAGACATCACCTTCGCTGTCCCAACACACGCTGCTGTAGCTATTTAGCCGAAATGCTTCAACATCAAACACCGGGCTGCAACCACAGCAGTGGAAGGGTAGGTGGGCACAGCTCTGCTTCTGCTGCCCCTGTTTGAGGCCAGTCGGTAACACACACAGCAGAAGGCTGGGACAGCAGTGAGGGGGTGTGGGCACCATATGAGAGTGCAGGGATTAGTGTCACTGCATGCAATTATGAGCCCCAATATCACCCTGACATGACACATAGTCAGGAGTCCCAGAAGGGGCATCTACATGCTGTAACAACAGCAGAACAGTCGACAGCCTTGCATGCTCGCAGCAGCAACTGTCTTAGCAGCATGGTATTACATGTCAAACATCTGCAGCCAGACAGCATCAAACTAGTGTTGGGCACTTCAGTCTGTGACAAACCTTAATATTGTTTCTCATGGCAGAGTTCAGCAGGGCTCTTCTGGATCTGGCCAGCATTCTAAGTCCTCTCTCTTGCCATGTCTCCCACCCCTCTGCTCACCAAAGGAAGCTGGCTATTTCTGGCAGTAGTTGTCAGATGATAACAGACTAAACAGCTGGCTGGGAGACAGAAGGACAATAACTGCTTGCTGTAAGAATCTCCTGAATTATCTAGTCCTGTCCTTGTTCTTAACAGGCAAGCCTGACACATCATCCTTTTCACACACCAGCTAAAGACCACCTTAAGACAATCTGGCTTTTTACCATCTCTACTTGCCTTGGGACACTGTTCCATAACTCACAGCTACTGTGGCTAGAAATCATCTAATTCCTAGTCTAAATGTATTCCTGGTCACTTTACATCCATGTGCTTCTTTATGATATTTTTATCATTGAAAAAGCACAAGATGAGGCTAAGCCTGGGCCTCTTCCATTCTACTTGTCCTAATTGTTTTGTGATGTGACTGACAAATAGCATGGATGCAAAAATATAACGTGAGTTGATTTGCAAAGTATTCTTATTAATTGAACCTGTCACTTTATTCGTTGCTTCGCAGAATGTAAAATGTATATTAAAAAAGGTTTTTGTTGTCCCTGGATTGTCCCATTGGACATTAAATTATCAGTGCTGGTCATTTTCAGTTTCTCCCTGGAAGACCACTTGGATACCTCTGAGCCTGTGCATTATGCTCTCTTAACTGAAATACTTCATAAAGTCTTATCATTTTTCTACTGTCTGTTATTTGTTGGAATTAACTACATGCTTAAAACTATATATTTTGATAATATATGTTGGAACCCTTTCCTTTCCTCCTCCTTCTCTCGCCTCCTTCCTGGGTGTTTCCGTGGCTTTGGTATTTCAGCATTTAACAGGTTTGTCACAGTTTTAAACCTCTCAAGAACTGAATTTGTAAAATAAAATCAAATCAAGATAAATAGAGAAAAACACTCCAAGAAATAAAAAGCAGCACTCTTTTCGAAGAGTAAAGACAGTCAAACATGCAATTCAGCTGATTTCATACATTCCGTTTACAATGGGTCACTGCTCCATACCTTGCATTTAACTCTCTTGTAGTTTTTCCGTCTTTCATTGTCAACAGAGCAGGAAGAAATTAAGTATTTTTCATTTTTAGGAGCTTCAGTAGAAGAGGGGTAGTTCTGATTGGAATAATCTCAGGTGACATTAAGACAAGCACATCTTGTTTACTTGCTTTGCTGATGGTAACAAGAGCTCTTAAAGGGTCTGGTTCTGTTCTCACTCACTTGGCTACAGGGGGATGAAGTCAGTGGAAGCAGTTGTAGCATAAATAAATGGAGCTGGCATGATCTAGGGATGGGGGCAGGTGCAGGATGGCCCTTACTGAAAATGCTCTAGTGGGACTTTAACCACTGATTCCATGGAATGGGAACGGATCTGCTCCTGTAGCTCAGCAGAGACAAAACTACTGGCGCAGAGCAAGGGCCACCATACTGCAGGCATTCAGTACACACTTGCTCAAATGGTTCAAGCCTAATTAAGTGACTGCAATGCCTCTACTACAAGGACTTCACAGCCCAGTGCAACTGGACATTTGCACAGGATATCCAGCACTTGCTGTGTACTACCTGAGACCTGAGAAAATAAGTGCCCAAGGAATACACTGAGTGCCCCCAATGATATGAGTGGAGTAAGAGAGATGTGAGTATAGCCAGAGTCAAGTCCTGTAAACTTAATCTTCCAATATGCTTGTCAAACAAGCTGCAGGGACCTACTGAGATGTATTTAACACGATCTGGGAAAAATGTTGTTTAATGTTATGACTAAAACTAAAAAAAAGGCAACAGTGGAGTATATAATTTCATATCAGGCAACACAGTTTCCTTGCAAATATAACACTGTGCTTTATGGTTTGCTGTTTGCCTTTCAAAGCAGTTAAAACCTCCTACCCTTGTTTTCTGCTAACTAAAAGTAGTAAAAACATTCTAACCTGGAGATTTCTTTCCTTATAATCCTGAATAACGGACAAAGATAAATGGAGCTGGTGATTTACTGACAGCTGCAGTCTCCTTGTGCTTTTTATTTCCTTACATGTCTGCATCAAGGTGACAAAGTAAAATCTTGTTTTGGTAGAGGTCAAGATCTGTGCGTGCAAGAATACATCGTGAACAGAGCTGTGAATATTTTTTAAAAATGATACTCAGAAGTTACAACTCCTATGGCCATGTTTACTGCCCTAAATTATTTCTGGGATCTGCTGTCAGATGGAAAACACTTTGATTTTAAGCCCCTGCTTTCCCTTCACTGTCTCTGATTAAAAAAACCCCAATCCTGTAGGCAGGGGAAGACTGGTGCTGGTTGTCTCAGTCTGGCAGGGCCACTGCTGTGGCGGGAGAAGGAAGAGGCATTGCTGGATGTGCCACACTGAGCCCACTCACATGGCACCGCAGCAGCAGGAGAAAACATAGAGGATTTAGGAAATGGCCATGCAGCCTGTGTGTTGCATGGCCATGGCTCTGAGGCAGCCACAGCCTGGCAGCTGGAAGCAGCGTGCACAGTGGCTCTGGCCAGGCTACACAGGGGCTGTGCAGAACTGGCAACCTGACACCTCTCAATAACAGTGATGACACTTATTATAGTCAGAAATGAAAGTCCGGTGTTCTGTGGTTCCCTTGGATTTCAGGCATTTATTCTTTCTTGCCTTTTCCAGCCTCTCTGCACTTGGTGAAGGCTTGTGGCTCTGTCATTAGCCGGGGGTGCACTGCCTTGGTTCCTGAGCGGGGTCAGCAGGGAGCAAGGGGAAGCCAGCCTGCCATAGGCATGGGGATCTCTCTTGCTGAAAGAACAGTAAGCCACATTTGGTATCATGAAGCCCTCCCCAGTCTGGGGAACTCACTTCAGGTTTTGCTCTGCATCCTGCAGTTGCTCCCACAGTGAACTGGAAATGTCAGCCCAAGACTTGCTCACCCAGCTGTACCCTTGGTAGACCAGCTCTGAGAGTCAATGGAAAAGTTTGGCCCAAGCATTTGCAGAAGATATTTTGCTTTAATAATTATAATTATTTCTCTTAGATGTCTCGCTCAATTTGAAAGTGAAGCCCAAATCCCAGTGTTGCATTTCTGTCATTTCTAATGTTTTAACCTTCAGTCTTGTGATGCCTCCTAGGTGCTTTTTCACTCCAGTCATTTGACTGTGAAAGTGAGAAAAATAAGTGCCAGTTTCCATTTAATATTGCTAACTGAATTTAGTTGATGACTAAGAGACACTTCTTTTAAAAAGATCCTGAATATTACACTGATAGCTGAACACTTAAGAAAATATCCTTCTTTTTTGTTAAATCTCATTTGGAAGGGAAGCACAAATATCTGAAACACAAAATATCATCATCCATTTCAAAGTTGAGTGTACTACTCACAGAGGGAATAGAACTAGTCTGCTTCATAACTACTTCTGCATGAGTGTCCTTCATTCCTCTGGGCACCATAACACAAGTCACTCAAAGTTTTAGTCTGAAGACTGGAAAATAATGTTAGTTTCATACAGACTTGCCACACAGCATCCAGACAGCTGTTAGTAGTGATAAATGTCACTGTATTTCTGCAACCTGTATTTCATTCATTTTTGTTATGTTTATTTTTATTTTAATCAAATATTTGCATAGATAAACTATGAGAGGAAAAGGAAAACCTCTACTTGTTGGTTTTTCCTTTGTACAAAATAGGCATCATAATTTGGCATAGGTCAGTGTGGTGGGTTTTGTTTGGTAATATGCATGTATTTTGTAAGTGAACTTAACTTTGTGAACTTCACCCAAAAAAATACTAGCCATATTCTTCATGGAAAAGCTCTTGGACAATGAAGAACCAGGAAGAGCTTTGCTGAGGGTGTAGAAAATGTTGCTGGCTGTTGCTTGTTGAACTTGCTGAGTGATTTTGTGCAGAGTTAGCTACAGACCAGGAAAACCTTGTTCCACTTCTTCCAAAGCAGCAGCAAAGGTGAGATGGAGCTTCCTGTTGAGCAGGAGCAGAACACTCATGTTACTCTGTAAAAAATTCATCATGGTCTTGTCACTGTTCCAGTACAGCCACTGTTGAAAGGCGATTCAACAGCCTGTGATTGCCTGGGAAAGCAAACACCAAGGAAACTCCTGAGCTTGTCCTATGGATTTTAGATCCCCTGTGGCATTTTACAAGGGTATGTTGTAAAGCTCAGAGGTCCCAGTAACCATGCTTGAAAATGTATCAGAAATGGTCTTTGTTAATTATCTGTGAAAGCCACCACAATTTAACTCTCTGCTTTCCCTTGTCAAAATTGTCAGACAGCAGCTCTTCTGTGTCATATGTTCTATTATGCAGCATGAGCTCAAAGGCTGAGAAGCCTTTACCTACTGAGAGCGATGGGTAAACTTCGACTGTTTACACTGAGCTGCTCCTGCAATGTGGGAGAAATGTGAGTTTAATTTGTGCTGAGGTCCTTGCAGGATGAAATCCTGATAATGTGGCCCATGCTGATAATGTCAGCTATATTGACTTTATCTCCAACAGATAGTTGCTTTAGTGAATGAATCACAGATGTCACTGTGGATCTTTGTTGTAAGAGAATGAGAACAAATTGGTGTGAATGCTTTCCAGGCCAGTTATCTGTAGGCAGAGTAAATGATTTTTTAGCATCTTCACCACCTAGTGATACTCGTATCACTTGCAGAGAGACAAAAGGAATGGAAAACTGTGTTACTCTTGTGTTACAACTGTGTCTCTTGGGTACAGCTCTAAGAAATGTGGTGTGGGACAAAAAAATCCCCATTAAACTCTACTTGCTGTCAGCACCCCCACCACAGTAACACAATCCCCTTTAAGAGAGCAGTTTTTGCTGCCACAGGGGAGAAATACAGCCTATGCCTGTAGCTGTGATGGTGGGGATGTCTGTCTCGGGTGGAACCAATCCACCTGGCTCCTAAGTATCCCCCCCACTTCCCCAGTAATGCCCTCTGGGGCCCCGGAGCTTGGGATGCCACTGCTTTGTTTCTGGGTCCCCCTGCTATCCCGCCCCATAAGCCTTGGGAGAGGTGGCATCCTGAGCGGGGTGAAGGCTCAGAGACATCCCCATGGTGGTTGGGAGGGTTGTGTTTTCCAAACTGCGGCAAAGCCAGGGTGGCATCGAGAGTGTGGGGCGTGAAAGGCCACGTGGGACACAGTTGGGGTGCCTTCCTGAAAGGCTCTAGGCTCAGACAGGGGTGAGTGCAGGAGAAGCTAGAAACCTTTTGTAAACCTATCACCCTACTCATTATATCACAGAAAAATAAGCTGTTAGAGGGAGCAGGAAACAGTATACTCAAACTCTCCTTCTTGCTATATGAGTATAGTCTAACACTGACTTTTAAACAGAGACTTCCACAGCAAAATGAACAGTTTCAGAAAAAATAAATCATCTTTTATGTCTCACTTCTCCTCTGATGCTTCTGTAGAAATCTATGTTTAAAATGTGTTTCATCACAAACCTGGCTCCCCTCCCATGTTTTTGACTCTTACAAATGAATGTTTCATTTCAGTCGTAAAGGAGAGAGACACACAAAAAGAACTACAGGGCGAGCAAATGGGAAAGCCTTGGAGGGCACACACTCTATCCCTTCCAGCACTGTGCTGCCCACAAAGCTTTCCTTCTGCCTGCACGTAGCCTTGGGAATGAAATGCCTGTTGAACTTTCTGTAAAAGACAGTGCACTTGGAAATGTAAAAGTATTTCAATCTCTCTAATATCCCAGCCTAGGTACTGCTGCCATGGGTGTGTGGCACGCAGTGGTGTGTTGTGCAGTACTGACTCAAAGTGCTCCGGTTTGAGTCAGTTGCTTGTGGTCACTGACAACAGCTACAGCCACAGGATTGTAGGAAAGATACAACCAGTTGTATCTGCTTAATAACTCTTGCCTTGAACACTAAACAACTGGTTAAAAAAAAAAAAAAAAAAAAAAAAGCTTGAATGGGAAAAGGAGGACATCCACTTCCAGGCATCATTTTAGACAGGTGTCCTAGCAAAAGAAAATTAGATGGGATAAAGGGACTTCAGGGGGATCAATAATGCCACGACAGCAGGAAAATTACCGTGTGACTGCTGTACTTTGCTCAGTGATAAGGAACTTTACCTGAGATCAGTTAAATGATTGTAAAAGACCCTCTTGCACACTTTCTCTCCCTATCAGATAATGGATCAGGATCACTGATTTATTCCTGCATGCTCAGAGGTGCAGTGGGATAGCAGTACCCGCGTGCCATGATGCTCCAACAGAGAACACTTGACTGTTTAGCTTGCACATTTCATTAAAGTGGTTGTATTTTTTAACGTGAGAAGTGGTTAGATTTCCTTTTGACAAGCGTAACATTGACAACTGGAAGGAAAAAATGTGGAAATAACTGACAAAAGAAACAACTTCCATCCGATTCCAAACACAATGGTCTCCATGGTGTAATTTACAACAGCTTGGCTTTTTGTTTGGTGTATTCTTAATCTTAACATAACAAATGTCACTGGTATCTTGACTGCAGTACCTTAAGCACAACTTAAGTGGAACAACCCAGGTGTTTAAGGGAAGATATAGTTCTTGCTGGAACAGTTTCACAGATGCAAATAAGAGCCTCGGTTCTCCAAGAGCCCCCACATATATATTTAACACAATGGACAATTTCAGAGATCTCTTAAATGAAAGACATAGTAAAAACACATGTAAAAAAATACAACCTTGGTTCAAGCACCAATCAATGAGTTTTGCTCTCCAGCTGCAAGACAGGACTAACTTGAAGGCTCTCCCAGAGGTTCCAGGGTAGCAGGAATTCATCACGTTGCTGATTTCAGGTTTCGCTCAGCATTATTACAAAAGTGTGTTGTGATAACAAAAGTCAGTACAAATGGTTACAGGTAAACGTGTTCACTTCCCTTTTGCTTTGTTCTTCCCCCGTGAAGATGCAAGAGATGCTTGGTAAAGTGGGATTTATGGGAAAAGGGATTGATTTCAGCCAGTGTTGTGGTCTTTACCTTGGTCTGGAGCGGCTTTTTGGGAATTTACTCACAGAGTTTTCCACTCCTATGAAGGTCACCCAATAAACTGTGTGTATGATGTCTTCTCGAAGGGCAGCAAAAATTCAAATAAATAAATCCAAATAAATACCCCACTCTATCCCAGCCATAGTTCAGAAACATGCCCAATGAGTCATTCCTTCCTAAATGCAATTAAAAATAATTCTAAATACAGAGCGGACGAAATGCAGAGGAAGACAGTAAAACAACTGTAGTAGTCAATTTTTTTATGAGTGATTTCTGCCTGCTAATTCAGGATATTACATTGTCATGTCTCTTCCTCATGTAAAATGAATAACCCTGCGAGAAGTCAATTCAGAACGCTCCAGAGAGCGCAGCCATCAATACCCTGTGACCTCGGTGTTCCCCAGATCCTGAGGAGTGACCCAAAAGTCTCAAACAAGGAGGATCAGGGCAGGGAGCTGTCACTGCTGAGAAGGATACTGCCTACCTGGTTCCAGTAAGCACATGGAATAAATTACAGGCAAAGAGAAGTCAGCTTTGGTGAGAATCCTCAGTGCTTGGGGTCTTCATCCCCAACCCTCTCCTCCACTACCTGGAACTTCTTTTCCATACCCAACACTCTTCACCTGTCCTGCTGATCACACGTACTGAAGGCTGCAATAAACTGGAGAGATTTTTCTTCTGGCTTCCAGCAGGGAAGGGAACAGGAAGCGTCAAGATATGTGGGGGTGAGGGGGCAGCTGTTCTTGTGCCATTTCCAACCGGGGTCAGAAGCAAACCCACACAAAGGCCTTTTTGCTGAAGCTGCCCAGCCCAAATTTCCGGCATAAAAGGGCACTGACAAGTTTAAATATTCCCCCCAACTCTCAGATGACTGTCCCAACTCCAGACCCATGGGATTTCCTCATCAGCTGTACCACCAGTGAAAATAGAAGGGGGGGGGGGGGGAAGTAGCAAGATGGGATTTATATTTGGATTTATATTTGAATACATACACACTATGCTAATCTGATTACTCACCGGGAATCCTTCTTTACAACAGCTTTTCCTTGATTAATCTTTTTTTCTTTATTAATAATCACCATAACATTACAGCCTTAGCAGAAAAGAGCAAGCTGAACACACCAGTACCACATCCCTCCATTTCTGCCCCTCTCCCATTTTCAGGAGGCACGAAGCGCTCATGGAACGAATCCCCCAGACATCCAGCAGCTCGGCCTTCCCAGGTCGAGAACACCCAACAACTCCCGCGGCCAACTTCACCATTCCAAATGTAAATTAATGCAGCAGCCGCCGCAAAAGCCGGAGCTCTCTCCTTACTCGCGGAGCGAGATGCGAGCGGAAAAGCGTTGCATGCAGCAAGAGCCTCCTGGAAATTGCTGCATTACGTTAATTAAGATTTTATTCATGCCTTTGGCCCCGCTGTGCCACCGCGGTGATGCAGCACGACACGCGCGGCGCTGCACCACTGGGAACTCGCACACGCGTGTGCACACACATTCCCCTCTGCGTGTGGCTGCGCGGGCACACCTGCACAGGTGGCGCCTGGGACGATTTGGAGGTGGAGATAAGATTTGGGATTAATTTTACCGAGTTTTTATTATTATTATTAATTATTATTATTATTATTATTAAATAGAATAAAAACCATCCATCCATCGCTCCATCATCCACCTGCCCACCGACGCGCTTCGGGGCCGCTCGCATCCCTGTATCGCGCCCCTCCCCGCACCCCGCGGGCTCCGTGCCCCCCCCCGCCCGCTCTCTCTCCCAGTCCGTCTCTCTCTCCAGGGGGGTGGATCCCGCGGGCCGTCCCCCCAGCCCCGGAGGGGGGCTCCCCCCGCCCCCGCCGCCCGCGCAGGGGAGCACCCACCTGGCGAAGGCGCGGCGGGCCGGCGGGGGGCGAGGGGCCGCCTCCCGGCGCGGGGGGCGCGGGCGAAGCCATCTTCGGCTCCTTCCCGCCGCCGCCCGCCTCCTCTCAGCCCCCCGCGGCCGCCACCATGCCGGGGACCCGCGGGTGACCTTCCCGGGGGCGGCCGCCGCTGCTGCAGCGCGGGTGGGTGGGTAGGTGGGTGGGTGCGCGGGTGGGTGCGGGAGGCAGCGGCCGCGCTGCCGATGAGCTCACACGGACAGATCCGCGGCTGCCGGCGGGCGGCGCGGGCGGAGGACCCGCCTCGTCCTCCCCCGCACACGCACACACACCCCCGGTACATCCCACCCGCGCTCACACCCCCCGTTCTTCGCGTCTGGCCGCGACCCCTCCACACACCCCCCACGCGTGTCCCCAGTCAGAGCATGCCCTGCATCTGCTGAAGCCGCGGGCGATTTTTGTTTTCACACCTTCCCCTTGCGGCTCCAACTGTCAAAATACAGGGGGTAAACCCGCGGTTTAGGGATGGAGAGAAACAAGGGATATTTTCAGGTGTGATTATCCTCATATCCCACCCTGCGGTCACACCCACACGCAGGGTTTTCAATCCCTGAGAGCACCTTCTGGCCACTACCTGAGTGGAACACGGTTCTTCCCTGCTGCCTACATTCATATATTTTAAGGCCACGGGGAACCCTATAATCAGAGAGCCTGATCTCCCGCGTAAGACAGGAATTTCTGGGAGTACAGTTTCCCTCAGAAACAAAGCCCAAACAGCTGGTGGAGCTACAATAAACACGTCAGAAAGGTGATTTGAAAGCGCTGAGTTACAATGAATGCATTCTATTCCCAGGCAAGGGGTTCCCATGGTGAATTACACTAATTTAGCTCCAGATTTTAGCCACAGGAGCTCACTACATCACTCCCTGCCTAAGGAAACCTTCACTCACTCATGTTTAAGTGTGGCACCACCTCACAAATCCTCACCAAAAATCCATTTCCTTACACAGGACTCTGCTATTAAAACAAATGACCCCCTTATTCAGCAGAGAATGAATTTGCTGCTTCACTCAAGTTCCCTTCCAAAAATAGTTCTGTTCTTCAACACGAGCCGTAGCAAAGCTGTTAATCAACATTATTCCTCTGCAAAAATTCCGACCGATGCCCTGCCCCAGTCCATGTCATCCCATCAGCCCTCCCGCATCCAAGTGCCGTGGGCTAAAAGCAGCCTCGGGAAGTACAGGCTGCAAAGTCACCATGATTCCTAGTGCATTAGGGGGGCGCTAAATTTAGCCCTACCTGCTAATTAATTTAGAAACTACTTAGTTGCGTTTGTGCCGGGATTTAGCCAATACCTTTAGCCCCACCTCCAGCTCCGTATCCCTGCATCCCTCCCCTGCTGATGCTTCTGGCAGCATTTTGGAACACCTGGCATGTCTTTTGCTGAACAAGAGCCACCGGCTGTTTGATGGGAAAGCACCGCTATTCCTCACTTGTGGAATGCTGCAGGTGCAGAGGACGTTTTTCCAAACCTGTACAACAGAGAGCTTTGATCCTGCTCACCTATATGTTCCATTGGCACTCTCCATCTCCTGATACTTCCAGAAGGAACATCTGTCCAGGTCACCTCTGTCACACAAGGGCATGTCCCTTCCTTGGATCCCACCACCGTGCCTTGTGCACAACCAACAGGTTTATTCCTGGGACGTACCAGCACAATTCCAGCCTGGCAACACAGCTCAGGAACTCCAGGGCCATGGATAGGCTGGATGGATCTGGATGATGAGGAGAGCTGAGAAGGAATACAAACTGACAGCAGGTTGTGGGGAATGGAGATTTAGTCATTGAGAAGGGTGGATCAGAGGGAATTGGTGGAAAACTAAGACCCAGGTGAGAGTGAAGCAGTGCTCTGGCCATAAGCAAGTCTTCCATATTTAAAGGTGATATTGGAAGATGGCTCCCAGGAAAGCTTGGGATACTGTTACTGCTCACACTCAGAATGAGTTTTCCCTCCTGTTTTCTTGCAAATCTATTTTACCACTTACCTCCAAAATAATGAGGTTTTTTCACTCCTTTCTCACCTCCCAAGCCTTTGCCAGATGAAAGGCTTCCCTCACCTCTGTGCCCAGGAACAGCTCATTCCAAGAATGGAGGTGCTGAAAGAAATCAAGGACATAGTAAAACTCCCAGGGGTTCCTAGGAAGTTAAGCTTGTATAGAGAAGCTCCAGCTCTGAATGGCCTCAACAGGGGCAGACTATCCCCTCTCCTGTCCCCACTGAGGCTGCTGGAATGCCATGTTTCCAAGCCCTGCTCCTTGGCTGCGGCTTCAGCTGGAGCTCTGTGCCAGCAGGAGCTGTGGATGGTGCTGGAAGAGGAGTGCAAAGAGAAGCAGAAGGGAAAAATCTGACTGAAAATGAGATGCAGTGCAGAGCAGTTGCAATTTTCAGAACTGCCTAAGGGACTTGGATGACCGATTCCTACTTAATTGGGCATTATAATTTTCTAGGCATCCTTGAAAACCTCTGCCAAGGCTTACCAAACGTTCATTTCCATGTCCAGCTTTGGAGAGCAGCCTGTTCTCTCCCAACACACAGTACAAGTTTCACCTTAGCAAATAATACTTTGAGCAGAAAACTGCTTTTAAGTTTCTATGACGAGGAGATGTTTTTCTAAAGCCACCCTTGTACCTCTGGTGATATTCTCTCTATATTTTGATGCTAATGTTGTTCTTATTGCTATCTGCAGGTCCTGGATTAAACTGCATTCCTGCTAACAGACCTCCCAGCCTTGTTCCCACCACTTAACATACTCTCTGCTGTGCCTGGGAGTTACAACCCCCCTTGGCACAGCTTTGCCCTTTCGCCTGCTTTTTCACTTGGGCAGTGATTTTACACTCCAGTTCCTTTTGGATGAACAGCCGGTAAGATGCATAGAACCAGTTTTCCCGATGAAATATTTCTAGTGTCAGGCTCTAAGCGCTCTGCTGTGATCCTCTGAGCAGGCTCAAGGCTCGGGGTTTCTTCAGGGATATTATTCCTGGGCATAAATACCAGAGGACAGGTTATTCTGACTTTGTGCCTGACGTGAGGACCACGAGTTCCTCCCTGCTGATGCCATTCAGGAGGTCAGTGCTCTGTTATCAGAACGATCAGCAGAGTGTTAACAGCTGGATAATGGATAAGTGAGCCCGACCGTATCCTTTTGTCAGTGCCTGTGCGAGGGGTATGATGCTTTGTTACATCTACAGATCATCTGCAGATGGAATTTGCAGAGTGCTGCAGCAAACAGCAGCATGGCTGCTGCTTCTTGTCATGCCTTTTCATTCTACAGCAACAATCCCCTCGGATAAGAGCCCTTCTCTTACGACTGGCGAAAGGCTGAGCTGGGTTAATGTATATCGCTCCTTTAAACCACACGAATCCACAGTTTCCCAAGTGCCAAAAGCTGCAGGATGCCGGCGGTGGCTGATGCCTGGCAGCTCTGCAGCACGGGCACGCAATGCGATGCCCCGCCTCGGGAAATCATCCGGTGCGGCGCGTCGGAGAAGAAGTGCTGCCTGCAGACAGGTCTGCACACAAAGCGGGGAGCACCATGGAAACTGCTGGAGAACAAAGGCGACGCACAAAGCTGTGCCGGGACCTGCGAGGAATGTCCGAAATACTTCTCTGTGCCTCCCGGAGGCGCGCAGCCCCCGCCGCGCCAAACTCCACTCCAGGGATTGGCTGCCCAGGGATTTTTTCAGCGGGGTAAGAGTTTCGCCGCCTCACCTCTGGTACAGAAAATTAGGAATCGTGACAAGCAGATTTTGCAGAGAACTGCGTTTTCCATCTCCAAGGTGATGGTGTAAAGTAGGGCAGCCTGCGGGGAATACACAGAAAAAGCATTTACTCTTCACCAAGGACTGGAAAAGAGCCTACTAGAAAGGATAATAAGTAGGAGTTAAAAGACATACTTTGCACTCCAGAGGCTCAGGGGCTGTTTCAGGGAACTTTCAGTGTCTATTCATTTTTTTTCTCTTCCCTGGATGCCAACTGCTGCTGCTGCTGGAGATGAGTGCCGAGCTCAAGGAAACCTCAGTCCCACTGGGTATATGGCTGCTTTGATTTGTTCTTCCTTTTAACATCTGCTGCTAAAGCAAACTAGATGAAGATTTGGCTGAGACAATTGCACAGTGTCAGCAGCACATTCCAGCTCAGAGAGCCCATACTGTACCATCTTTCTTAGTGGTTGTAGCTGGAGCCTCCATCAGGACTGGGACTGTACCGGCGGGAAGCTGACACCCCGTGCCCAACACACGTCTCCTTTTGTCCAGGAACAGCCGAAACACGGTGTAGCAGCAGTTTCTGGTCTGGAAATTCTGATGGATAACAACAATATTTACTCCTAAGTGGTATTTAGTTACATTTTGATGTCCCTGATAAGCACCAGGAAACAACCTCTAGCAATTCCCATACTGCTTGTAACAATGTCAGAAAGCCACGGCATGACATTAACAGTTCTTTTTCCTCCCCAGTGACTCTCCGAGTCTCGGTGACAGATGAATATAAAACAGATGGGATGGTGGCAGAACCTCATCAGATGGACCTGATGGGCCTCGAGCTGCCCATGCTATCGTATAGATTAATGTCATGTAATGCCGGGCTTTGTATTTTGATATCAGAAGCCATGCAGTAGCTTTAATCTTGGGTCTTGTCCTGTCCTAATGTTAGGATCCTCATTTTGATTGTATGCAAGAGATATATTTGGGAAGCTGTATCTTCCTTTCTGCATATCAGCTTTCTGTGCTAAGCTTTGAAACAGCAAAACAGGCTTTTCTACTGTGTGAAAAGGCCTTTTGGAGTTGCTGCATTTCAAAATCAGACCAAAAAACCTCTAATTCTGTCCAAACCAAGTATTTGATTGCACCAGATTTCTGTCATGTGTGTTTCTCAGATTGCTATTATCTCTCATATATTTAATAACTATACAAATTTGGAAATATCTGTATTTGGCCATAGCAACACATCTGACACATCTGTTTAGTCTGAGATCCCTGCAAGCTCTTCTCTGAGCATCCACAGCAGAGCCACGTCACTGAAAAATAACATCTCCTTCTGACATAATTGCCCCTTGCCTCTTCCACAGCTGACATAGGATGTTCCCATGGGACACTGCAGTCACACTACAAAGTCAGCTTGTCATATTCCCCATGACCCACAGCTACACGTGCAGCCACCCCCGGCAGGGTCTGTCCTGGCTCTGCACAGAGCCACCACCCTCTCCCCCACACCTGGCTCAGGAAACATCCTGGTGTGCCCCCAGAGGTGAATGCCAAAAAACTGGGAAGCTTCTTTCTCTGGGAAGCCGTGCTGCTTGGTCAAAGTGGTGTCCTCTGAGGGGTCTGGCAGATCAGTCCCTCTCAGGATGTTCCTGGTCTGGTTTCAGGCATGATGCAAACCCCAGGAGAACAGCTCCCCTGCGGCACCTTGTCACTTCGAATCCCCATCACAGCTAAACCCAGACAGTGCTGAGACACGAGGAAAGAAATTGTATTCAAAGTTAACCCCTTGAACCTGGGTCAGGACCTCTCTGGATCAGGCAGCCATGGAGATTTGGAAAGGTGGTGATGGTTGATATTAGAGAGACTGTGGTGAGACAGGTTGATTAACATCTGCCCACGCAGCAGGACACACTGTCTGCCATCCAGCAGCCTTCACTCTGTCCTAGTGGAGAGAAAACATTTTCTGGGCAAGCAAGCTGTCTTTCCAGCATAGCATGCCAGGAGAATGTTAGAGAAAACATTCCCTTTCTCCCAGCCTTGCACACCACCCACTTCAGCAGGAATACCTCCATTTCCCCCCATAAACTGCCATCTCACATCCAAAGTTCTTGTCTCATATACAGTGTGAGCACACAGAGCATTAGCTCTCACAGCAACACCTCCACATTATGGAAGCTCCTGCCATCCCTTTCCAATAAAAGCTCCTCAGGAAGTTCCCTAAGGAAGGACTTGCTCTTCTACATGCACCACTCAGCTACCAGTTGCTGTAATGTGTTTGACTATTCCTTAAAATTGTTGCTTTTGCACAAAGGATATCTATCTATCTCTCTCTATATATATATCTTATACATATATACAATTTAGGACAAAATTAACATGGAGTTCCCAACCAACAAAGCAAGAGAGTAGGAGTTAAGAGTGGGAGACACTATCCTGTTTCCCCCAAAGGCAAGATTCCAACCCAGCCACAAGCAACGTGTCCCCAGCAGTGCCAAAACACTTGGATAATAAATGGAATATAAAATACAGCACAGGAGCTGTAATCAGGACACCTGAAACAGGGGATGGTGCCAAATTCAGGCTTAAAAGCTGCAAAACAGCTCTGCTGGAAGCTGCAGATGACCCACTCTGCCACTGCAGCTGTGCCTATATATAGTTATAAGAGAGATTTGGCTATAAAAATACATCTATAGATACAGTCTAAGCCCAAGTAGGCTACACAGCTGCACGCTTCAACACCCAAATAATTTAAAATATTGTGCCCTGATCATATTAGTCTGGTTTTTCCACCAGAGTAAGAGCAGGGTAAAGGACCTGGATAAGAGCAGGAGGGTTTCAGGTGTGCTTGTGGTCAGGAGGTCCACGAGACAGTTCACCTTCAATCCCAAAAAGAAAAGGAATGGGCATCAAAAGTTCAGGGAGGGAAAAGATGAATCGGTAAGAATAAAACATAATTCCCTCTTAAGTTTTTCAAGAGACTCACTGTGTTTGTTCCACAGTTCTGCTTCTACACCAAAAATCACTTCTGGTGTAAAGGCAGACCTGAACCAACAGGTCACAAACACTTTGTATTTGTGCTCATGGAACATAAGGCTAAACCTTGTAAGAAGTTACCTACTGAGCACCAGACACGATGGGAGAGGTCTGAGGGAACAGCTGGATTCGCAAAACACTCTCACCAAACAAATACACGGGGCACCAGGTAACAAAAACCCACTTTTCGTATCAGAACCACGTTTCAGTGTGTGGGAAAGGAAACACAAACAGCAGCCATGGTGAGGGAAAACAAGCAAAAAACAAAGGAAAAAACTGCACAAAGCACAGAGGCCAAAAGGTATTCAGCCGTGCCTCCTCCATATATTATTCACAGGGTGGGAGAACTGGACCATCCCTTTTCCCCAGAGAGATGTATATGGCTTTATCTATGTGATCAGCCAGGGAGCAACACAGCCAAACACACCGGATGCCAAACTGCCCCCAGCTTTGTGTTGTGCCTGCAGCCCAGAACAGCTGGAGCAGCTTTGCCCTCTGCTGGTCCTGAGAGGCCCCTCAGCCCATCCCCAGGCAGGAGCCCCTCTGTCCCACTGACACCCCTCGGGGCTGCCACCCTCACCCTCAGGCCTTCCCCAGAGCAAGGATGACTTACAGCAAGGGATTCAAGAGTGCCTTAGTCAGGGAACAGCCTTAGTTAAAAGTCTGGAAAAAGAGTAAAAACAACCCTCTGAATTCGATGGAGCCACAGCAGCGCCTGCCCCAGCCCAGAGAGATAAAAAGGGGCAGGTGAACGACCTTAATTAAATCACACCACACTGGAAGGCTTTCCCCATCCCACTCACGACTCCTGAATGCATTCCAAGTCCTTTCCTTCGCCCAAATCACCAGGATTGCACACCGCAACGAAACGTTTGGAAACAGCATTCCTGGCAGGCAGCTACCGCTGAGGGGTGCACGGGGCCAGGGAAGAGAATCCCCAAGGCAGGAATACGGGCAAGCCCCGCCGCCCACGGAGGCACCGGGCGCTCCCAAGGGGCCAAGGCTAGTTTGTCCCACCCCTTTAGCCCTCTCTCCTACTTGTTTTCCCGCTCGGATGTTTGTTTGGTTCCACTCAAAGTGCCGTAAAGGCGATAAAAGCGCAAGCCAGCGTTTGTCCGGCACAAAACCAGTCACCCCGGCAACGGCAAGCAAAGCTTTCCCAGATTCTCCCGCCTGGTTTTCCCCTGGTTTTGCAGGGATTGATGCGACTTGGGTGAGGGCTGCATGTGCCAAATATGCCGTCAGCAGCGGCACAGGGAGGCACGAATAGGAGAGCTGGCCTGGCTCTGCTGGAAACCAACAAGAACTTGCGTGCTGCCAAATCCCCAGAGAGCTGGCGACTGCCTCGCAGCATCCACAGCGACCTGTAGGTAACTGCATTACCCCCTCGCTCAGGCACATCTCAAAGTCACCCAAGCATACCTTATCTAATTACTTTTCCAGCACTGTGCAGCATTATTCCCATGATTTAATCCTGCCTGGGATCATTAGACACCACGGCACCCTCAGGAAAGCAATTATGACACTAACCTACGTTTTCAGGGGCCTGGGCAGGCAAGTGCCTTTGTCATCTGTCAGAGGGTAATTTTCTAATTTGATTTAGAGCTTCTCTAGAAAAAGATAATTTACTTACCTGCTGGCTTTCAAGGATGCCTTAAAGCCTGTTTAAAGTAGTGCACTGACTACATCTCAGGGGCAAAGAAACCCCAAAACACCAGTATTGGCTGTGTAAAATCAAACAGCTGACAGTAAGACGAGGACAATCAAACTTTAACACAAGGTGCAAAATCAAATTTAAAAAGGTTTTTCTACACTGCAGGGGCAGGCAGAAGGGGCAAAGCATCACGTTGTTAGTGGGATACAGTGCCACTGAAAACCTGCAGGTCCAGTAATCTTGGGATATCAGGCAGGTGTTCCACTAAAAGCAGTCCTGCTGCTGCCGCCACGCAGAGTCTGCAACTCGTGGGGGAGAGGTAAAAATATGAGTGCAAAAAATAGTATCAGATTCAGCCCCGTGCTGGGTCACAAAGAGCAAAAAAATCAATGGTGGGTTCTGCTCCAGGCAGCTGGATGTGGAATGATGCTCTTTCAAAACAGTCAGGGGAGACAATGAAATCAGCAAAACCAAATGGGCACTCCAAGGTTAGGAATTCCTACAGTTTTACAGTATCATCCTGAATTTTAAAATAAAGTTTATTTCTTGGGGTGGGGGGAAAGGGGGGAAAAGTCACCGTTGAAAGCTCCTAGAGGTGAAATATGAGTACTTTTAGGGATGCAGCTCTTGGCATGGTAAAACTCAGTAGCTGGCCTCCTCATCATATGATGGGGAGGGGTAACAGTAGCAGAAATTAACTGTCACGTGTATTTGAAGAGAAAAAACACACAAACCATTCTGGCATACTTGAAAATCCAAGGCTTTGTAAAAGCATCTAGACCATCCTCTCCATTCCTGACTTCTGAATTAAAAGCCAAAATGCTGTTATTAACTTCTTCCAGAAGTAATAAACACGGACTGTCCTTCCCTGCTGAAGCACATTGTTGCACTGGTTTAGAAAGGGAGAAAAAGAAAACTCATGTTGAAGTGTAAGGAATTAACCTGTATAAATACGGAAGGGACAGAAGGGTGACTTCTGTGAGCTAAAGTCAGAAAATGTACAAGACCAATAACTCCCAGACTTAGGTTTTTGCAGTTCAGTTCCACTCTCCACCACACATAAGTCTGAATCATTTATGAGCTGAATTATTTATAACATGGATATATTTTTGACTCAAATGAACTTCAGCAGCAAAATCCCGAACATTTTACCCAGAGTAGGCTTATGGGTTTATTTCTCTCCTTCACATCACAGAAACAGAAAACAAACTGTCTTTTAGGCAGGATGCTGAGGAAAAAAAAACCAAACACATTAATGGATCAATTCTTTTCATAGGTAGGTATGGAAATGACTTTTTACCGTGTCATCAAATATCTTACCCACCTAGGATAGGAGGAGTCCAAGATTAAATAATAATAAATAAAAAATGCTGCGATTGGACTGAACACTTGAATACTGCAGGAGTCCACAGGGGAGTGCCAGGCACACAGGTTAGTTCTTCGCTTTTCCCCACCTTTCCCCTGGGAGGAATCCTCCATACACCATTTCCAAGAACCATCAGCAAGCTCTTCCCCTCCAGCCCTTTTGTTTGTCCCTTATCTTGCACTTTTCCCCTCTGTCTTCCTGCTATCTGCAGCCTGATCGCTGCTATTCCCTCTCCATTGACTCGTGCTAATCCCCTCCATTCACTCCCTCCCTGCCAGCAGGCTGAGTCACTCACAAGTACAGCCTCGCGTAGAATTCCAATTTTCCCTTCAGGGATTTTTTAAATATTGCCACTCTCCCGTGAAATACTTGAAAGCCATTTAAAAAAATCACCATCTTAACCTGTGAACTGCACAACTTTTAACACTTATCTGCAAGTGAGAACTACTTCTGGAGCTAGAGCAACCACAGCTATCAAACAAAGATATTATTTCTTCCACCGAAGATTCTTCTAAAACAAACAAAATCTAAATTCAGTTTAGTGTGTATTTACACAAGTAAATTTTCTCCCAGACTTCTCCAGGACAGATTTCCCGATAGCCTTCGCCAACTGAAAATACAGGGAAGATGATTCTCTGCTTTGAAACAGTTTATGGTCTAAAGAGAGGCCTAGAGAGGTTTATGCAGCATTAACCACTTTTATTATTTATGGTGTCATAAAGCAAATGGAAGAATTAGAGATACGCAACAGAAAATTTCTCAAGCGTTTTATTTTATAACCTAGTGTATAAAACATACAAAAAAATAATCTAAATAATCGGAACAAAAAAAAACAGAACAAAAAAAAATAACCCCAGAAGTGAATGAACTAAAGCAAAATCTTGTAATACACGTTTTCCAGAAAGCTTTACCTCAAGGCTCAGAAGCAGTAAACATTCAGCCTATTCAAAACGGGGTTCAGACCCAGTTTCACACTTGCAGTCTGCAGAGTTATGGCTCCAAGGGCCCGGCTTTAGTTGCTGTAAGCAGTGGTGGCTGTGGGGGCTGGGTTTGGTAGGTTGGTTTGAAATACCTACAGTTCACACTCCAAGATCATCGGGCCTGGTTAGTTGTCATCAGTGAAGCGAATGTGTTTGCTTGTCTGTTGAGTCTTCTCGAGTCTCATCCTCTCAGCTTTGGCAATCAACTGCAAACAGGAAAAATACCACAGAAAATTAGAGGAAAGTGATACCCCCTTAGGATTTGATCTCACAGTCATGGACTTATTCTTCAGTGGTTTACCAGATTTCCTAAGAAAAGCTTTATCTGAGCAGCTGAGCTAAGCTAGATAGCTGTCAAAAATAATAGATATGATATAAATTCAGTATTGCCTCACAATCATCCAAAATAAAGGTGTCTCTTCAGTTCCTGATCAGTTGCTTTCATTCCATCCCTTCCTCCTCCCAACAAGATTGAAGAGAACAAAATTAGGATTTTAAAATCCTAAAATACAGACTCTTATAAGTTAAAGAGCTCTATCTTTTTACTGGGCTCATTTTGTGAGAGATGTACGAAAAACAAAGTTCGGCCACAAGAGGAATGCTTCAGGAATATTGTGGCATTTTAAGCAGGAAAAAAACCCAGAAACCACCAGCACACCACACTGAAACCCCACACAAACCACTCAAGAACAATAAAAAGCACAGAAAAACCACTCACAAAAATAATAACCCCCGCAGAAACCCCCCCACATAAATACGAACACATAAATCCACCAAAAACACACACAAAACCCACAAGCCACAGGAGACAGGACACATTGAAACCACAAACACACACACAACATAAAACCCCCAAAACCCACACAAACCCACAGAAAAACGCACATACACAAACCACAGAAGCCACAAATCAACACAAGAACTCTCCCAGAAAGGCACATGGAAAAGCCTCACAAACCAGCACTAAAACATAGCTAAAGGCACATAAACCCCCCCCACAATCCAACACCAGGAATGCACCCAGAGGCACATGCAGAACCCACAATCTTCCCCCCAAACCCACCAAACTCTCTAAAAATAATAATAAAAAAAAAAACGAACCAAACACCACCAACACTAAACCACCCAGAAATACGGAACTTAAAAAAAAAAAAAAAGTTACCACAAGTCTACCAACCCCACAGAACACCCCAAAAACCTAATACACAAATATACTCCAAGGCACATACAAACCCCACACTCAAACCCTTCTAAAACCCACACTCAAAAGACACATACAGAATCCAACAAACACATACACTAAAAACACATACAGACAATCACCACCACCACAGAAACCACAAACCAACATGAGAAACCACACATAAATGCAGGCACATTCCACACAAAAAGACACTAAATCACATTAAAAAAAAAAAAATCACAACAGAACAAAACCAAACCCACCTATAATACAAAAAACAACCCCCAAAGCAATAAAAAAGCCACCAAACCACAAAACCCACTAACAAAAAACCCCACAGTGACTTCTGTGCTGGGGACAACTCAAACATTCCAGGTATTGCTCTGGGGAGGGGGCATTTGCTCACTGGGCAGCCCCACTTTGCTAGATTTGAACAATTTCACATATAAATCAAATTATTTGTTCCTTCTGCATGACTGTGGTGTCAGTGTGTCCTGCAGACAGCACTGAAGTGCACAGGATGCTGCTGCACTCACTGTGGCAGCTGGGATTTCAGAGAGAAAGGAATAAAACTGATCTAAAGATGTAACCAAAGGTCACTTTTACTCTCTGATACCTAAAAAAATAAGACTGAAAGAGTTTAAGAGTAAGAAGTGAGGAGAACAGTCGTTCACTCCTTGCACATGGGGGATGGAGAATTCCTAACAAAGGAAGTTCTAGGACATGGGCTGCCCATCTCATACCAGTGAGAGTGTTTTTATACCAGTGCCTCAGAATTCATAAGAGGCCTCAAAGATTCCCGTTTCCAGCTCATCAATCCAGGATCAGCACCTCTATCTGAGCACACTCCTGTCTGCAAACAGGTCTCCAGTCCTTCCACAGACACCAGTGGCACAGAGCCAGGGAACTGGGGATGTGCTGTGGAGTGCTGTAGACCTGTCCCCACAGGCCCACACACAGGGAATTGCTTGGCCTTCCAAAGGCACAGCCCCGGACCCCCCAGGCATCATCAGGAGAGAACAGTGTGGGCTGTGCCCAGACATTCCCACTATCCTCCTTTTCCATACATCCTGTAAATTATGCCGCCTTTCACAAATATCCAATTCTCACTTCCCCATTAAATGCCTTTCACTTCTGCCACCCCTCCCACCCTTTTAACTTCCTCCTTCCCTCTGGGAAAGGGGGGTAGAAGGTGCAAACAAAGTTCCTCCCCCCCAGGAGACAAGGATCCAAGGGGAAAGCTTGCAGGCACTCACTCCTTGGCTTTGGGAACGGGAGACTCCAATCAGTCTGGAGTTTAAGGCTACAGACTGATGGATTGCTTTAGGTCTGAATAAATTGGCACTGCCCTAAAAAAAGCAGTTCTGGCAGGAAGGTTTTCCATCAGTAAATCACGGAGGTGGTTCTTCTCAGGCACTAAAGCCACAGACAAAAGAGAAGATGGCTTTGGAAGGGGCAGCAGAGGGGTGACAGTGAAGGACCAGGCCCGGGGGAAAGCCTGACACTGAGCACCCTTTTTACTCCCAAGGACAGCCAGGCCTTAGTCAAGTTCTGGGGAATCTTGGGATATCTCTTTTGGACCTTTAGTTCATTATAAGAACTATGCCAGACCAATTAAAATCTCAAATCTAATTGGTTTTAGGGGTGAGCATTATTATAGAAATCTGCTCAAGTTCTCCTTAACCCTCATCCCAGGAAAAGAAGAACATGCCTCTACTTTTTAGAGAACACGGGAAAGAGCAATTTCTAACTGCCTAACGTGACACTCAAAAGCTGTGTGTAGCCCATGATGGGATGCAGTCTGTGCATTTCAACACTAATTAGAAGAAAGCATAAAATGTGTTAATTCCAAGCATAATGCAGCTAAATGGCAAAACACCCATCTTCAACGTCTGAGAAGGTATTTAAAAATATTAACAGAACAGACCTTTACAAGAAAGATATATTAATAGCATATTTTCCTGTAGATATTTTATTATAAGTAATTACTTTTTTCTTCCTTTCATTCTGAGCTCCAAAAGAAATCACCTTGTAAGCACGAAGGAAGCATTTTCTAATTTTAAACATTGCTTACCATCAATCGGTATTTTGGGAACACAGCCCGTCCAAAAGCAAGGGAAGGGTTAAGAGTTCCTGACTGTAGCCAGGCATTCTTGTCTTGATGTTTTGCTTAACAGCGTTAGCATTTAAATGGAATTCCCCGGGCTTTGAAGTTCACACCTCCCGGTGCGGGCAAGGTGATGGGCAGGAGGGAGGAGCAGGAGTTTGCATCCCTGTGCTGCCTTTGTTAGGCAGGACCGAGACAGTTTGTGTTTGCAGGCCAAGATGAGGTGCATTACTGACCAATTTACACCCGTTTGGTCAACAGCGACCAACCTTCAAAAGGTGAAGAGTAGAAACTAGAGAGCAAGTCTAAGTTAAAGGCTAAGGTGCCACTTTGGTTTAAAAAAGTAAAAATATATTAAAAAAAAAACCAAACAAAAAAAAAACCCCAAAAAACCCAAACAAACAAAAAAAACCCCCAAAACTGGCAGCATTCAGTAAAATGCTCTAAAGTTGCAGAGCTTTCACATTCCCTTCCTAGTCATATTGAAGTAAAAAGGGCTCAAGTCAATGCCCTCTTTAATGCTTTTAAGAAAATTAAATCAGACCTTTGGGCAAGTTCTTTATGCACATGTTTGTTTAAGAGAACTCCGCTCATTAGTCTGTGGGATCTGTGAAAGAACATTCAGGCAAACAGGGTAAGACACGTCCAATATGCCTCTGACCTGTACAACCCCTGTTCCTCTAGGCCAATGAAATATTTATTTTCAATTACATATGTAATTTCCCCCCCCCCCCAGCATCGAGGAAACAGAGTCTCCAAAGTCACCAGCAAATAATTAAGGTCAGATGATCTGAAGTTTTGCAAGCAGCAGCAGAAAAATTCAGGTTAAAGCCAACCCAGAAGCCTTATCTGCAGTGTGTGAAGCAAACCTGGCAATAAAAGATCTGTGAAATACTCTTTGGCTCCTCTCTGTCAGGTCAAGGATCTGACGGGCTTAATAATCCAGGAACCCTTCATGCCTGCAAGGATCTTCTGTGGCAGGAGTGGAGGTTGCAGCCAGCAAGTTCACTGTAACACTGCCTCAACTCTGCAGCCTGACAGGCACACCAAGGTCAAGGCTGGAAGGGAATTTCCCAGTTTGGATCTGGAAGCTGTACAGCCATGGATTCTTGCCAGCATTCAGCACAGCACAGAACTGTGCAGGAATAAAACTGGGCAAGTTAGGAGGGGAATGAGATTCATCCTCAAGAAACCCGTTTTGTGGATCATAGTAGAGTATTACCAGTATAGCACTAGACTTGATTTCACTGGAGCACATCAAGACTACTTAACTTTTTCATGAGCTCATCCAGACAGGGTCTGAAAAGAAATCCAGCTTAAAATGAACTTCAGGCCTTTAGACACAGACTTAACTTCCTCTGATTGTCCCCATAAAGACAAGTCTTGCACTTGGCAACTGGGTCAGGACAGACACACGTTCTCTCCTTCGTAGCTGTAAAACTCTGCTGCAAAGTCAGTAGAAAATGATTTAACTGAATACACAAAGTATCAAAAATTATGGATCTCTGCAGAGTCATGTTTTCAACCATGGCTGTGGAGGAAAGAGATTTGATTTGCACATTACCTTCTCGGTGCCCCTCTTCTTTTCTCGAGGCTGGTTAAGTTTAGCTTGTCTGTCCACCAAGATCTTCTGCCAGTAACGCTGTTCATGGTCACCTTGAAATAAAAATAACATCAAGGTACCTGAATAAAAGTAGGACACAAGTAGATGTCCTCAGCTTACTGTAGATGTTTTCAGCTTTCTAAGGTAAACACACATGAAAATACCTGATAGGGAAACCCAGCAAGTATTTCCCCAGTAATCTTAAGTTTCCTGGTCACAGGAGTCATAGAGAATTCCTCTCTACATGTCATTAGCAAAAGGAGCTGTGTTTGAGCTGAAGTTTCACCACAGCACATGGAGGCCCTTTGATTTACTCATGTACTCAACCTCTGACTCATTTTAAACAACTCCCAAACAGAAAAAAGTAATTAGTTTAAGAACAACCGAGATGGTTTTATTTCATCAAAACCATTGCCTGGAGACTCCATGAACTGTCAGGAATACTTGAACAGCAATACAAGGGCAAATAATCATGCAGCTTTTCTCAGCAACTGCCTTGCAGTTAAGCTGCAGTTTTCCACTGTTCCCTCTGGTTTGGGATGTAACTCCCACAATGGGAACTTTGTGATCTGTTGCATGGTCTCAGGGTTCAGCTACAGGGAAGTTTCCCCAGAATATTCCTGCAAAAGTTAAGCACATGTGATAATGTTCAGATCTTACCACCTTGCCAGATGAAAAGCTGAATATCTTTAGTAGCCAAGTCCTAAAAAGTGAAATATTACTGGGAAGGATTTAGTCTCTGCAGTAGAAAGCATTAAAGATTCCTTCCTTATTCTTATTCTCTCACCTTATGCCAGGGAGGAAAACTAAAATCCTTACTTGTGAGGATCTTGTGCTTTCCTGGGAAGCTTTTCTATTCTCATTTCAATGAGCCAGTTAGGGAAAAAAAATAAATCTTAATGCTATGAATGGAATGCTCCTGCAGTGTAGTACTGACTCCTAACCTACTGCCACACTTTTATGTAAGAATACAAAACCAGAGACAAACAATCAGAGACAAACTGAGAGCACTCAGCTGTAAAAGCCAAAACGGGAAGCTGTTTCTGGATCTCCAGAACACAGTGGAGACAAATCTATCTCCAAATGACATGAATAGCATTCACTGAGTCTTACATTTGAATTAACTTCGATATTATCATGAAGGTTAATGCTTCTATTAAAGCTTTTCCTTTTGCAATCCTCAGTTGACTTTCAGGGGAGTTTACAGCCCTGCACTCATGAAACTGGACTTCATGTGAAGATCTGTGCAGGAGTGGGGTAAAATCTCAATACACAGACGGGGGAATCTCATCTGGTTTTCCTTTTTTTTTTTTTTTTGCACATTTAGAATTTCTAGTGCATGCCTAGAATTTAAAAGCTTTATTCTGAGAGATTTGCTCTTCTTTCCACCTCTCAATTTCTTAAGATTTTTTTACACTTTGAAAACTAATCCAATCCAAGACATGAAGTAATTTCAGAAAGAAGTAATACACCTTAAAATGAAGTTCCAAAGTAGAGCCAGTAACATTTTTTGTGTAAATACAATTAGGAAAAAGGCTTATTCTGGCCTAAGTTATCCAGCTTCCTGAAAAATCAAGATCAATTAGTTGGTAAGTGCTAAATCCACTGTAAGTATATCCATGCTGTAACACCCTTGTCCTGCTATTTCACACATCAGTTCAGTATTTAAGTCTCTTTAAAATTCTTTTGCATCATCAGAATGTTCTATTCATAAAGTTGACAAGTGAATTAAGTTCTACAGTGCACTGCCACTGAAAGCAAATAAAATCAGTCCAAAAAAACCCCAGAATTAAGTTAGTAACAGGAAGCAAAATTTATTTTTCTCTGAACAGTGGCATAAAGCCCCTAAGAGCTGTATTAATTTCACTAATTGTGAAGTTACTCACCAAAAACCAAGCAGCCTTTTCCCCAAAGCAAAGTATTTAAACACATCCCTGAAGCCACCATGTGAAACAATCCTTTCCACAGTACTTACATCTTCTCCTGTACTTCCATTTAAAAAAAAAAAACCAAAGTCTTACCAGTGAGAACTTCGAATTTGCAGTTGTTTTTTATCTGGATTTCTTTGTGTGATTTCACAACAGTCTGAGCATCCTCAGGAGTCTTGAAGCGGACATGACACTCGGTGTCCCCCTCCAGCATGTCAACATAAGCCACCTCAGCCAGCACTGCCAGAGCATCCTGTCAAAGCACAAGGGAGAACACACACCATAAATCAGTCTTCAGAGGGAGAATATAAAAAAAAAGAGTGACTTTTGACTATTTCATTTGGAGGTCATTAACATTTTCCAAAAGGTCATGAAGTAGCAGGCAGTAGCTGAACTTTGTCATTTATCCATCAATCTCTTGTCAAGTAGCTTTAAGATGTTTTCCTAAGGAGGTTATACCTGAATTCTGAGCCTAAGCCATTTCATCTTGCCCTCCAAAAACTTTAGGCAGTAACTTCTGAAAAAGTTATTTTTTTTTGCACAAGTATCATTTTACTAAAGGAGCATCAGTAATTATCTATTTCTCAACACTGTATCTGACTTTTTTTAAAGTTAAGTTATTGGTGTGCTATAACAACATCGACCCCAGAGAAAATATAACACTTTATTCAAGGCATTAAATATATAAAACCAAGCCCACTCATGGCAGATTGAGAAGTTAGCAGTAAAGCAACTCTTTCTATCTTTATGAAGTGACCTCTGCCTGATAAGTTTTCACTGACAGCTAAAGGAAGAAGAGTCACAAATGTTCTTGCAGATGAAGTACTTGACTTGTAATTCCTGCTGTTAGGGAAATTAACCAGGACCACACATTCCCACTCAATTTGGTTCCCAGCAGGCAGCTCCACTAAGATGCTTCCATTCAGGAACCACACACTGCTTTTAACCCTCTACTACCAAGGGCAGCCTTAAAACAAAACAAAAGTTAAGTGGCAACGCTGTTAAGATCATTTGAGAGCCCCCAAAAGCTGCTTTCCAGCCTTATTCTGGTACGCCAATGTCATGAGTGCATGGAAAACTACAACGAGGTGACTGGTGTTCATAACTACAAGAGTTTACTGGAGCTGGCAAACGTGAGCAGCTCTGAGAAGGACCTTAAGTGCAAAACAGGGAAGAAGTATAAAATTAAAACATCCAAATAGTATTTGTGGCAGTTTTATGCAGTTGACGGCCCAGTAACACAGCAAAGCCAGGTCTGGTGGCAGCTCTTCCTTAAACAGTTATATAACCGCTATGGCCAGGAAAAAAAAAAAAATCCCAAAAAAGTCAGTTTTGTGCTATTTTAATAGTAAGTTTTCCTCCTGTCCACCCCATGTGAGGGTGTGACACAAACTTTTAACAGTGAGGTGTATTCTACAGTCCAGGGGGCCCTCAAAGGTTACAAGGACAACTGCCACATTCCCTCAGTGTCTCCAGCACCCAGACAACTGCTGCAGATACACCAGATAAGGCCGATTAAGTTGAAACCCCATCATCAGTGGGTTTTCAGGGAGACAGTCTCTCCTGTTTCTTAGGTTTATGCACACACTTCCCCGTGACTGAAACGGCCTCCTCAGTCATAAAAACGACCTCAGAACTCCCATTTTGAACCACGTGAACGACTGACCTAAGTGGTCTGGATATCAAGTTGTTCCAGTTCTTTCCAGTTGTTATTCATCCAAAAGTGCAATTTGTGAATGAAAGTGTCCTGTGTCATACATGGAAAGTTCAGTATCTGGAAAAAACGCTGTTATTTCCTTTGGAAAACTTCTAATGTTTCCATTTCAGAAGGATGCAGCTTAAAACTGGTATTTTCCTTAAAAGGAAATATTCTGCTTAGCACGTGTAACTTTTGTATGGTGACATCA
The DNA here is from genome assembly GCA_035583135.1 of Lophotriccus pileatus. Lineage (NCBI taxonomy): Eukaryota > Metazoa > Chordata > Aves > Passeriformes > Tyrannidae > Lophotriccus > Lophotriccus pileatus. Next base: position 1,987,311 of record JAWWES010000133.1, on the reverse strand, counting down.
CACGAAATGGAAGGTATCCTAAACACTTATAAAGAGGAAAAACAGCACTTGGCATAGCCAAAAAAAAAAAAAAAAAAAAAAACAAAAAAAAAAAAAAGCAAACTGATTTTACAGGCTCTACTGCTGTCACTCTCCTTGAAATAGAATTTGTTATTGCAAAGTTATTACTGGGGAAAGAGAAAGAATTGTGGGTTTGTGTTTGGGTTTTTTTGTTGTTTTGTTTTCCTTTTTTGAGAGAGAGCATTTTCCTGCTCCTTAATTCCTGGTAATGCAATTTAAAATCTACTTTTATATTAATAAGAGAAACACTTCTATAGATTTCTTGTCAGGATAATTGGCACAGTCATAAATACAGAACTCTGCATCAGTGTCCAACTTTTGTTAAACTGGAAAGCACTAGAGAGTTTCTTGGTTTTGTCCATATTTTCCTTGTAAACTTGACATTGCTCGAAGCACACTCAAGGCTTGTTTTTCCTTGGAAACATCCTCTTGAGCCCATTTTGCCCTTGTAAAACCTGCCATTCGCAGGTAGTAGAGAAGAATCTGTACGCAGCCAAATAGATAAAAAAACCCCACCCAGCCAGGCTGAGTTAAACGGTATTCCATATTCAAACATTTGGGGGGCACGGTGAGAGGAAGGGCCAGCAGCTTCCCTGAGGTTACAAAGGCATTACCTTGATGTGCTTCCTGCCCGGCAGGGGCTCGGTGCTAATGATCTTCACAATTACTCCGCTGACGAACTGAGGCCCCATTGTGTTGGCCTTGGCGGGAGGGGCACAGTCTTCACTGGTGGCTGCTCGAGTTAAAAACAGTGGGGGGGAACCCCCAAAAGAAAGTTTTTCCGTCTGTTACATTGAGAAACTAAAGTTTGAAAGCATAGAAGTAACAAAACGTAAACAAGCATTAAATATTGTTACAGCAGCTCAGCTGTGGTGTTTCAAACCAAGGTCAAGACTGTCCACAGGTTAAAGTCAATGTAAGTAAAAAAAGACCACTTCAAGGAAAAAGGCTTATAAGGAGACTGGGGACTGTAAAACCCTTCCTAAGAATATTTTATATTCTATTGATTATAGTTAATAGTTGAACCCTCAATTTTAGAGCAATCAAAAACAGGCAGACAGGCATTGGAACACCAGTGTCGAAGCTGGTAAAAAGAAGCACAGAAAACCCAGAACAACAGAATTCTACATCAAAAAAGGTAAAAATTTAAATATAAGGATATAATTACAAAGCTCCTTTTTAATCATAAAGTAGATAAAGCCCAATTGAAGGCTGGCTTTTTTTTTTTTAATGCCTTACTTAGATGAAATCGTTTTGTGAATCATTGCAGGTACATTTAAGCCAAAGCAAATCACGCCTGACCTGTACCCCAAAAAAAGCTGATTCCTGATTTACCTCTGAGGCTTTTAAGACTACATTTACCTAAAAATATCCTTAAACTTAAGAAAGGCTACTGGAATATGCTGAAATGGCTTGCGTGGTCTTTACTTATGAAGCACCTTAATCCCAAATCTATCTAAATACAAGGGGGACGTTGCTTTTAGGATCTGGCATTCAGAGAAAGCACCAACATTTCAGAAAGTAAAACCACGTGGCAGCGTTTCTGCAAGATCAATCTTAGATCCCTTATGTCGGTGTAGTAGAAACATTAAAAAAACAAACAAACAAAACAAAACAAAAAAAAAAACCACAAGCCAACCCCCAGGATTACTTTTGTGGTTTTCGGATTTCTGCGCACAGGATTCAGTTTCCATCTCTGCTGCTGGCTCAGGCTTGATTTGAGACATGCTTTTCTTTAAGGAGGCCATACTGGCTTTCTGCAGGGCCAAATATTCTTGCTTCAAACCCATCCACTCGGTCCTGTAAGAGGCAACCCAGGCACAGCATGTCAGTTGTAAACAAGAAAACGCCGTTTAGAAACTTCATGATAATTTAACAGTTTACAAACAGGACAAGGCAGACTTGGTGAGCAGTGCAAACCATTAGAGATCCTCCTGCACTTCGGTCAAATTAAACCCTGTCCATATGCGAATTTTTTATTACTTTGCTCTCCACTTAATAGGGCAAGAGAGTTTCAACAGGACCAACCCACCATTCCAATGGAGAGACTCCCAGATTTGTTGTAAGGATTCAGACAACATATATAGAACAGCTCGGTAAACTTGTGTTTTTTCAATGGAACTACACAGAGCAGAGGCACTAAACTCAGAGTTAATTCAGAGATAGTGAACTCTGAATTTACTGAATTAGTTCACTGAACCCGCTCCTGTGTCACTACATTAAGAATCACTCACTTATTTTCTGGAAAAAATCAACAGCTGGTTAAAGCCACCAAAACCCCACCGAGATAAGGACATTCCTCACTATTCAAATGCATTTCGGTTAAAAAATACCCCCCCATGGAAGCAATTTATATATTTACATACATTTAACATGGAGATGTTTCTGCAAACAGGGCCAGCTTTGCTCCACAGCAACACAATGCCCGCAGTGCCACTGTGAGAACGACTCATTGTTACCCTAATCTGCGCTATCAAACAAGCTGATAGAGGATTTTTAAAGAGGAGGATATCTTGTGGTAATGGTTTTAGCTGTTAACAGTGACAACTGGATACTTCAAAAAAAAAAAAAAGCAGCCAGACTCACCCAGGATCATACATTCTCAGCAGAGCAAAGGCATTAAAATAACAAAAGGCCCACGTAATGATTCTTGGAGATAAAAAGGCCACACCATGCCATGGCAAGGTTTGGTATAAATACAAGCTAGTTAACTTGACCCAGAGAAGAGGAGACCAAGGGGAGTAGTTCAGGTAAGTGTTTGCAATGCTTGTGCTCTGCTTCAACTTTTTATCTCTCCCTTTTGCTAGAGTTAAAATGAAGTTTAACTAAAACTCTCTTATTTGTTGCAGTGTCTCAGAAGCCTGATGGAAGAGGATAAGCACAATCGATAACTGTATTTTTTGTGTGTGTGTGTGGACCCCTTTTACTTTAACATGGAGGTGCTTTCTGTGACATAGAAAAAGTAAGTGCTTCCATGTTTTAGTAGAGGTGAATCCTGATCGCAATCCTCAAATACCTCCTGGGATTTTACTTGGTTGTTTTTTTTTTTTGCTGCACTTCAGTTGAAAGGTTTTTTTATTTGGGAAAAAGATAAAGAATTTTCAGCGGGAGCAGATCTTCCTCAAGAGTAAAAATTAAATTTTAAAGGACTCCCTTTGCTTTAACATGGAGGTACCTGCTGCCTAAAAAAGTAAGTGCTTCCATGTTTCAGTGGCGGTGGATCCTAATATTCCAAGGATTCCCAAGTGAAACACACGTTTGTTTTTTATTATTGCATTGTCATAACTTAATGGATACCTTGGGGTGGGTTTTTTAGTTCCCTTTTAGTTTCTCCACCAAAGGACCCCCACAACTTTAATGTGGATGTACTTGCTTTGTTCCTCCATAGTAAGTGCTTCCATGTTTTAGTGGTGGTGAATCCTTTTTTTGCCTCCACACTTCCCTCTCTTAAGAAATGTATCAAAATGCCGACAAAACGTGTTTATAAATAAAGCACAATTTTCATCACGGTACAGCACGGGATGGCAAGGACCCCCTCGACTTTAACATGGGAGGTACTTGCTGGATGCCTCAAAAGTAAGTGCTTCCATGTTTTAGTTGTGGTGACTCCTGAGAGCCCAACAGATCTGAATTAATTTGTGTTTTGCACAGACTTACACGTGGAACTTTCAGAATTTCAATCTACAGGCTAATACTGTTGCTAATATGCAACTCTGTTGTATGAAATTGGAATTGCACTTTAGCAATGGTGATGGACTGTCAGACGTGCAAGGATGTAAAGAATCTTCAGTATTATTACAAAAGTTGTAAATATTTTGTATAAAATAAAAAGTATTGAGTTTTAAGCAATAAACTGTCAATAAAGAATGCAAAAGATGACTTTGAGAAATTCTTCTGCAGGAAAACATACCTGAAAAATATTAAATCGTTGAAATATGTGGTACCAAAAAGCATCAGTGCTTACTAAATCCCCAAGGTAAAAATATATATTGTAATATAGTATTAACTCCTGTCAGGAGAGCCAGTGCACTCTAATTAAAATAATAAAACCTATGATTAATTTGCCAATAATCAAACCACGGGCCCTAAAGGTGAGAAATTTGGGACCACTTATGGGTTTTTCTAGTCTTGAACTCACCCTGGAACAACACTAAAACCTCTACCCAGTTTTGTCACCTACTTGGACAGGACTCTGAGTGGGATGACTTCTTCCCCCATTTTGTGCCTTTCCTTGTGTTTCTTCTTGTGTTTCCTTTTAGCTTTGGAAAGAGATGTGTCTTTTTTATCTTTGTCTTCTTCTGCAGAAACTTCTACATTAAAAAGTTCAAAAGGAAAAAAAAAGTTTAGTTGTAACACTGAAACGGTTTAAATACGTTCTAATAAAAACATGGAATAAATACTGTTTTTTTTTTTCTATTGACTAATTCAATTACCTGAGTTTTTATACTCTTGTCACACACTACACGTGATTTCAATGCAGCTTTCCCTATCTCATGGAACAAACTGGGATCATCAGCATTTTCCTTTTGTATTTTAATGTATTTATCTAGATTACTTTGCTGTCTCCATTTGCCAAGGCTGTCTGTTTAACCCACCCTTTACTTCACTCAAGTTCTCTCGACATGAACTTCTTTGAACTATTTTTACTTCTGATTAGATTTACCACCTGCTTTGGTGTTGCAAGCTCTTCCCTATTCTCCACGCAGCTCCTCTCCTGGGAATGACTCCTTACCCAGGTTTAAGTTTAACTGCAGGGAATACCACATGTTCCTAAAAAGACCTAATCACTATATCCACTTATCCATGAGACAATATGCCATTCCATTACACCCAGGCATATGAACCATGACAATGTATCAGAGCCAACAACCTTTACCGTTGGAATCCTTTGGAGCTTCTGTTGTTTCTTCTTTTACTGTTTCAGCTTCCTCCTTTGCAGCAGTTTTCTTGACTTTTGGAGCCGCTGCCTCCCCATCTCCTGAGCTGGTTCTTTTTCTCTTCCCAGGCCTGCTTTCACAAGTTACCTCTGAGCTTTCTGTTCTGTCCCATTTCCTTTTCTCCCTCTTGGAGGGCTGCCTTTGATTCTCAGTTCCCTCCATTTCAGAACACTCAGATGGAGTCCTGTGTCTTTTGGATTTGGGTGCTGGCTCTGTTGTAGTGTTGGTGTTTGATTCCTTTGGCTCTGCAGCTGCCTGGGCATTGCTCTCTTTCTTCACTTTGGATTTCTTTTTTTTCTTCTTTTTCTTCTCCTCTGTATTAAAAACACCACAGTTATAACTTGCCCAGGATTACACACTACATTACATTAATTCAATTAAACAATCATGATAAAGTGGGTTGTTAAGTGAGATTCCTGCCTCTGGCATCCGTGGGAGAGGTGCAACACATTATTCTCAAGTTTTTCCTAGGCATTTTAAAAAGGAAAAAAAAAAAAGTGTAAAAAAAAAAAGCATGGTTTGAAAACAATGGATTTTATTCCAGCCCCCCCCAACAGCTGTGTAACAAAAACAGTGGTATTTCTGAGTTATAGCAACATGATTTATAATAAAGCTTATGAAAAAGATGGCCAGTGCCTGAAGTCTGGGAAACTGTATTACACCACCAGAAAGCAGGAAAAAAACGTTTCAGTGATTAAGCTGCAACATCATCCTGTGATGCTGCTTTTTTAGTTACAGTAGATTGTATGTACTGGAGATATGCCCAGATGTCAATTCAGGATTCTTTCCTCAGCAATATCTTTTTTTCCAAGTAATTATGAATCACGTAAAGACGAATCATATAGATCCTCTAAGAACATTCCTCTACAGAGTGCTCCTGCTGAAAGAGCAAGAGATCCACCTTCTCTTTAGCAGCTGAGGTGCAAAACTGATTCAAATAACTTTAAAATCTTACCCACTACAGTGCTGTTACTTGTGTTCAGTGTAGGAACAGGCTTGTTCTTCACTGTTTTGGGGAAAATCCCAGGTTTCCGTGGCGCTTCTTCTGGCGGATTATTCAAAAACTTACAGAAGGAAAGTGAAAACAAGCCATTACTAAAAATCATGCTTTTAAAAGACTCTCCATCCCAGGTATAGCCAGCAGGCCTAATCATATTCCAGTAGAGAAATACTTTCAAGTCACAGTGAAATACAGAAAATTGGGCATGACTGTGCTTGTCTGACAAAATTTAATAGCCATTGTAGTTTTATACATTGAGCTCTATTTTGGTAAGAGAGGCAAAGTGTGGCCAACCAAATTACTGAAAAAATACCTTTTATGCTTCTGGTAAGTCCCAGATCATTAATAGCTAATTTTTAAGGAATTATGGAACTGATTGGAAGTCTGGAGGTAGGAGACAGGAACATAACTCCTGCTAAGAGAAGCTTATAAATCATAGTGTTTTAGGAATTTCTCTAAGATTCAGGAGGTAAACTAATAAAGACCAAACTATTCATGTGACAGTGACAGTAAGAACAATGTTGACAGGGCAGAGGCACCAGCACTCACCTCAATAGCTTTCTCAGCTTGTTCTTTAGTTTCAAATTCCACAAAAGCAAAGCCCTTTGGATCTCCAGTACTCTTGTACCGGGGTATACTGACATAAACCACGTTACCACACTTCCCAAACACCCTCTCAATCCAACTGTGATTGACATTTTTGGGAAGCAGTTCCTAAAAAAGAAAAAAAGATAAAAGTGGAGCGATCTGAGAACAAATTCATGTACCTGTAACAAATGCATTACATACTTGATTTAGATGTTCATCTTCTTCCTGTGAGAGATACCAAGACCTCACCTGCAGGTGTATCTTTGCAACATGAAATATCCTGGTAAATTTAAGACCTTGGAGCAAACACAAGTCTGCACCGTCCCAAAGCACAAGGAATGCTTTACTTTTGTTAATTGGTGGCAATGCAGATATCTCAGAAAGAGTTCTTCTCGGTCAGTACAGTGACTGCTGATGAATTCCTGCTGGAAGCTGACACTTTCAAATGTAGCAGTTAGCACTTGTGACAAACTTTCAGGCAGCTTCTTGGATGGCAAAGCTGTCTGATATTTATTTCTATAAGATCCTTCATACAGCAACACATTTTAGCAGCTTGCAGACATCATGTTTGAGTCCCACATTTCCACTCTCCTGTCATACCAATTTCTAACAAGACCCAACTGAACACTTGAAAATCCCACTGTGAAATTCTTCCTTAAAGAACAGAATGTCAGCACTACATTTTTTTTTTCCATGGCAAGTTACTGCACCAAAAGGTTTTCCTTGTAGAGAAACATTTGTCACGTTCAAGTAGAAAGTTGTATTTGCATTAAACTTGATCTATCAATGAAACATTTCGTTATGGTTTGGTCTGAAGTTGAAAAGCCAGTTACTCGAAGCTTTAAAAATATTATGGGATGAGTTGCAAATAACAGTATATGTTTATGTTAAAGCATATAAAAACAGTCAGGTTATTTCAGAGAAATTTAACTTAGCACCACTTCTGTTGTCCCCATTGCCACATCCCAGCTATTTACCAAACATTTAGCTGTGTACAGACAATGCAGCTCCTGACATTTACAGTATCTTATCCAAAAACGATAGGGACAAAGTATTGGAGAAGTTCAAAGCAGTCCCTGCAATCCTGTTAGGAAAATATTACGTCTGGCAGACTGTATTTACAAAAACAAAACCCAACCACCTTTTCTGGGCTGTTGTTAAAGAAGGATTGATCAGAGCAATTCGGTTTCTCCTTATCTGGCTGGGCTGGTACTTTGGCTGTGATGATTGTGTATGTGTCCCAGAAACCTCGGTGACTGCTAGGAATTACTAATGCAGCTGCTACCAGCTACAGGTTCTCAGTCATAAAGAGCTTTCTTTAGAGGCAAATGGAATTCCACACTGGCTTCAATATCAGTATTAAAAAAAAAAAAAATTGCTTTACTGTTAAAAAACGCCCAAGATTTTAACGTGCAAAAGCTCATCCACCAGATCTCTTTCTAAGTCACCAGTGAAGCTGCTCAACAATATGATAAAGCTGACACATCTGAAATGCCACAAATACAGACTTTTCCCATCAGCACAAGCTATTTTCATTTAAATTAAGGAATCACTCCAGGAAAGTAGCCATAGGATAGCATGCTAACAGGAGGACTAAAAAAAAAAAAAATTCATTAAGAGAATTGTAAGGAAAAACTTTAGGCATATTGTGCCTATAAAAGAATGATGCTTGTGTGTTACAAAACTAGAGGCCCTTGCAGTAACAGGTCTTATAAACAGATTGTACTTTTTAAAGTACCCCTGATGAACTTGCAAACTCAGCCAGAGCCTGTTTGATGAAACTAATTAAGCTATTATTACCAAGCTTTAACTACATTAATGTAATTAGTAAATCTGCCTTGGTACCACCGGTGTTCCTCTAATGGCATTTACAAGCCCTGTGAACACAGCAATAGCTAAATCAAATTGCAACTTTTCTTACCAGCATGTGAAGCAGCTCTTGGCTCAGCATTTAAAATGATTTAAGAAATCCCTGTACCAAACGAACCCCTTCCTTGCCATGGTCACTGGCAGTTCTATAGTTACCTAATTAAAATAGGGCTGCACAAGCAGCAGCATCTGCCCAGTTCAGAAGACTATTGTTGCATTAATATATTTTTGCACTCTTTAATTAAATTAAAGGAGTTGCTAAGAGGGACCTGAGGGACACACAAGGCCAGCCTTACCACATAGACAGTCCGACTGTCCACATCCTTTGGCCTCTCACCCAGTGGTTGGCGTCTTCTGATTCTTGTTCCTTCCAAATCCAGCTAAAAATAAGGAGAGACAAACATTTTTCTATGAGGTTATTGCCTATTTCAGCACCTTTACCATTATTTTTCCAGCACCAGCAAACATTGAAACGTTAGATGTTTAAAATGTGAAAAGTTAAATACCTCTACAACATTGGAGCTTTTAACTGCCCGAGCAATCAGCTTCCCATCAGTAGTTAGTTTTTTCATTTTGTTGAAAGAAACAAGTAGTGATATGTCAACATCTAGAGGGGAAAAAAGAGAGAACCAAGGTGTAAATTATGAAATCAGGGTAATGTTTTCTACTCAGACAGTTTTCACCATCAAAATTCAAGTTTCAAGTACACCTCGATTCCATTTTCTTCTGTGCTAAACTTTATCAAAGGAATTTTGTTCTTTCACCTCCCTGCTGCTAACTGTTGTCTTTGAAAAGAGAGGAAGAAATCCCCCCTTTATGATGCAGTTTTACAAGACAAGAACAATTTGCATTGAAAACGTGCCTCTCCTTCAAGGCCTCAATTGAGTGTTTAACCCAAGACAAAGAGCCCCTGCCTGCACTTCACTTGCAATGAGTCAGGCTGCAAAAACCTGCAGGGAAAATTAAGTGTTAGTCTTAATAAAAGTTCAGACATCCAATCTCTAGTATACCTGGAAAAGGCAGGATAAAATGTATTTATTATGTCATTAATTATTTGAGGACACCCTTTAAAAAGGGCCTTACAAGGAATAAAATTTACCCCAAAGTTTGAGTTGGTTTTTTTTTTAAAAAACCAAACTGGCTTAGAGGTCAATAGAATTGAGGACTATACTAAGCACTTATAAAGGTACATTCCCTACATAACACAACTGGATTAATGATTTACATTTCAATTAAATAAGGACTCCTTAAAAATAATTAAACACTTTTAAAAAACCCTTTTTTTTTGTTTGTTTGATGGAAAAGGACCACCTCTTTTTATACATATACTGCACTGAGTCCATTTGATATAACACATGAAGTTACAATTATACTGAAAGGCAATTTAGCACCCGCTGTACTGATTTTAAAAGTAAAAGCGTATCAGTCACTGCAGTTAATGTGCAAATTCCTTTCCTTAGAAACTGGAAAATAATTTCAGGTCCAAGCTCAACTTCCTACTCTGAAGTCACAAATCAACCACATGAAAAAACTGTCTATAGGAAAGACTCACAGTAGCCCTACAGGCAAATACATGATTTCTTATGTACCAAACTTGTACAGAAAACACACAGCCAAGTGACATTTTAATTTCTGCACAGATCTACCCCACAAGACAAGTTACCTCCAGGAGCAAAATGAGCCCTGTTTGTTTATTCTCAAAATTACACAAAGAGAAAATCAGGTCTCCCAAACAGTCATTTCCAACCTGGCAGATGCTTTTAGCTTATGGTTGATTCTAAAGGAAAGGAAAAAAGACACTAAACATAACTTTAAAAAATCCAGTATCTAGCTCTGATTCCCGAGCTGTTGATGCTGATTTCCAGCATGGAACTAACTGCCTTCCCCAAGGAGCATATGTGCATCTCAAAATAACTTATAATGTAAGGAAGAAAAAAGTAACCCAAATGTTTATGGAAATACACTGAATATAAACTTACACCCATCTCTGGACTTCTCTATTTGTTCTCGGAGAAATCTGTCTTTGTGGAGATTTACATCCCCAAACCAGAAATCCACTTGCTTGGCTATATCTGCTAGCACCTGTTTAACCCTTGACCTCTTCTTCTTCTCCCTCTCCTTTTTCTGTTCAGTGCTTTCTTCTTCCATGGCTTTGTCTCTTGCTGTTTCAGTCTCCATTCCTGTCATCCTGTCAAATGAAAGGTAAAAGGTAATATTAAAAAAAATAAATAGTCTTATTTCAAGGAGTAAACATTTTGGGTTTATGTTCTGCCCCATTAGCAGAAAAACAAGATACTTGCTAAAGAGAACCGACAAAAACTAAACCTAGAAAGGAGAGACTGCTGATATTTATAGCAGGGCTGGTAATAGCAAGGTTTGTTTTAAAAAAAAATGGCTTTATTATGTCAAAAATGCAAACCACTCTCTCAGCTGCCAAGGGCAGTAATTCAGTAGTGCTTGATTTTAATCAGACACTCAGAATCAGGCCCCTACAAAGTCAAGACTAACTAGAAGGAAGTGACTTCATGTACAGATCTGAAAATATTATTTCTGAAAATATAAAACCTTTTTAATGCACTCATTAACCTTGTTTGTTCACATTTCAATTTTTGCAGGTGAAAACTGCCTGTTACCACTTCAGTACCTCATTTCACAAGTGCAAAACAGAAAAAAAAACGAAACCCAAAAAAACCCATGCTGCCAGGAGCAGACAGCTTTTGGAAAATTAAATTAACACAAAAATTCAAGTAATTAATGTCACAATCACCATATGAAAGACTTGGCAGTTCTGTGCCAAGGCAGCCCCGAAGGAAAGGGCGAGCAGAGCCATCAGGGAGGAAGCCCACCTCGACAACAGGACGGTGAGATGGAAATGGTCTCCAAATTATTGTGCAAATCAGGCTGCTTCAGCCGGAGATCAGTTTCTCTCCCCGCTGTGAGCTCGAGATAGTGAAAGGTCAGCAATTACCTTGGAAAGATAAGCCAGGTAAAACTCCCAGCTATGCAAGTTCAAGCTCCACTCAAGCCCTTCAGCAAGTTTTTTATATTAATAAACAGCAGGCTGCTTAGCTGAGGGCTACAGTGAGGTGCACCACTGTAAAGCATCATTATGGGATATTTGTAGTGGCTGAACAGTGGTCAGTGACCACATCAACACGAGTGTGGCTCAGGTACAGCACAGATTTGTTTTGAGAAGCGTTTTGAGTCATTCCCTCCCAGGAGAGAGGTTTTCATTCAAGCTTAAAGAAAAACAGCTGCAGGCCACCTTCTGGGCTTCCCCCTAACCTGGTGCTTTAGAAGTAAAGCTTGGAGAAAATGACTTTGGAACTTAAAAACATTGAATCACACTCAAAACACAGAGTCAAGAGTAAATGTCAGCTCTGATTATGCACATAAACTCAAGTAATTAACGTAGCAATCACCACGTGCCAAGGTACATGGTAGTCGGGATTTTTCACTTGGCAACTCTCACACTGCCAATGCTACTTTGGTAAGTAATTAAGATCAGAAGACAGCAAAAGCAGCAAACTTCATTCTGATAAAGCAAAGCACCTCCTCAAATGAAATAAATCCTCGGTGCCTCCATATGCCAGAGGGAAACAAGGAAAAAGAGGGGCAATTAAGCAGGGGGAAGGAACTTCAGGAAAGCAAAGAATTATGTCAATCAAAATAATTCAACTTCCCACGTATTTATAGAAATTCATCTATGTTCTTTAAAACGCAAGCATTAAACATGTCAGTGCTAACCCGTATTCAAACCCAACTTCTATTATTATCAACACCTAGAAAACATAGTAAACTTCAACTGTACTGCAAGGTCTGTAAGAAGAAGGGTGCAGTTATCAAATATACTTTATTCTTTTAAGCATCGATGCAAATGCTTGTTTCTTTGAGCATTTTAATAGCAAAATGGGGCAAGAGAGTTTGGGAGAGGAAAATAGAGTAAGTCAAAATACTTTATAAGCTATGAAAATGTTTTTACATTGTCAGTGGCAACACTTGCCCTTCTGGGCATTTACTGCAGAATAAATGCAAGTATTTAGTAAACCTGAAACTACTTAAGAGATATATCCTGTGATATTTTCACAGCAGTGTATACACAATGAAGTTTCTACCCTGCCTTTTAACTTCTCTTTATGTAAATTAAGCTAAAAAAGGACAGGAGACAAATACATGGGGACCAGCACAAATTTCTTCGCCTAAAAACAGAGGAGCTCCTGCTTGTCCCCCATTTTAAACAACAAAACCAATACATCATTTTAAAACTACATATAAGGTGTTAAACAGATTTAATGAAACCTGTGTGCTCAATAACAGGAAAAGCTTTGCTTCCACCTCACAGGGACCGGTGTTAAGGCTGTTTCCAAACATACGGAGACCCCTCTGTGTCAGTCCTGGCTTCCACCATCAGAAGAGGGGGAAAGTGGATTTACTTGTGTTCAGGAAATGACTGCACATGGTACTCAGTGCTCTGGTCTAGTTGACAAGGTGGTGACTGATGAAAGGTTGGACTTGATGATCTCAGAGGTCTTTTCCAGCCTAAATGATTCTGGGATTATAGTTAAAATACACACCCTCAGCACCAGACAGTGGCGAGGTGGATTTGCCTCTGTGGCACCAAAAGGGCAGCCCACCTCCTTCACCTTACTCACTATACGGTTCTCACCCTCTGGTAAATCAGGTGAATTCTGTGACCTGAAGACTAAATTCTGGTCCTTCCCGCTGGGGAAAACCAACTGATTAAGGAGCTGAACAAGGAGCAGTGGTGGAGAGAGGAAGCAGCAGGAATAAGGAACTGGAAGCATGATGGAGGTGGGTACAAAAGCTAGGCATTCTGCTGTCGTGTTTACCACTGCATTCTACCAGAAAAAATGGTTATCTATAGGATAGCTTCATCTTCTTTACCCCTCAAACAAAGGGGAAACAGGCAGCGTGAAATAGATTTTTCTAGCCCTAACTTATAATAACTAGCACAGCAACCGGCTAAATGCTGCTTGTCCTCAAGTCCGACCACCATACATTTAGCACTGCAGTGAGTGATAGTTCCAGTCATGGTAATTCCAATGTATTGTGCAGCCTGTTGCGTTTCAAGAGCACCCAAGTAAAGGGATCAGCAGGTGCTGCTCATGTAATTACTCACAGATCTCGTCTGGATAAAATATTAAAAAAAGGAAGCACAGACTAGCCCAAAGTGTTATTGCTCATGTCCCCTCTCCCCCAAGGAGAGGCTTGACTCCCGGAGTCACCTGTGCATCGCCTCAAGGCGAAGCCATCCCAGCGCCCCGGGGCGACGCCGAGGGACAGGGGCAGCGAGGAGCCCTGGGGGAAAGGTTCCACCGGCGCCAGGAGAAGCGGGACACCAAGAGGACAGGATGCCCAGGGGCGGGCGGCGCGGCAGGTGAGGGCAGGTCGGGGTTAGAGCGGGCGGCAGGCGGGTAGCAGGACCGCGCTAAGGCAAAGGGCGCCCGCCATCGCCTGAGGGGACCAACAGCCCCCCCCCCCACCTCCGCCCCGCCGCGAAGGGAGGGGGCAGCGCGCGAGCGGCGGGAAACACGCGAAGAGGCCGACAGCGCCCCCTATCGCCGCCGCCGCCGCCACCGGCAGACCCGCATCCCCCTCCCCGGTCACTGACCTGCCGCCGCCACGGAGACACCGGCTCGGCTCGGCCCGCCCCGTCCGCGGCTCCGCCGCCGCCGCCGTTATCCCCGTCACTCCCGGCGCAACGCGCTGCCGGCTCCCACCTTTGCCCCCCCTCCCCCTTTTTAGGGATGAAAAGCCCGGCGGCGGCGCCCGCGCGTGCGCGGCGGCAGCGGCGGGGGCGGCGGGGGGCGCGCCCGGCCCCGCGCACACGTGACTTCCTCCCCAGCCGGGCGGCGCGGCGCTGTGACGTCACGCGAGGCGCCGCGGCGGGAAGTTCAAGAGGGCGGCGGCTGCCACCGGGATCCTCATTCCGCTCCTAATCCCAATCCTGATCTGATCCCGATCTTGATTCCGATCCTGGTCCTGAGTCCGGTCCTGATCCTGGTCGCTGGGTAGGATCGCGGTGTTACTGGCGGGGCTGCGGTCGCGGTCCCTCAGGGAATAGAGTCCCCGCTCGGCGCTGCAGGGAATGCTACTGGATGAGGGGGCTGAAAAAGGAGGGAGTGGGTTTGTTTTGCACAACCCTGCGCCCGCGGCATTCCGCCTGCAGTCACTGTGAGGGTTCGCATCCATCCAGCTGCTCTGAAGGGGTAACTCCGTGTCCTCCAAGGGTGTCCGTTTCCACGGATTTTCAACCTCCTTAAGCACCCAAGGAGGTGGCAGCCACAAGAAAACAGCGTGAAACTTTCCCCCTTTCTTCATAAAAGCCGTTTCTCACTCATCCGAAGGCTATTTTGAGGATTAATTTGAATGTCATTGTGGTCTAACGTTAAGTACGTGAAGGGGTTTGGCTTCACGGGTGGCTAGTCTGCAGAGTCCGTTGTGTTTGAAATATAATTCACGTTTTATGTGAGTTGAACACGCATGGCCAGCTCCACACCTGGCACAAAAATCATTCTGGTAACAGCTTCTCTGGTATTTTGGGTTTTTTTGGGTTGTTTTTTTTTTGCTGCGAGGAAAGTTCTTTTGAGGGGAAGACAGATGTGAACTGACATGTAATTTTTTGTTCATACGTTTCATCCACAGCTCTGGTGAATTCTGACCATTTCCCCGCCTCTGAGGCTGCATGAAGATGTGGATATTTGTGAAATAAATGACTGTTTTGACAAAGCAATGGCCTCTCAAGAATTTACTGTGAGTGCTTTTCAACACTGCGTACTATTATTATTAGGAATGAGTTAAAGACTGCAGCTGCTGTATTACTCAAACATCTCCTTATTTTCCAACATTTTGCAAATTTAAAACAGGTGTTATACACTCACCAAAAGACAAAAAAAGCAAAAACGTGGCAAGATGGAGTTCTGAGGATTAGAACTGGCAGAAATCAGGTGAAAACTCAGATTTAATACTCTTGGATTTAATCTCCTCTGCTACTGCTTGCCTGCCAGTGCCAGTCTAGTGGCTCTGTGAAATAACTGGTTGTTTAAAATCCCATTTTTTCATTGCAGGCCACCTTGTTTGACGACAAAGGACAATGCCTGGAGAGTATTTTTATAAAATCTCAGGTATAGTTTGTTTGGAGTTGTTATTTTAATCCCTGGTTGTGCTTTGTGCTTTCAGGCAGCGCTTCAAACACTTGGTTGGTAACTAAAATAGCCATTTTTCTTGTGGTGGATATAAAGCTCTGCCACAGTGCAAATAATGGAAAGGGAAAACAGGTTCTACTTACTGAGAAGTCTTATTGTTTGTCCAGGTGGTTTTATGGGATTTTATTCCTTTGGGATAAAAGCAGTGTTATTACAGGGATATATTAAATAAGCATAACTTCAAGATAAGTGCTCATGCTTTCTAGTCCATATATATATTTATTTCTTTATAGGGCATCTGTGATGTATTGGGTCTAAATATCTGAATTTTTTACATATTAGCACTTAAAGGCTATATTTCTTTAACATAAATCTCTGTATTATTGTCTCTTACATGGCACTATTATGTGCACCCTGCTGCTGCTCCCTCCTTTCTAGGTGGCTGCTGGAGATAACTTAGAAAGCGAACGATATTTGATCACAGTCGAAGAAGCAAAAGTGAGTGAAAAACCTTCGGAAGATCAGCCAAGGAAAGCAGAAACGCCAGCAGTGGGTAGAAATGGGGTCAAACCTGGTCTTCTGCCTCCAAGACACCTCCCTGTTGGCCTGAAAAGGAAGTTTACGGTGTGGTTTTGTTTCAGGTTTTTATGTCTGATGTTCAACATTTGATCGCAAAATGGGGACTGATTCCCAATTTCTCTCCCAGGGGTTCCAAGGGCCACGCCAGGTTGAGAAGAAAATACCAGCCGTGGAAGAGGAAGAAAAACCAACGCTGTTACCTTTATCTAAGCAGTGCCAGGGGACTTTTCCATCCCAGTTTTATGTCACCTCTCCGTTATTTTCCACAATTCACAAGAAGGACGCAGACACAGATCTCTCTGCAGGCTTCCAGGAAGACGGATGGAGGGATAACGGCAGAGAATGCTTGTCTGTCTCCTCGCTGCTTTCAGCTCCATTTCTTGACAGGTGTGAGGGGACAGAGAAGCCAAGCCCTGCTCAGTTCCTCATGAAGCCAGAAGCTCCTCTCCTTACTGGGCAGACTGGTCCCGGGGCAGTGTCCCACAACATCAGGAGCACGGCACAGATCATCGCTCTTCTGAAGTCCAAACCAGCACAGGGACACGGAGGACAAACACCTGCACTTACAGAAAGTCTCTCCAGGTTTCAGGCATTAAAAAATGCAGATTTATGTGACCAAAAGAGCACGGCCCTACCTGCTTTTCCAGATGACCCTGCCAAAGGAATCGTTCCAAACACTCAGCACCTGCCTTTTAGGAAAGGAACTGTGAATGATAGGAAGGACTGGAATGCTGAAGTGCCTCTGAATTCACCTGAACAGCCTGATGGTGAAGAAGCCACAGGACAGAGACACGACAAAAAGGTAAATAATTTAAGTCAACATTTTCAGGATCCCTGCAACATGAATAGTTGCTTCCTACCTGAGTCCACCATAAGTAGAATGAGTGACAGCCAGTTTGTCCCATCCTCAGGTGACATTTCACCTTCAGCAAGTCCAATCACCCTTGAAAACTATGCCTTTGGATACAGGGAGAAGTCAGGGACTAAGGATCTTAGGGAGAATTCATCTATGAACATGAAGAGTGAGCTTCAGCCAAGACAAACTTCAGAGGGAGTGCCCAGTGACCTGGAGCTCTCCGGGGATGTAAGACTGACTGAGGCTGGAATTGTTAAGGAGGAGTCAAGTTTGCATAGCAAAGAGTGTAGCCCTGATGAAGAGCTGATGGAGGTTAACTTCAATCTAATGGAGTCTTTTGATTTTAATGACACAGACAGTGAAGATGTGTGTGCAAGAGCTGTGAAGAAGCTCACTGAGGGAGACACACTTTCACAGAACCCAGACTGCTCTGAGGGAGGAGATGTAGCTCCAAATGCTGTGTTCAGACCTCGTTCCCGCTGTGAAGGAGTGACACACAGTAAAAATGAAGCCAAATGTTCAACATTTGACAGAGAGAGTGATGGAAGTGACTGCACTGGGGGTGTTTTGTCTGAGCTTTGTGCAAACAGTGTCAGACATACCAGGGGAGTTGCAGAAGACCCTGCAAACCAGAGGAGAACAGAAGTGGAGCTTTTGGGTGGTGGACACAACATAGAAGAGATGAATGAAAGTCAATTAAGTATTGAAGCCACAAGCAATAAGGAGGATCTGGCTGGCTGTGCAGCACTCACCATTACTGGCACACCATGGACAAGGAACCAGCACTCTGATCCTATGCCTGGTGACACAAATGTTAAGGAATGTCACCCTGAAACCAGTACCTTTGAGGGAACTGGAAGTATTTTAGGTATTTCTCCCACCAGAATCGTTTCTGCCACGGACAAAGAAGGTGTCACACAGCTGGGATGCAGGGAATCCCCAGATGTTGGCTCAGAACACTTGTGGGGTAGTAGGAGTGATGGCATTAAACCAGGCAGTCCTATACTGGCTCTGTCACCAAAATCAGATCTTGGCAGTGGCTCATTCCAATCTATTGCAGAAGACCATCAAAATGTGTTTGGCATTCCACATAAGGAAGATGCTTTCATTTCCCCAAGTTCTATGCATCCTTTGGGAACAGGCCATTCACCTCCAGAGGAAACAGCAATAGCTGAAACAGAGGTTGAAACTGCAGAGAGTGTAAATGCTCCTCCTGCAGCCTGCAAAGGTGAAAGAGCGGGGGTGGACTCCCTGAAAGGCACAGCAATGGCTGAAAACTCCCCAGGTCTCCCTGCTTTGGTGAATGATATTGCTCTTCTGAGGGCTTTGACTCAACACAGCACAGCTTTAGAAAGCTTGCAAAAGATGGAGGAAAATAACAGTGTGTTCTGTGAAACACAGACTTCCAGGGAGACATTTGAAACCCCTGGGAAAGATGAAGGTTAGGTCAGCTTCTATTTTAAAGTGAATTCTGTGTGTCTGTATCTGTTTGACTTCTGTACTCGTATCTCTCTTGGAACAATTCATGTTCAGAAATCATATTTTTTGAGTGATGTGTTATGTAGTTTCTCTCAGGCAGTTTTTAGTGTTTAAAGCAGCATTGTGAGCTCTGTGCCTTTGCTTTAGTTCAGTTAAATCCTAACTGTGCAATTCATTGCATGGGTTTATTAAGCACAGTAAAGATTCAGATGTTTTCACATTAAAAACCCCAACTTTTATCTGTGACTCATTGTGCTTTTCCATCTCTTGTAGCTATAAAAGAGTTTACAGAAATGCCTTACTCAGAAAGTTTACAGGTATCTTCCTGTTCATACTTTGATTCTTCTGGCCTTATGGTAACTTACTTTTGACTACATATATTTATTTATCTGGACAAGATAAATTCATTTTCTACCAGGAATAAAATCCTTGGTATTGATTATGAAGCTGGGAATAAACAGAGGATGTCCTCTTGCAGACCCTCTTGCCAATAAATATTCAGGAGGGTGTGATGAGAAACAATGCAAATTGTAATATTTAGTTATGTTTAATGGTACTTCTCCTTTCCTACCATTCAATTCCTAGGAATTTTAGCACTTGGGTCAGAATATACTGGGAAATCTGTGTTTGATACTTCACATAGTAATAGTCTTTTTCTTTCAATCCATCCAAATCTTAAAGATTTTAGGCAAACATAAGTTTTTTTTAATCCTGCCCTGGATTGTTCTGGCTTCCAAATTAAAAGGCTGTAATTGAAATACTTCTTTTGTATAAATACAAGAGATTGCTTAGCTTGTATTTTCACTTTAAATAGTTAGTAAATTGTTAGGTTAATTAGTTTTTGATACTTTTCTGTGCAGCCCAGCTGTGTGGACAGTTCATTACAGAAGACAGAGCCATATATTCTACCAGTAGCAGCAGCCCAAAGAGACCCTGGGACACCTGACTGGCAACCAAAGGTACCATTTCTGTGGAACTGAGGCATAATGAACAATGTTTCTCAAATTGCAATGAAATGGTTTGCTATTTGTAATCTACTGCAGTAAGTCCTAATAAAATTTTAACCAGTCTCATAATGGGCTTCTCATAATTTTTCAGTATATTTGTCTGTGGAAAATTTTCCAGGGAGGGTTTTAAACTGAAATTATGAGGAAAAAAGCAGATTTTTTGTTTCTCTTGTGCAGTTTCCAACAAATAATTTTTGTTGTATGCATGAAAAATACCTTTAGTGACTGCAGATAGTTTCAGAGCTGTATTTATTTCCAGCTAGTGATAATTCCAATGTATTGTGTAGCCTGTTGTGTTCCAAGGGCACCAAGTAAAGGGATCAGCAGTTAGTGAGATCGTGCTGAGAGCTCCCTGCTCCCAGCTGGGATGGCAGCAGTACCCACATAACATGGACTTTGCAGCTGAGACATTTTTCTCACCCCTGTTTTCAAGCAATTATGGCCTTTTTGACTTCGAACAGGTAAAACATTAACTTGGTTTTTCCTTCTCTGATCGGTCCCACTCTGAAAAACAGAAGATAAGCAGCTGAATTTCTAGCAAGTTTTTTGCTCATACTTTTTATTTTGTAAAGTCTCCAGGTTCCAGAAGTCTTCATGGGGATGATATGGATGTTATCAGAGAAGGGAATTTTCGAATGGAGCCTGATGTGATTGAAGAGTCAAGAACAAATCAGTCCCGTAAGTGGAAGTAAAAATTTAAAGGCAGCAATTGGCCTCAAAATTCCTTCATGACTTCTGTTCTTCACGTGTTTTTCCTAGCACTGGCATTCCATGTGTATCCTGAAGTGCCAGCATGGACAATGTCAGGCTCCCCTTCACATTCTGCTCTGAGACAAGCACAGTGGACTTCCTGGGAACCTGGCAAGGTGTGGATTGACTGCCTTTTCTAGATATTTTTGGCTTTATTTCCTGTGTGTTCGTGGCAGTTTCTTATTTTTGAAGCTGTTTTATCTCAACTCTGAGTCACGTTTCAATTGTTTAGAATGATAAGAGAGAATAGTGATAAAAGAGCTATAATCAAGTAATTCGTTTAACATATTAATTCTTCATCTGTAGATTTCATCAGAACTGCCTTCCTCATTTGATCCAGATTCTACAGTTCTTCCACCTTCAGGAAATGAGGAAACTGTTGGAGACATCCAGGAGCCCCTGATACAAGGGATCTTACCAAATGAACCAGAACTCCCAGATTTTTTTTTCAGTAAGAGATTGCACTTTATAATTGCACTTTTACGTTATTTTAGCTGGAAAACCTCTCAGGATTTTTGAAGCAGAGTGACTTGTGCCATGATAGACAATTACTCTGCCAATTCTTTTCTCCTGAAAGAGGCCTCAGTGGAGTGATTTAGTTAGCCGTATTTATGGTTTTATTTACCTGCTTTTAGTTTTCTTCCATATTCAGCTGTTCTCTGGCCCACTTCCAGCTGACACCTATCAATGATTGTTGATAACGAATTTAGTCAGAAGGATGCTTTTTGGTACTAAAAGCTTATTTATCTACCTTGTTCAGTATTAATTCACAGTTTTGGGGGTGATCTTTCTGCAGTGTTAAGCTGGGTGTTTTCCAGTTGGCATCTGTCGGTGACCTACCAAAACTATCAGATTAATGGCCTCCAAAACACAACCATGCTTAAATAATTGTCTTTTGTACAAATAGAGTGGCTAAATAATGTGTTCTGAATATGGAGATTTAAAAGAGTTAAAATTACTTAAAAGAATCACACAGAATCAATCGAGGTGTATGGAAATTTAATGTGGTGCTGCCCAGGTGTGGTCCAGAGAGCTTCCCAGTTAAAAGACAGGATGTGAAAGGAAGAACTTAGAATTTCTTTCATTATCTTTCTGTGCATCTGAAGTGCCATCCCTAAGCGCTACAAGTTGCTTGTAAGATGTATTTGCCCTGCAGCAGGGGAGAAATCCAGCTATCCAGAGGAACACAGCCTGCCAAGATCCAAACCCACCCTTAAAACACGGACTCCGTTTGTCACCCTTCCTGCCGCCGAGGAGATTCCTGGCATGTTTTATCCCACTGACAGCGAGCCAGTGGAATTTCCTATGAGTGCTCCCAGCCTCGAGGACAGGAATTATGAGACAGCTGTGTTTAGGGAGTACACAGAAGACGGACAAAGGGAATCTGTACAACCCCTTTTCCCTAAGATGACTTCCCAACATAGACAAAGCAAGTGGCTGAAGTATCAAAACAGTGCTCAGAGTGACTCGATCCCTCAAACCAGCGATGACAGGGAAGAGACTGATGACACCTGTGCCCAGAGCATCCTTGGAATGTTGCAGGGTGACACAGGAGAGAGCGGAGCTGGGAATCAAAGGGCTCCTGGTGCTGCCTCTCTGCTGATATCCAAGAGCTCCCCTGGGGAATGCTGTGCAAGCAGCAACCCCCCGGATTGGATTTCCAAGGGGAAGTTACTTTCCCTGCACTTCAGTCAGACGCCTTTGGCTGCGGCAACACAAAAGGTATTGAGTCACCTGAGCTGCCACGCCGGAACAGGAGAGGGCCAGGTGTGTAACTCTTCAAGAAAATACAGTTGTAAGTGGCAGAAACACATTTTTCCAGCCAAAGGAACTGCATTGCTCTGTGTTTCCTGCAAGATATTATCAGTGGAATTGGCTGAAATGTTTCTACCTACGTAGCAAAACAAAAGAGTCTCAGCTGCAGAACAGCAGCTGCTGGACAAATCATTTGTAAAGGTAATTCCTGGGCACACACAGTGCCAGATTTAGGTTTTTAATCAGAATGTGGATGGCAGGAAAATGAAATAAAAGCTGTTGGGCTGTTTGGTCATCTGTAATCGGTAAGAATGTGTTTTCAAGAATGGTTTTTCTAAATTTGAAAATCCACATTGTTTCCAAAAACACCTATAACTTGCTTCAAAGCATAGTCTCTGATTTTAAAATACTTCAAATTTTTCCAGTTTTACCTGTGGAAAAGTAAGTTAATGGCATTGAATAAACACTGATACTGCATATACATACGTATATATATATATATAATATATATATGTGGTTCTGCCTTTCCTAGCCTTGTACTACCTTTGCTATATTTTCATCTGGTTAATTTTTTCTGGGCAAAAGTGGTGTTAAAATGGGGTTTGTGTGCACCTTCCCTTAGCACTGAAAACTGTAATTTTCAATTACATAATTTACAGCCTTTGGAAGCATTGCTATAAATGCAGGCTGTTTGTCAAGGGACAAATTTTTACCTCATGGTACATCCTAAATGGCAGCCCAAGCTCTAGAGAGAAGCATTTTTCTCTTTCAAGGTCTTGCAAGTTTTAATGGTTTACTTTTCGGGATCTTTTTAGGACATAACAATTTCTGAGTTGTCTTTTCCTAACGGGGATAAAGTGAAACATGCTAATCTCCCTAAAAGAAAGATCTCCATCCCAGCTGTGTTTCGGTCTCATATTCACTACAAACAGATTTTTAAAGCTGCTCTGACAGGTGAGTCTGACACCGTGTTGTGTAAAAGGCTGTCACTTTTAAACAGTGTATTTCTGAAGCTTCCCCAAGCAGGTTAAGAGGGACAGAAATCCTCAGCATAACCCATTAGAACTACTGGCTGCATTTGACTTTTTTATATGTACTGAAATGTATTCAATATATGCCCAAAACCCAGAAGAACAGCACACTTCTGTTCACCTATGAAACCTCCTGCCTGTTTTCCAGTCTTTAGATTCCTAAGCTTTTTTTTTTTCCCCTGCAACACATGGATTTTGCAGGTCACATGGTTTCTTTTAGGACTCAGGTTAAATATTTTGATTTAGGTTTGAAATCGGCAAATGAAAATACATTTGTTTGAACGCTGTGTGCCTGCGTAAGCGTTCTAAAGCTGTACTAATTATTCCTTTATTTTCTGCTTTCTCTCTCCAGAGCAATTGAACATAATGCTGTTTGAGCTGTCCCAAAGATTGCACAATGCACTCTCCAAAGTTGACATTTCATTTTACACTTCAGTGAAAGATGGGCAAAGTGAGAGCCAGGGAAGCTGTGCTCCACTCTGCAACCACATGCACCCTGCTAAGCTGGTTATGGTTAAAAAAGAAGGTCAAAACAAGGTGCTGTTTATTCCCTGTGGTTTTCCAGTTTTAGGTGAAAGTGCTGGTCCTTTTTTTTTTCCCTTTTTTTCTTGCCTGTTTTAGTGCTCATGGTCTGGTTTTGCCCCTGTCCTGTCCAGGGTCGTTTGTTCTACGCCTGTGATGCCCCAAAAGCTGAGCAGTGCTCGTTTTTCAAGTGGATAGAAGATGTGAACCCCACACAGGCAAAATCCAAACCCAGTGCAGTGCTCCATGATATCAAAAGCATTGGAACATACCTCAGAAGCCAAAAGATTGCTCTCTATGAGGAATGCCAGCTTTTGGTGAGGTATTCCTGAAACCCTCTGCACTTTCCTCCAGTGCCGTGTGAATTCAGGATTTCTAAATATTCCAGCAGCTCAGGATTTCAGCATTTAAGAGACATTTTCACTCTGTTTAAAGAGGCTACAGTTGTGTAAAGACACATAAGAGCCAAATAAGTGAAGGAATAATATTTATAGCAATGGCATTTCTTTTTAGCAAGAATCAAAACTGCTTACCAGCAACTTGATTAATGAAATCCCTTACAACTGTTGCACTTGAATTCTTGTTCGTTTAATCCTTACAAAGAGAATTTTATTTATTCTCTGCAAGATTGTAATTTTAACATCAGAAATGGTATCAAGGTCTATTCTGTGCTGCTTAATTGTAGAGAAAACGATTTCATTATGGCTGAACATGAGAGAATTTTGCAAGAGAAATGTATTTAAAACTTGTTAATGCAAGATGATGAACAAGCACCACAATCTGTATAATGTGGTCCAATCTGTGGAGCTTTGTTATTTTTGGTGCTGAATCCAAAATTTGCCAATAGTTTTATAATAGTTTACATGCCAATAGTTTTATAAGTTTACATGCTTTTCCTTAAAAATCACAATTTTTCAGGAAAACCTTTGACATTCAAACCCAGAGGTACAGTAAGTTCAAGAAATTTATGAATACACCTGCCAGCTTAGATGGTGATTCCAAACCCAAATTATACCTCAAATTAAGCAAAAAGGAGCATTCTTCTCTCTACAGCAAAGGTAAGCACATCCCAAGCATCTGATTTCAAAGGTGGCAGTAGAAGCAGCTTATGAGAACTCTATGGTTTTTTTTTAACAGATGATATTTGGGTGGTTTCAAAGACTCTGAACTTTGATCCCATTGATACTTTCATTGCAAGCAGTGCTTTCTTTGGGCCATCCTCCAACAATGAAATAGAATTGCTACCACTGAAAGGCTACAGTCCCTCAAACTGGAGATCAAACAGTGAGTTCTACACCAAATAATTCTGAATTGTGGGGAACAGCTATGGAGGAATCCAGCCAGCAATGAAGGAAGACATTAGAATTTCCCAAATCTCAGACATGATTTAATTCACAGTATTTTTTTCACTTGTATCTTTGAATATTTCATTTGAATACATTACTTAATGCAAGTAAAACTGCAAACTAGCTGGTAAATTCTAAGTGAGGAAGGAAATACTGAGAATAATATAAATAATACAATATAGAATGCATGTTGACCGTCAGAGTGTAAGTAACAGGAATATGTTAGTACTGTCCTTGAAAATACAGTCCCAAACAACTCACTATGGAAAATACACAGTTACATAAAAAGCCATGTATTAGATCTGTGATTTTGCAAAAGTTCCTT
Source organism: Lophotriccus pileatus (assembly GCA_035583135.1). Taxonomy (NCBI): domain Eukaryota; kingdom Metazoa; phylum Chordata; class Aves; order Passeriformes; family Tyrannidae; genus Lophotriccus; species Lophotriccus pileatus. The sequence goes on along the minus strand of JAWWES010000133.1, from coordinate 1,962,041 downwards.
GGTTTTGCTGTTGAACTGAGCCAAAGTTTGGGGGTTGTTTTCGTTTGGTTTGTAATTCATCTATTTAGCTGATGTGAAATCTTGGCTCGTTTAATTTCTTCCTGCTTGTGTTTTTCTGTGGCCTTTTTCAGTGTGTGTTCACGCCCTGCTGGTTTGTAATGCCAGTGGGGAGCTGGCATCCTTAAGAAATATGGAGGAGCACTTCAATCCAGCCACATTACCACTAATCCCATACCTACTAAACATGTAAGTTACTGTTCAGTGATACTGTGAGCAGGTCATAAAACCTCAGCAGTTCAGTGTTGGGTCACTGAGAATATCAGAACCAAGAGATAAAAATTATATCACGACTTCGGCCACTTTTTGTCCTCAGGAATTTCTGTTCTGAAAATGCTCCTAAAAGAGTCGACAGAAGAAAATTTATTCCTCCTGCCATGAAGCTGAAAAGCTCAGTGATGGCTGGCCCTGTCAGCTCTGAGGTGGCCACGGGCCTGGCTAGAGAGATGATCCAAAGGTTCTCCCTGAACCCCGACCAGGCGGCGTCGCTGATCCGCATCGCTCGGATGATGAGCTCGTGTGGGGACATCACACCCGAGGAGGAGCAGCAGAGCTCCCCCATCACAATCATACGTGGTATGCAGCAAAGGATTGGGAAATGTGCTGCTGTTCCATCTGTGCAAAAAGGCTGATTAATATGTAATGCCAGCGGTAGGGAAATATCCCAGAGATGAAACAGCAGATTTGGTTCCTTCATCATATATTTACAGCTTCAGGCAGACTTAAAGGCACATTCAGTGTTTACTTATTTGAAATGTAGCCCAAAAGATGAGCTTGAATAAACTTCCTGTGTATGGAATATCCTCTTCTGTAATGCTACTGTCCTCACCCACTTCATGCATTTCCTGGAAATTAATTTCTGCATCAGATCCCTCTGAAATGTCCCTTGACATTATACCATCTATTCTGTCAGCACAGAGCTTTTCATCCTTGAATTTGCATTCTGCTTTTTGCAGGACTTCACAGAAGAATTGAGTTTTTTTCCTGGAAATATCTGTACACAAAATCAGAGTGATTTAGTACCTTCTGCTTCTTTCTTTTCACATTAAACCCACTTTTTTTTTTCATGTATCAGCTTTGCTTAATTATTTTTTTTTTCTATTACACACTATTCCTTGCTGGTTTATACTTCCTTCTATTTCACTTGTAACTTTGGCTTTTGCTTCCCAAATTACCAGGTGTTTTTGGAGCTGGCAAGAGCTACCTGCTGTCTGTGGTGATCTTATTCCTCGTACAGCTCTTTGAACGCAGTGAAGCTACGGAGGCTCCAAGGCCAACTCCATGGAAACTTCTCATTGCTTCTTCCACCAACGTTGCTGTGGACAGGATACTGCTGGGGTGGGTTACTGAGGCTTTTGCAGCCTCTTCTTCCAGAAATAATGCACTTACATGGTAAAGATCAATGTGTTGGTATTAAAAGGCTGCGGCCCGAGTTACTTCATTTGGTTAATTGCAGGAGTTTGTGTTCTTCAGTGTTCCGACGTGCCTTTTAAAACCACTTTTAAAGTTTTCAAGATTTCTTTTTCCATTTCTGTGACTTCTGTCATCTCTTTTTTTCTCTGAAGCCTGCTCGATCTGGGATTTGAGGATTTTATCAGGGTGGGAAGTATTAGGAAAATCACCAAAGCAATTCTTCCCCACAGGTAAGAAACTTGTTCTTTATGGGATCTGAGGCAATTTGGGATAGGTTAATACATTGTTTTAAAGCACTTCTATGTATCAAGTATGATTGGTTTTGTACATTTTTCCAAGCACTGTTATTTTCAGTTACTGCAATGCATGTCACAAAACCTTCTTTAAGTTTACATGCAGGCTCAGGAAATGAAAACGAGCAGTTGAAAGAGCTACTTGCTCTCATGAAAGAAGATTTGACTCCAGCTGAAAAAATACATGTCAGGAAGAGTATTGAGCAACACAAACTGGGGACCAATAAAACCATCCTGCAACAGGTACAGTCGAAGAGATGGGATGGGGAAGTGGGGATTCGTTGTGTCCTATCCACAAAACCCACCATATGGAAATTGGGAACTCCATCTCACACCTAATTTTGAAAAATAAAGTGAGTATTTGATTCCACAGGTATAGCTTAGTGTCTTACCTGTGTAGGACTTCTCTGAGTTGAACTTGCAGTTCTTTTTTAATTATATAAGACAGAAACTCTTTTGTACTTGACTGCAATCTGATTTAATATTGCCAATTTAGTTTTCAAGGTGGGCAGAGAAAAATTTCTCACTACAGCTCGTCTGCAGTGTCACCTTGAAACTAAAATTTATGTAGTCATAAAGGTTAAAAGATAAAGACGGAGCTAATTCTGTCCTGGAGCTATCAACGCAGCCAAGGAGATTTCAAATACATTTTAAGCAACTCTTCATCAAAGTATTACCTTTTAAGCTTACTACTCCCTGTAGAAAAATCTCCTCAATTTCTGGTCTTTCCAGTTATTTCTCCTCAGTCCTACGCTCAGAAAGACACAGCTTGTTGTAAAGCAATTGTAACAAAGCAGATCTGAGCAGTTGAGAACCAGTGATATGGCATAGCCTGTAGCAATTCTACTGCTAATAGTTATTTACTGCACAGTGATGAACTATGAATTGATCTTAACTTTTTGTCTCCCCATTTTCCCCTCACTGCTAAAAGGTGAAAGTGGTTGGAGTGACCTGTGCTGCCTGCCCCTTCCCCTGCCTGAATGCTCTCAGGTTTCCTGTAGTGATGCTGGATGAGTGCAGTCAGATGACTGAACCTGCTTCTCTCCTTCCCATTGCCAGGTACATGGGTCTTTAGCAGGGTTAGCAGTGACACAACCTCCTGGAAGCGCCAAACCCCACATCTTTTTAAGCACATGAACCCCGAGTCTCACCTTAGAGAGCAAGAAGAATAATTTTAAATGGAGGCCTGGCCTTAGGTGCTATTAAACTGTGGGAAGATGGAGCAGGGAGGTGGATGGAAAGCTATGTGACGTATAAACACAGCACACACACTTTGGTTATGAACAGTTTAGCCTCACTTTTAGAACTTTTTTTTCATGGTTTTTCACATTCCCATTCAGGTTTCAGTGTGAAAAGCTCGTCCTTGTTGGAGACCCCAAGCAATTACCACCAACTATTCAAGGGTCTGAGAGTATCCATGAGCAGGGATTGGAGCAGACTCTCTTTGACCGGCTGTGCTTAATGGTAGGTACTGCCAACCACACCTCTGGAAAAGGCGGAGGGTAGAACTGTAGGTCCACTAAAGTCACCAGGAAAATTACAGTTTAGATGTCAGAGGATCAGAGTTTCAGCCTTCCAAATTACTACGGAATCATGGAACGGTTTGGGTTGGAGGGACCTGAAAGGTCACCTAGTCCAACCCCCCTGACATGGGAAGGGACACCTTCCACCATGCACTACCCAACCTGGCCTTGAACACTTCCCAGTCACCCTTTATCCTCATTTTTTTAGGGACATGAAGCAATACTCCTCCGGACACAGTACCGCTGTCACCCTGCCCTCAGTGCCATCGCCAATGAGCTGTTCTATGGAGGGAACCTCATCAATGGGATTTCCGAGGAGGACAGAGCTCCTTTACTGGACTGGCTGCCAACACTGTGCTTTTACAGTGTGAATGGCATGGAGCAGGTCAGTTCTTGAACATCTCTTACACAGATTTCTTATATAGATAAAGACAATATTGTAGTTTTCCCTCCATTCCATTCCTTTTTGCATTCTGCTCGTGAGAGCTGATTTAGAAATCTTCTTCCCTCTTTCCAGATCGAAAGAGACAACAGCTTTTCTAACATGGCAGAGGCTCACTTTACAGTCAAGCTCATCCAGGCTCTGATTGCCAGTGGAATAGAAGGAGCTGCTATTGGTGTGATTACTCTTTATAAATCACAGATGTATAAGGTTTGTGTAGTGGATCATCAATAAGGCAGTTTCTTAAATGTATTGTTTGTTCTAAACACAGGTTTCATTTCAACTTGGAAGAGCCAACTAGAAGTGAGAAATGGGTAGTTTGCCATAATTGCTCTTTTGCGTTAAAAAAATACCTCTTTTCCCCTCTAAAATTAATACAACTATTTTAACTCAAAGAATGATGAAAAAAATATATTTTCAATTTTCCCTCCACATTGCACTCTCTAGTTTCCTAATTCACATCTTATGCAGGCTCAGATTTGTTGGGTGTTTTCTCAAGGCAAGTGGTTGACTCTGAGTAGCCAAACTCACCCCTTCCCCATTTCTTTTACCCACAGATTCAGAGTTTGCTTAGCGGGGTTCACTCTGAAGCTTTTGAAGTGAAACCTGTCCAGGTGTCCACTGTAGATGCTTTCCAAGGTGCTGAGAAGGAGATCATTGTCTTGTCCTGTGTCAGGACGAGACAGTTTGGGTTCATAGACTCGGAGAAGAGGATGAATGTCGCACTATCAAGGGCAAAGAGGCATTTGCTGATTGTGGGAAACCTGGCCTGTTTAAGCAGGAACAAGCTGTGGGGAAGAGTAATTCACCACTGCAAAGGTAGTATTTTCTTTTCCAGGGTTTTTGAAACCATGCAGCTCAGCTTCTTTAATTCAAATGTGCATAATACACTTTGTAGTGTGTATATATGCTATATAATAATATATAAAGTATATGTATGCACACTATATAAACCAGTACATTTATTGCATATAAAATCTAATATATCAGAGGAAAATGCACGTTGCCCATTTGCAGCTTTACCTGCAAGCTGTTATTATACTCTAAGAGTATGTTTTTTATCCAGTAACGAGACTTTACCTACTTGGCTGACATCAAAGAAAGCATCTGGTTAGTGGCCAAACTCTGAAGGACCATTTTCCAAGCAGAAATATCACAACCAGTCGATATGGGGGAAATCGATATCGGCATTGCCAGGGGCTGATTCCATGATGGATGCTGTAAAGAGAGATGTAATTATCCTGTTTATTGCTGGTTTTAGGATGGGAAAATGGATTACAAAATGCAAGCCAGTGTGAGCAGCAGCTAAATGACATTCTGAAGTGCTACTTGGAAGAACGGAAGGAAGAGGAGCAGAGTAAGAAGGAAAAATAAAATGTGTGCCTATTTTATTGTTTGTCTATAAAATTGCTAATTTAATATTTAATGTGGTAAATGTTTGTTTGTATCTCATGTACTGATACTTCTGTTTGACCCTGCGTTTATATGATTAAAACTGAATAAAGTGACTTTATTTGCTTGATAACTGAAAATAGTGACTTTATATACTGCTTGGTAAGTGAAATCCTTTTATGCTTACAAATCCGATAGTATTAGTGTTATGTTATTTAGTCTGAAGAATAACAAAATTATATTTTAGAACAATTCTGTCATCTTGCATATTTACAGATACGTCACATCCAGGAAGGAGCTTGGCTGAAACAATTAAAAGGACTCTTCCCAAGCTCTGGAGAGCTGGAGAGAGACTTGCAGAAGGGCATGGGTTGCCAGGACAAGGGAGAATGGCTTCAAAGGACAGAGGGAGGGTTTAGATGGGATGCTTGGAAGAAATTCTTCCCCGTTAGGGTGGGGAGCCCCTAGCACAGGTTGCCCAGAGAAGCTGTGGCTGCCCCATCCCTGGCAGTGCCCAAGGCCAGGTTGGCCGGGGTGGTGAGTGCCCTCCTGTAGCAGCAGGTGCTGTCCGGGCTGACAGGTGCCAAACACACCGGGAATTCCCTATTTTTCCCATGTTCCCGATCCCGGATGACTTTGCCCCCCGCGCTTTCCCGCTGCCGCCAGGTGGTGCCACCCGCCCGTCCGGCGGAGGGAGCGGCCGCAGCCGTGATCCGCCCCGCTTGGAGCCAGCCCGCCACTGCGGGCCGCAGCACCGCTCCTCCCTGAGGGGGAGCGGCGGGTCCTTCCGCGCGGGGCAGGGTTGAATAGCGCCTTTAAATTACTCCTGACACCTCTGTCCCAGCTCCCTAAAATCTCAATCAACAAGCCATTAGAACTCAACGGGAGTAAAACTAAATCCTCGTTTAAGTGTATTTATCCGCTCTCTTTTCTCTCTTTCAAATGCTAAATCCATTTCAGCATATGCCCCTTCTTTCTCTCGCCTTTCTCTAAAGACTGGCAGCCCGCACTACTCTTGTAAATATGAAAGATGCTAATCATATGACATATCACGTCTCAGTCGGAGCCTGGAATAAAGCCTTGAGATTTGGGATCATTGCCTCCAGACAACAGCTTCATCAGCCGGAAAGTTGGGTTTTTTTCTCCTTTCCTTCAACTCTCAATCCCTTCTTTGTCTGAGGGAAAATGCAGCCAACTCGAGCCACCCCGGCCATATGGTTCACTCTGTGTTTTCTTAGTTGAATCCTGAATTGTTTGTGACTTGCGAAGGGATTTTTTTTTTCTTTTTTTTTGGAAGTGTGTATAAAGACATAGAAGAGGCTGCCTGGACCAGGGCGGCTCTGCAGGGTAACTCCATGTTCTTCACATGTTCACTTCACACACTCCTTGTGCCACCTCATCATACAGCCAAAAAGTATAAACCCACAGACACATTTATATCAATAACCCATTGCAGGTACTTGGTATTTTTCCCCTTTTCTGGGCAAAAAATATCCAGGTGTTTTTTCTTTTTCTGGATGGAAATGCCTTCTTAAAACACCATTTGCTGTGTCTACTCATGTCTGTAAAACAGAGTTATTGCTCACTAGCAAATGCCTTCTAGAAATGCCTCGACTAAGAGAAGCCCCGAAGTATTTTGAGTAAGGAAAAGTGGCTTTTAAGATGCGTATAAATTAGGAGTTGAATGAGTTCGGCACACCCGAGTTTGGATAGCCCCACTGTTTGATAGCCAGCCTGCCAAATTTTCTTTCTCTCTTTCCTTACACAAACCCCCCCAAAAAAGGCCCTTTCACCAAATCATTAAATTCTACAGAGGTGGTCAAGCTAGTCCTGCTTTTCAGGCGTTCGAGAAAGAAAAGGGTCCTTGAAGTTTAGAAGATGCCCAAGAAAAACTCATTGAATGACATCAAAAGAATGAGTTTCCATAGCTGTTGAAGCACGAGAGCCGTGTAGCTGCACAAAGGCGGGTTGGGGCAGTGGGACTGTCCCACTGCTCTATCCCAGCACAATTGGGTCACTGAAATAGGGAATTAATTACCATTGGAGAGTGGGCAGCCCATTCACCACTGGCTGAGTTTTATTAAACGCCAATATAAATAACAAAACAACTCTTGTGGCTGCACTATTCCTACACGCCAAAGGAAGGATTATGTTGGGGATTAACATCTTAAAGTCTATGAGACTTTCTGACTCAAGGCTCGGAGCTGGTAATCGTATTTGTCTCCTGGTTCAGCGATTAGTGCTCTCCCTCGCGCACCTTCGCCTGGATGGCCAATGTCCCTTTTTGCAGGCACTGGGTTTTTCACACAATCGGCTGTTCTTTTCCCCACATCTATAGAAAAGAATAAGAAAACTGAAGCGTGTTCACGCGATCCTCAAGCTTCTTCTCTTCTTCATGGGAAAGGAAGGCACTGGCGGCCTTTTTTCACAAGGGGGGGGGCAAAACCTCTTGGGGAGGCAGGGAGGGGCTCAGGATGGCAAAATCGCTCTGCAGGCCTGCACCTGCCATGCAAATCTGCCGGGAACAATTGGCCCCCAAGGAGGGGTTCGTCTGCCCGGGGTGGGGGGAGGCAGGGAAAGATGCCGGGGCAGTGCTTATGGGGGAATCCCTCCTCGCCTTGATCCCAAAACCCCAGAAGTGTTAGTGTGGCTTGGGATCTGGGGGGCCAGTCCTCATCCTGTCCTTCTCTGCAGCACTTTTTGCTGAGTGCACCGGGGGTTTAGGAAGGACCTGGATCAGGGCATAGGGGGACACACACTGCAGCATTTTCCGTTTCGCCCCTCTGTAGAGCATCCTGATACCCTGCTGGATTTAGATGTATTCCATCCCCCCCATTTAAGAGCAGAACCATCCCAGTCACAGGGTTTGTGGGTGCTGGGTAGCCTGGCGCGGGCAGCCCTGGTACCCCAAACCCTTAGGACACCTCAGGCCGGGTGGCTGTGAGGGAGGCAGAGCTGGGAGGGGTCAGCCCACCCTGTCCCCGCAGCTTTGTCCCCCCCTTTCTCTGGGATGTCACGCCCCCATTCACCTGGGGCAGGCTGGCCATTAACGCCGGCTCTCAACTTGTGAGGTCGACGTGTGGATGGGCTGTGCCCAAAGGTCTCTCAGCAACACAGACCCTAAACTTTTAGGGCTATCGGGTCGCCTCAGAGTTCAATCTTCTTACAGCAAACAAAGCCTTTCTGAAGGTCTCCCCCTCTCCCCCACACGAGCTCAGTGTCCTTTATTTCTGGGCTGTGTGATAAGCTTAAATCATTGTGCTCCCATTTCTTGATCGTCGCCTACTTTGGGCTTTTGTTCCCCTAAAGTAGGATTGAGTCTGGCAAAGGGGCTGAAGTTGAACAGTTTGACCCTTGGAGGACAGTTCAGGCAGTGGGCAGCAGTGGCAGCAGCATTCCTGCTCCTGATCCCACTCCCTCTCCCCCCGCCACCCCCTCTCCCCACCACTGTCGGCCGAGCAGCTCGGCCCTCACTCTTCCCAAAGACCACACAAGCGCCTCTTGCAGGGTTGTGAGGACTCGGTCACCTTGTGCTCAGTCCTGAGGAGAAAAGTGCTGCATCGCCGGGGCTGGCAGCAAGAACTGGGCTGAACCCCAAAAAGACACCACAATGGGTTATGCACCCCCAGCACTGCCTCTGCCTCACCTCTCCATCACTTTTCATCAGCAGTGGAAGGACAGAAACCTCAGGACAGGGGTGGTAACAGAGTGGTAACAGGCTGGCCCTGTCACAGGTGACTCTGAGCTTTAAGCTGCTGAAAAAGAAATAAAGTCCTTTTGTGCCACTCTCCTGGGATGCCGAGGGGACCTGTGCATCTCACGCTTTTCACACGGAGGCGAGGGGAGCATTAAAATGTCTCTCCGAGTCACAGAGATGCTCTAATTGAGGCAGCCGCCAAGCTGCCATCACTCCCCCAGGGAGTGACACAGGGGGCACCAGCTCAGTGGGCAGCGAGAGTGAGGGACTCATTTGCGTGCAAGACCTGGTGTGCTCAGTGAGATTTTTGTGGCGATTTTGGCTCTCTCACCTGTTTTAGCCTTTTCTACCAGCTGCAAACAAATAAAATCCTGTTCCAAAGCCCCACTCCCCCAAAGCACCTCAGAGCTGGTGTTTCCACACAAGGAAGACAGTGTGCTGGCATTTTTGTTTTGTATGTCCTCACCATCATTTCTTTGACAAGGGCATGGAGTGACAAGGGGAAACGGCTTCACACTGACAGACGGCAGGGTTACATGGGATATTAGGAAGAGGGTGGTGAGGCCCTGGCACAGGTCGCCCAGAGAAGCTGTGGCTGCCCCATCCCTGGAAGTGTCCAAAGCCAGGCTGGACAGGGCTTGGAGCAACCTGGTTTAGTGGAAGATGTCCCTGCCCATGGCAGAGGGGGTTGGAACGAGATGCTCTTTCCAGGTCCCTTCCAACCCAAACCGTTGTTATTTGACAGCACCGAGCAGTCGCATCCTGGGGGAGCCCCACACCACCTATCCCCTCAGCAAGCCGTGTATGAACTGTGCACCTTTACCACAGCACCGGCGTGTCCCCCAGAAGGCGAAATAACCCCTGAAACGAACAGGGGGTTCAAGGAGAGCTGCCCCATGCCACCCCCTGCATCCCTTGCCCGGGCGCCGCCGGGTCCGCAGAACGGAGCGGCCGCAAAGGGAGCGGGGCCCCGGGCGCGCGCGTGGCGCTCGGGGCGCGGGGATTGGCCGGCTGCGCCTCGCGCCCCCCCTCCCCCGCTTCTCCCCCGCGCCGTCCCCCCCATTCATTAATAAATTAGCGGCACGCTCCAGCCGAGCGCGAGGCGCCAATGAGGCCCCGACGGGAGGGGACACGGGGGGAACGGGCAGGGGGGCAGCGGCGGCGCCCCCGACAAGAGTCGCGGGCGGGGCGAGGTGGCGGGGGGGGACCCCGGGGGTAGGTTTGATTGTTCCCCGCGGGGTATATAAGGGGTGTTAAGGAGGGTCGTGTGCCAGACACGCAGCCCCGACGGGCCCCGGGCGCCGCTCCCGCCGCCGCCCGCCCAGACGCGCCCGCCGGCCCCGGGGCGCGTGCCAGCGACGCGCCCCCCCACACCGCGCCCCCCCTCCCCGATCCCCCGCGACCCCCGCCCCGCTCCGTCAAACCGGCGAACCGTCAAGGCGCCGGTGCTGCCCGGCGCTTCCCCGGTGCTTGCCCGGCGCGGCCCCGCAGGATGCTGGTGAAGGCGGAGGTCCTGGCGCCGCCCGCCGAGGACGAGCTGCTGCTGCTGGGGCTGGGCTCGCCCGCCCCCTCGCCCTCGCTGCCTTCCAGCGCCGAGGAGGAGGAGGAGGAGGAAGAGGAGGAGGAGGAGTCGCGCGCCGCCCCGCCGGCGCGCCCCGTGGAGGCCGCGGGCGGCCGCGGGCTGCGGCGGGCGGAGGGGAAGCGGCGGCCGGGAAGGTCCCGGGGCGCCCCGCGGGCGGCGCGCACGGCGGAGACGGCGCAGCGCATCAAGCGGAGCCGGCGGCTCAAGGCCAACAACCGCGAGCGCAATCGGATGCACAACCTGAACGCGGCGCTGGACGCCCTGCGCGACGTGCTGCCCACCTTCCCCGAGGACGCCAAGCTCACCAAGATCGAGACGCTGCGCTTCGCCCACAACTACATCTGGGCGCTCACCGAGACCCTGCGGCTGGCCGGGGCGGCGCGGCTCGGCCCCGACGGGGCGGCGGGCGCGGGGGTCCCCGCCGAGGGCAGCCCGTCGCCCGCCTCCTCTTGGAGCGGCGGCGCCGCCAGCCCCGCGCCCTCCGCCTCCCCGTACGCCTGCACTTTATCGCCCGCCAGCCCCGCCGGCTCCGCATCGGACCCCGAGCACTGGCCGGGCCGCTTCGCCCCGGCGCCGCCGCTGCCCCGCCGCTGCCTCTAGCGCGCCCCGGCGCTCCCGGGGCTCCCCCCGGGGCGGCGGCGGCATCTGCCCCATTCCCAGGGCAGGGCGGGCTGTGGGAACGGCACCTGCCAAACCAAACTTTCCGTCTCTCTCTTTTTCTCTCGCTCTCTCTCTCTCTCTCTCTCCGATGTGCACTTTGTCCAGTTTTCCCAGATCTGTCACCGCGGGGCTTTTGTGTGTCGCCCCCCCTTTTCCCCGCTCCCCCCCTTTGCCATCTGTCCCTTATGATTTATAGGCGGGAGGGGGGGGTTGGAAAGCGAGGAAAAAAAAAAGTAAAATTGTTTTGTTAGGGGTCCAGGTTAGAAGTCATTGTATAATTTGTAGGCTTTGTGAGGGCTGAATGCAAGCGTGGAAATTTAGGCTGAACTCTCTATCAAAAGGGAAAAAAAAATCGGGAGGGGGGAAATGGGGAAGGATCTCCTCATACATTATTTATTTCGACCTTTAGGGGACGAGGAACTCCCCCCTTCTTTCAGGAGATTAAAAATAAATCAACAGACTGAAAACCTCAACAGACACGGAACATTACAGTGATCAGCCACACACGTGTTCACATTTATTTATTATAAAGACAAATTTCATGGAAAATATGTATTTTTTTGTATAATTTACAGAGTTTATTCTAGTATGTATTTACAGCTGAAGAGCAAAGGGATTGTCCTTGTGATAAAATATAAATAAAAGGCTCTAATTTTCGTACCTTTGGGGCTGCTGCTTTTTGTGCTTTACATGACAGTGACTGGGAATTTACGGGATTGGGCCTGTCCTTGTCTCCAGTGAAACCAGGGTCTGATGGGAGCTGATGCCACTTACATCAGGTCCACAGGCAACAGCTCCTTTAGCAAACTGCAAAAAATCACATTATATATGTATATGTATATATATTTATATATACATATATAAATATATATGTATATATACATATATTTATATATATGTATATATAAAAGTTCAGTGGAAGTTTACTGATCATTTACCTTTGCTTCTTGGTACAGAAGATGCTGACAGCAAACGTGGGATGGATGGATGGATGGATGGATGGATAGATGGATAAACAGTTAGCATGTTTCTTCAGGCCAAAGGATTTCACCGAGAAGGCTATAGGAAATAAATGTTACTGAGGAAAAAATGCATGGGCTCAAAAAGAGGAAGAATTCCCTTTCTCTGCCTCTCTGAGGGACGGATGAATCCCAAGGCACTTGCAATTCCAGGGGGTTTGGTTCAGGGCCAGGGATGTCACCATAGAGGGGGATGCTGGAGGCCGCCTATGCCCTTCAATCATCGTCCCCGTGCGCCCGGGAGCACTTTGTGACTTCTGGATACAAACACCTGGAAATCATTAAAAACCAGCAGAGGCGCCTGAATGTATTAATTAAATAAAATGCTCAGCACATGAATCCTGCCCGGTGCCCTCCGGATCCTGGGAGCGTGAAACCCGGCCCTCGGAGCAAAGTCCGCGAAGGGAGGCGGGGGGGAAAGAGAAAAAAAAAGCCCAAAATGTGTGAAAAGAGAATTAGTGAAATTAGGTTAGGCCAATAAACCACGCAGGGGTCCCCCAGCCCCGCAGCCTCGGGCGAGCAGCGCTATCTAGCCTGATCTATTGTTTCCCCCCCTGGCAGGGGGGTTATTGTGTGATAAATAATTCCCTAAAAAAAAAAAAATAAAAGTGGGATCATTTGCATAATCACCGCTTTGATGTGGCCAGCAAGATGAAGCTGTGTCCCCCCAAATCTGCCACGGGCCAGGACGAACAAAACAAGAGGGAGCCTTTGATGGAGCTGGCGGTGTGTGGGGCAACCCGTTGGGAGCGGGTTTTTCACTCTCACTCTCTCTTAACGACCCCTTTTAATGATTAAACTCCAGGAATGCCAAAAAGAAGCCGAATGCGCCTTGCTCGCCCTCTCCATCTTTTCTGGTCGGGTCTCATTGTCCCTCCCGGTTTCTCTCCCGATTTTAAGAGGCGCTGGAGTAGGTGCCTTTGGCTCTTCAAAAGGTCAGGATGGATGGGATGCACTTCTCTCTCGGTGGTGGAGCCGTGCAGGAGAGGGAGGGACATCCTGGATAGCTCAGCACTGGGATGCTCCCTCCAGCTATCCTCGGGGAGGGACACTGCTTCTTGCCAGGTGCATTATCCTGGAGGGATTTTCCTCCGTCCCAGGTACAGACAGGAGCATCCCCATCCTGCTGGGGCTGTGGCGATGGGAACCACCATGGGAAAAAGCACACATCGCATCAGAGGATGGAGGGAGGGTTTGGAGAGGGGTTTGGGGTGGGAGTCATGCCAGCCAAACCTTCCCTACTCCCTGTGGAAGACTGGGTTCGGCTGGAGATGCCCCTGGAAGAGACAGGCCCGAGGCGGGCAAGGCAGGGAGGGGGAGACAGGGCTGTGTTGGCAAAGGCTGAGACAGAGAGGCTGGGTTTGCCACCTAACCCAGTCACCCTCATCCCAGCTTTTCATTTGAGTGTGGCCAAAAGCATTTATTTCCCTCTTTCTTCTCTCCTAACTTCAGTGTATTCCTCTCTTTCCTTATTTTTTTTCGTATTTCCCTCTTTTCTCTCAGAAGACTGATTTTTGGAGGTGATGGCCAGTCCCCAGAGCCAATTGCAGCCAACCTGGAAGCGGCCCGGGAGACACAAGACAGAAAAGCACCTCCTTGGATGATGAGATGAACCTGGGGGTGGTTTCCATGGCAGCCCCTTGCCCCCAGAACATGTGTTTATGATCCTTCTGTGTATTGTATTTTGGCATAAAAGCTCCTCTGCCCTGTCAGGGCTGGAGGGGCAGCACGAAAGCCCCCAAGGGGGTTTACAGCCCTTCCTTGGCATAAGAATAGTGCCGAGGAGCCAAAGCAGTCCCGGCCGCACCCCAAGGGCTGCCGTGCTCGCTTTCATGTCAGGCATCAATCTTTCCACGTAGTGCCATCATTAAAGAGTGTTCCCAACACACCCCTCATGTGGCTGGCAGATCCTAAACACAGTTTTTCTTAAGCCTTATTTAGGTGCCTCAGGTGGGGCTTCACCCTTGTCCCGGATTATGTGTGGATTTGGCCCATGTGGCCCCAATTCCTGTTCCCCACAGGCAAAAAAAAAAATCTCAATTATCTATTATACAGTTAATCCTCTGGCAGAAACAGAAATCCCGGGAATTTTGTTGTAACCTGGTGCGGGTTCTTGTCTTGCTACAGGGCTAAATCTTGTGTTTTACAGTCTAAGACACTTTTGCTCTGACAATGTAAGGATATCAGGATATTAGGACATCAGGATATTACAGTATCAGGATATTAGAACATCCTGCCTTTTGCCTCTGATGCTGCAACAGCTGTGAGGGTCCAGCAAAATACTGGCACCCTGCTCCCCCCCGTGACCTCTTGTACAGAACTCAGAATAAGGAGAGGTAGAAATCTCACAGTGCTCAGATTTAAAATAAAGCCTTTAGAAATTGCTTGGACAGAAAAAAAAATCCTCAGAGGGTCACTTTGCAGTGGCCAGGAGGGAATAGGGATGGTGCTGGGGCGGCTGTGACACGCAGCCACCCCCTTCCCTTCGCTTCCCCTCCTTCTCCTTTTATTAAAAAGCAGAGAGCCCGGCCCAAAGCTGATGGCATATTTACCTTCATGAGTTTTAAAAAAAGTTAATTACCGCTCAGAGCAAGTTGGTCGGGCTGTCCTGAGCTGTCTTTTATTAGTAGTCGCCTTCATTAATTTCCCTCGCTGGATTTGCTGCTAATAGCTGCCTGGTCCTGGGCAGCACAAAGCAGCATCTGTGCCATTGAGCAGAAAAGCGGGAGTCAGGCAAAGGGGGGCACCGGGGGGGGGGGCGACGCCGTTTGCAAATCAACCTCTATTAACGTGATGTCCTGCTCGGAGGGGACGGCAGCCCCGGTAGCCGGCACGGCAGTTTGGACTTCACTCGGCTGTTTCCGAGTGAGGAAAGGCACCTGCTGCCTGCCGGGGGGGATCCTGCCCTCACCCTGTGCCCCTGGGTGCTGGCTGTGCCACCCAGCCAGCCCCTGGATGTGGGGGGAACAGGGATGCTGGACCTGCCTCTATGGGATCTGTGTTCCCCCTTGGTGCTGTGGGTGCTCTGGTTTTCTTAGCAGCATCCAGCACTAACCAAATTATTAATAACTCAGTATCTTCGGATGAAAGATATGCTCTGCCTTAAAAACAGCTTGGCAGAGAAGTTTGGGATTAGAGAACGGGATTAAGTTCTGTTTGGAGGGGCACAGTGGGCAGGCTGGGGGGGCTGGAGGCATCACCACGACTCACACGAGCCAGGGCAGCGGGAGGCTGCGGAGGCCAACAGCCCCATCTGCTCCCGCTCTGCCAAGGGACAGGGGAGATGATTTCATCCAAGTGGAAAAAAGGAGGGTGGCGTGTGTCGCTCCCGGGAGAGGGGTGAGAGCTGCACGCTGCTGCCAGTTTCCCTGCAGGGCCAGGGAGGGCACCCGGGTGCCAGTGCGGGGACTTCCCTCAGGGCAGCAGGTGACAGCAGCAGTTATCAAGGTTTTTTTTCTTGCTTTGCTCCAAATATTCCCACTCTCGTTTGTGGGAAGGAAGGAGATGCTGAGGAGGCTGGTGCTGCCGTGTCTTTCCAAGCAGAAGAGATGGGGCAGCGCGGGCTGCAGTTCCGCGCTTGCTGGCGTGAGGCTTTGCCCTCAGCCCCCATGAATAGCTGTGTCTGGTGAAGGAACGGTGCCTAAATCCAGCAGCTGGGCTCCAGGGGCAGCTGATGCCGCGTTTATGGCAGCAGGGACTTGCTGCCTCGCGTGCAGGGGCTGCCTCACAGCTGGAGGGGTCACCTCGCGCCCGCTCTCTGCCGGCCGTAATGGCCCGGGATGCTGAGACTCACAGGGAGGCAAGCCTGGCTCAGCACTGTATTGTTGGGATAACTGAGGGACTCCCTTTCCTCTCCATCTTTGCTAAGAGAAATCCCCCAAAGTGCTCCACAGAGTCACTAGTTACTGGCAAAGGAGCGAGAAAATCATTCTACCTGCGGTTTGCAGACTCTGGTTGTTCTCTTGGCATCAAGCTGACTAAACTTTCATGCATGAGCACACAACCAGCAAGACTCTGCCTTTCACAGGGATACCTGCAGAAAGGGAAGTGGGACAAACCTTTAAGCAAGTCCCTTCCCCTGAAGGACAGGAAAGCGTGTCCCCACCTTGTTAAGAGCAGGACAGTTCTGTGCCTGACTTACCGCAGCACTTATCCAGGGTGTAAACTCAAGTCTGTGAATTTAGCTGAGAGGAGGAAATATTCCATGTTTCCTCAAACTCGATGTCCCTCCAGTTAATATTTCACTGTCCCAGCATGACACAGTTCCACCTATATTGCAGAGACTAGCCCTCAATGGTCATACCAAGCACTTGGAATCTGGAGTGTGTTATGATTTACCAAGCCCAAACAACACCCTGGTAGCAAGTTACTTAGCACAAACCATTCAATTTCTAACTAGAGCTTCTAAATAATTAAAAAAAAAATATTCCCTAAGTCTCAGGTTAGTTCAAATTACTTTATTCTGAAACCAGAGAAAATAACAAAACAGCAATTTTTTTTTGGTCAGTAGCTCTAAGATGAAACTTCTAGCCAAAATATTAAATTCTCCATCATCAGAGTCAACTATTTATTTCCCCAATATTCTCATATTTATACCACAAATATGAAACAATAATTTAAGTTCTGTGTGTTTGGAGCCACGTGTGTGTGTCCAAGTTCTTCAGGCAATGAGGTTTTGGGGCACATTAATCCATGATTTCCAGTATCCAAGCCCCGGGTGAAGACAGAGTGCCTGATACCTCTGAAATTGTGGCCAAGCCTGTAAAGAGTGAGACAAGTAGAATATGATTCCACTTATATTTTAACAGGGAAGTGGACAGGCTGCTCCTCAATACTTTAATCTGTGAACTGCCATAACTTTGGCTGAGATGGCAAAAAGTCTCCTAAAACCAACACAAGAAATCAGCTGCTAAAAGCAAATATCAGGAAGAAAGCAAGATATTGAAATTTCACGCAGATGGATTTGTTCGGGAGCACATCTAAACGAATTTCCTCTTTCTCCGTTTGACCAGGAAGAAGCTGGAAAAGGCACGGCTTGTCAGGGGTCCCGAGGCTGCGTGTGCTGTTGGAGCAGACCCGGCGGGGCCGGCTGCTGGCAGCGTGTTAGGACACTTTGTTCCGCAGAGATTGTCCGGGAGGTTTTGTTTTGGTTTTAATTGTCTCTATAGAGCAGGGAAAGCCTCTGCAGAGAGGCTTTAACACAGCATCGCCGCCGCCCATTAATTCCCGGGATCTTGCTAACTAGCTTTGTTTGCCCCTCGGAGCCGGGCGCTCGCTGGCCGGAGCGCGGAGCTATGTTTGTCACTTGGTTAAAGCCAGCATTTCCCCACTGCTGCGGACAAGGCCGGCCTTTATTGGCTGCACAACAAGATAACGGGGCTTAATCTTCCCAGTAACACGTGAGTTTTCATGTATCACTTTAATCTGCGAGACACTGGGGCCGAGTGTACCGTCACATGCCGATTTCACTGCTGTGTGAGCCAGCGCCTGCCCGGCTCAATGATGGATTGTTCGCCGGCTCTTAACAACAGGCAAGATGGTGAATGCCCCGGGGTGACAGACAGTGTGCAATGGGAACGGCCACAAATCTGACGGCCCGGTTCAAGTTCACCTGACAAAGCTGGAGCAGTCTGTGAGCAGCGCCCGAGAAAGGATTATTCACACTGGCATTATATTTTTGAATGCATTTTTCTCCCCGTGCAGCTGCGCAGCTCCCCAAGACTGAAGGGTTATGCACCATAATAAAGAGATTTAATTTTTTTTTTCTTTCTTTTCCTTCTCGTGCTTCTCTGCCTTTACACCTAGTTCTAATCGGTTGGCGCAGGGATAGGGCATCTTTCCAAACAACTCGGCACAAACATCTCCTAGAAAACAATAGCACTGCTAAAACACGGGGACAAAAGCCTAAAAATCTCCACTGGCTGCAGAAACAAAAGAGGGTGGTTTTGTTAAAGCCAAGTCTGTTGGGAACCCATCTTTTTTGTGGAAGTTTGATGCTGTGTTCCCTTTCTCATCGGGAAAATCTCCCCCAGCCCTTGCGGTCGGGGGCAGCGGGACATCAGCGTTTTGGGGAGGGGAAAGAGGAGAGTGGGAAATGGAGGCAGCTTTTTGCTGCTGGTGGACATCCCTGCTCCTAAAGATGTGCAGGTTAAAACAGTGTCCAGCTCTTGGTGTGACTGACCTGCGAGAGTCTATGCCAGCAGCTCCACCGAGGGCCTTGTCAAAGACAGGCTGCGACAGATCTCGTTGCACTCCACGTGCTGGTCATTAAAGAAGTAATAAATTCCCTTCTTCCCGAAGTTGGAGCGGGAGACATCTTTGCTATTCAGAGAATGAATCTGGGGGTCTGTGAGGTAGATGAGGCCCTTACCATTTCCTGTCACCCAGCCTGTGGAAGAAATGATACATTTTGGTATCAAACATCACAGGCTTTGTATTATTGTATTCAGGACTCAATGCTTGGCGCGGCCCAAGCCCTGTCAGCGTCACCTCAGCGATTCCCAGCTTCCACCTGTGTCAGCAAAAGCTGAAACCTAAGAGGCACTTACAGAATATTTAAGGAAATGAACATCCCAAAGATACCTGGAGGCTAAGGGCTGAGCCTGAAAGGCATGAGGTTCACTGTAATACACACCCTGCAGATCGACGACAACATCTGTTCCCTTGGAGAACTCATAGCAGAAGTGGCCGTAAGCCAGCCCGTACTCCGTGGCTTTGTACTCATTCTTGACTACCTTGGTGTTGTTGGACAGCTTCACAAACTCCCCGAGGATGTAGGGCTCCACACTCACACACCCTTTTATAGTTCTGTCTTCCAGGATCTGAAACAAGACAGTCTCACTGATGTTGGTTTAAAATCAAAATTGACTCAAGGCACCCCTCCCACCAGTTCCTTGGAATTGCTTAGAAGACAGCTCTTACCAGGAGTACTGCAGATGGGATATAAAAGATTTGGGTAGGGACCTTTTGCTCATACAGCCTCTTGTTGAACTCTGTCACGTAGTACTGGGCAGTCATTTGTCGCTCCACGTCACTGAAGTGATGGAGGAGCCCTTTTTCTTCTTTATATTCCTTCCCAACATACCTAAACAGAGGGAGAAGTGTTTGGAGAAGTGTCTATTCTGTATGTTGTAATACAGAACATCACTGCAAAGCTGAGCTTGGCTGTTCAGAAGCGAATCCTCCTGTGGGTGATACATTTAAAATGGCAGCTATTAAAATGTGGCTGTTTTTTTTCTTTTCTATCTCATACAGGTGAAAAATTATCCATCAAATCCTGGGATGGGGGTTTCATAACACTGGAATGTTTAAACTCAGCTGTTCTTGACCTTGAAGGGAGAGCCAACTCAGAGGTATTGAAATACTGTTCTCAACCCATAATAATTTATAGACTACTTCTAATAATGATGCTTCTAACTAATGCAATTAGCTGTTAGAAGACAACAGTGAAGTAGCTTTTCCTTCCCAGAAGTTAAAAAGTAGAATGATGGGAAAGGTTGCCAAAATGCCCAAGACATTTGGGAGACCCATAAAACACTCATGCTGCAGAAAATCTCAGAGTTTTTATTCATATTTACACAGAAGCAGCACCGATAAACATTTTGTTTTGGAAATCTGTTCGGCCCATACCTTCCCAGGGTTTCTTCTTGGTGCAGGAAGTGTATCCAGAAGGCGCTTCTCTGCTTGCCTTCCTTTGCCACATTCAGGTAGTCCCCAATAAACACGGCGGTCTCTTGGCCTGCCCACAGGCCGGATTTCTTGGAGTACTTTAAGAGGAGAGCAGCTACAAAATGAAAACACCACAGGATCCTGGTTTTTTTTTTGGTTCTGGAATCTAAACGGGTGACAAGGCTCAAATAATGGGGTGGAAGACAATAAAAAATTAAATCCTACTAAATCCTGACTAAAATATCGTGTTAAAAGGCCCAAGTCAAGCCTGTTCCCTGAGGAGGTACCTGTTGCTGTGTGGGAACTTACAGTATGCTTTACGAAGCTCTTTGGTCCCAAAAATCCCAGTAGGCATCAGTCGCTGGACAAGCCAACTATGTTCCACCCCCGCTAGAAGCTTCTTGTAATCATCATCCCTCAGAAATCGAGCATCCAGGATTTCTTCTTTCGTTCTCCCAGTCATGAGGGCTAAACAACTTCCCCTTGGAGTCAGAAGCGGAACCTCAGGGGAACTCGTGGGCATCTGTGGTGATTTGATCCATGAACTCAGAGATGAACTGGATTGTCTCTTGCTGCTCACCATGTCCTGAGACTTCTCCTCATCTCCTTCCGTAGTGGCACAGTCAAAGTGCTTGCTTATGGATATCTTGCCCTGTGAGGGGAAAGCTGTTGACACACTGGGAGCTGCTTGATGCTTTGGAGCAGATGCCATAGGATAATTGTTTACTAAGTCTCCAACACTGAGGAAATCAAATTCTGTGTCATCAATCGTTTCCGCTTGGGTGTCAACCTCCGGCACTTGGCGGGATCTGTCCCCCACCATGGCAGATTTCCTCATCCAGTCATGCACAGAGGAGCTGCTGCTTGTTTTGGGCTCAATGCTCGTTGATAGCACAGAACTACCCCCATTTTGGGGGGGGGGTGCCTCACATGAGGGATCCTCCGTGCTTCCGGTGGGTTCTCCTGGGTGGGCCCACTTAAAGTGGCCACCACCTCCCTCCCTGCCGCTGTCCTTGGTCCTGCAGCCCTGCCCTGCACAGAAGGAGGACTTCTCCTCCTCCTCCAGCCTGGTAGGAATGGAGTAAGAGGTGGAGAGGGAAGGAAACGCATCGCTCAGGTCCTTTGCTTTCTTTTGTGGAGACCTCTTTCCACAGTATCTTCCCTCCCACAGTTCCTCTCCACAAAGAGACGCCTTCTTCACCCTCCTCCCAGCTCCAGGTGCACTTCCCTCCAAGGAAGGCTGAGGAGATCCCTCACAGCTATGGAGAGGCTCCAGAGGAACAGGATTCCAGGCTCTGGGAGGCAACGGGCACAAGGATGTGGCTTGATCGTTTCCATCAGATTCTGTGGTGCAACATTGCTCCTCCGCGGAGCCCTTCTCCTGCTGCTGCCCTTCCCTGGGGGACTCTCTGCTGCTGTTACAGTTTAGCTCCTCCCAGCTGGAAGAGTAACTGGATTTTGACAGCTTGCACCAAGAGCTCTCTGAAGTTGTGCTTTGACTCCTGTTTTGCCCTATGCTGAAGCCACCATTTTCATAATTTATTTCCACTCCAAAAGGCTCAGTCTCTTCTTCCAAGGAAATTTTCATCACGCTAGAACGAATGTCTTGATTTCTCTGGCCACCAAGTCTCTCTGAGCTGCTTCCTGCTGTTGGTAAGCTCAGGATTTTTGCAGCACCTCTCCCCTCCTGCACTATTTCCTCAGTAGTACACACAATGTCTGTGGTTTTGGTCTCTGTCCTTAAGGTCGTGATACAAGGTCCCACACAGATTTCTCCTGGCGTGGTTTTATGAACCCTGCAAGTGTTCTCAAACACTTGGCACACCGACAGGTGATGCTGGGAGTGCCTGGCAAGGATTTTCTCAAAGCTGGTTTCCCCTCGCAGGGCAGGCTTTTCCACTGTGCCTTTATAACTATCTGGGACGTAAGACCTGGCATCAGAATTGGGGAAGCTTTCCACTCGCAGGTGCTTCTTCACAGATGTGATCAGGGACATGATCTCTTTGGCAAGTGTTCCTTTCTCCTCCTCTTCTGGGACTGAAGTGCTGTATGAATGCAGTTTTTCCAAGGCTTCCCTGCACAGCTGACCCACCTCATGGAGCTCCTCGCTCTCCCCATGGAGCCACCGGTGCACGGTGGTGAGGCAGAAGGCAGCTTTAATAAAACTGTGGAGCTCCTGCTTGCTGGTGATGGGGCTCTGGTCATTCTTGGTGAGTAGCCCGATCTCGAAGGATTCTTTGGCTTCAGACAAGTAGAACGCTCTCTTTTCCGGGGGACAGTCCTTGGAGTGACTGTAGGCCAGCAAACACGTCCCACGGATGTTCTGGGAGGGGAGGAAAGAATGAAGGAATTAAAACCACGTTTCTTTCCCTTAGACAATTTGAACCAAACATTGGCTCTAACTCTCTGCCATTGTGTTTCCTACAGGGAATAATCTCCCTCTTTTTCCTTTGAAATACAGCTGTAGTTGTAGGAGAAGCAGCATTCCCAGGCCTTGAAAGTCCATCCTCGCTCTGTGGACAGCTTTCTGCCCTGGTTGGAGTTCAGAGCAACTCATACCACATAAAACCAACCACACCCACAACACAGACACGATACCCCGTGTGACTGAGTGTTTGAAAGCCGTATTGGAGCCAAATTTAAAAGCCAGGGCTCTTCCCCTACACAAATCCCACTTCCAGAGTGAAGAGGAACACTTACCACGGCTGTGAGGACAAACAGAGGGGTGTACTGGCTGTAGGCTGCTGCCAGCTTGCAGGCCTCAGCAGCGGATAACAAGCGATGGCTGGACTCTTGGAGGAAGCTCTAGAGAAAGGAAAGAAAAACAGGAGGGAAAACCTCGTGTCAAAGGCTTTATTTCCAAAGGAGATGGGACCTGATAAGCAGGGACATCATATCTTAAACGACAGCCAGGTCTGTTTCCACGGGAGCATTTTGGCTCAGGTTTGCCATCAACATGTCACTTTTTGATCCTATAAATATTCTATATATTACAGAAATACACACTCTATAAAATACCCTCAATGTTTTCTTTTTCCCATCTAGGTGCTAATGAACTTTTTCACTGGGAACAACGAAAGTTTCTTCAGCCCTCTCAGCCCAGGAGAGGAACTGGAGGGAGAACAAAGTGTGGGTGAATTTGGGACAACATATAGACCATCTGAAGGATCTAAACACACAAATCCCAAACCAAGTCTCACCAGGTCAATGTCAGCACTGGTTTTAAAACGTGCATAATCCTGCTCATTCATGGAAGAAAAGATGTCTGCCATAAAACCCAAGGAAGTGGCAATTCCCTGAAAGAGAA
The DNA here is from genome assembly GCA_035583135.1 of Lophotriccus pileatus. Lineage (NCBI taxonomy): Eukaryota > Metazoa > Chordata > Aves > Passeriformes > Tyrannidae > Lophotriccus > Lophotriccus pileatus. The sequence continues at coordinate 1,938,988 of JAWWES010000133.1, read as the reverse complement.
ATGGAAAATTATCATAGTGGGTTTTCCACTAGTATTTTGAATTTTATTGCTCTGAATAAAGTAGGTTCTGTGTGTGGAACGCACCAGGAAAAAGAAATATAACAAAGCAAACTAAAAAGATCCAAAGATTCAAAGATCCAAAGAGAAGCATTTCTAAGAAATTTGGAGGTGTCATCTTTGTAAGGTTTTATTAATTTCACCTTGCAGGAAGTGTAATCTGGAAGATCTGATGCCACCTAAGGGTCTGCCCAGATAAATAGTTAAGAAAGCCGGGAAGTAACTGGAAGCTTTCCACAAAAATTCACTACAGAACTTTGCTGCCACTGAAATGGAGAACTGAATAGAAATGTTCTGAGCTTGAGGTCAAGCTTTAAGGCATGGCAGAGGAGAGGTGACAAGGTCTGGGTTTGTGGGATATCTTGTGCTGGGATCCAATTACAAAACCTCTTCAAGCCTCACCCCGGGACTTGCCAGGCTTAGGTTCACATTCCTGTTTAGCTACGGACACATGGTGCAACTGTTGCTTCATCTCCAGTGGGAAGATTAGTCTGAAAAGCCTCTCAAAGGTGCTAAAGACAGACACGGTGGCTGTTGTGAGGTGTTCAGGTCCTGCAGGGCCAGGGAAATCCATCACCTACCACAGATAGCGTAGAGAAACCCAGCAAATAAACCTAGCTTGGACACTAGGAAAACTAGGAAAAAGAAATTAATTTTAAACCTAATAAAAAAATAAAATCTATGGCTGCATTCCGGGATTAGTCTGTGCTTGCTGAAGGCACCTGTGACATTCTGGTTGATGGTTCACTTTGGGTGATTCTGCTTAATGAGAACTATTACTTCCATGCCCCTGCAGGAAAAAAGGTGTTGGTAGGTCCGTGCATGCATGCGGAAACAACGAGGAATACAGACTTTGTCCTGCCTGTTAACCCTGGTTGAGGTGTGTAATTGAGACACTGTTGCTGAGGGACTTTGCTGCAGCAAACAAAAGGTGCTCTGGAATGCTTATTGGATTGGCAAGCACATCCAGAATGGAAAGCACACACTACCTTCTTATCTGGCTGAGGAAGTCTGAAGTATCCCACGAGCGAAGCCCAAATCAACTCCGCTGCCTCATACCACATCCCTGAAATCAATCGGAAAACAGTCACTGAGCAGATGGCAGCTAAGGATTTCCACAGGACAAAACCGTACCATTTTATCCTCATAAGAGACTTCAGCTCAACAGTCATGGAAGACTTTGGTGTTTCAAACCAAAAGCACAAAATTAACACTGTTCCCTCAAGCATCAGACCCTGAATACAGAAGCCCATCACACTGTTTTATGGACGGGGGGGGGTCAACACCAGCCAGAACTCTGATATATGTCCAGTGTAACATTTTAGAGGAAAAAAAAATGGAAAAAACCTTGAGTGGATGTTTATAGAAAGCAGCCTTACCAAGCTTTTGCAGGATCTGCCCCCTGATTTGCAAGCAGACTGCCTGAACGAGAATCCGATCGCTTTCCTCAGCGTATCGCCAGGTACCTGCAGGAAGAGTGGGAAAACTCAGCAGAGAATGGAAAATGTTGCTGTCATCTAAACCTCCAAGGGTAACCTAAATCCCAGCAAATTGCTGGGATTCTCCCTTTTTTTGCATGGAGGCCCTTCTTGTATGATAATCTGGGTTTCACATGAAAGAAAACCCCAGAACAGGCTTCCTAAATTTTCCAAGTTGTAGGGCAACCGGAATATATTGGCTAAATAAACCCTGAAGGCTTAAGAAAATGGAGAACAGATATAAACCCATAAAATAGCTTGTGTCAAAACCAGAACTAAACAATAATGATGTACGTCTGCCAAAATTACTGAATTCTCACTAGTAGAAATAATACACACCCCTCCAGATCTGAGACAAGCCACAGGACCAGCAGTCGAGTCATTGGGCAGAAAGGAAAATAAAAAGTATAGAATAAAGTATTAATTTAGCCTGTAAGATTAGTGGGAATTTGAAGGGGAAGCATTACTCCAACAATGTGCATTTTTGAGGGGATAGAGTTGTCTTAGTTTTCTAGATCAGTCAATTGCTTGAAATGGGTCCACACTTTAAACCTCCCCATCCAGAATATTTTTCCACCCCACGTGAAGATACACAAGGATGAAATATGACAGTTTCAAAACAAAGTTGTGTTTCCACATTTCAGCAAAGAGCAGTGAAGGAAAGAGGAGTGTGATGTTAAGAAGTCATCAGCAGGGTTGGTCTGGCTATATTTGGAGCTTGTGTAACTGCTAAAATTAGGATGAAAAATCCCACCAAAATAGCAAGTGTGAAACTGGAAAAGAAATCCATACATACCTGTTGCTCCATTGTCGTTAATCAGGCTGCTTAGGATATATTCAGCTTTTAAAAGTTTACCTGATTGAAAATTAAAGAAAAAAAGGACAGAAAATTAATATAAAAATGTATCATTTGGCACAAAGTGAACAAGGATATTCAGGAGATATCACCAGCACATCGATTTGCTGCTGTCAACAGTCAGAAATGCACATGCCCTACGATCTGTAACATGTGGTCGCACAGTAAGATGAAATTACATACATATAAGTTTACTTTTACACATTATACATTCCTGGAAGAGTGCTGGGATTCCCAGCTCTTATTTTCCCTCTCAGAAGGAAGTAGTCTAGCCTGCTCCCTTCAGCAGGATTCTGTCCCAAGGAAACGTGGGTTTTGGAAACCCCATTTTCGTCTGACTGGGGAGTGACTTGACATCCCACCACGGAAAGCATAGCCATAGAAAGACGTGTTAAAAATCCTTCAGGTGTTGTCCATGTTAGAGGAATGATGGAATTTTATTTTTTCATCCTGGAGGGGTTGCAAGCTGCCTTGTTTGCATAGTCAAGTGGTCCCACTGAAAAATAAGAAGCAGCTGGGATGGTGCAGAGAAAATGCCAGGGTTCCAATTTCCTTTTTTTTTCAAGGCCCTTGGTCAGGAGTACAGCAATTCAGATACCCCTGTTTGAAACCAGCAGGGAAGATTTGTTAAGGAACAAAAGCTCCAATTAGTATTTTCCACACCCTTTCACAATTTTCTCTCCTGCTTTTGGCTCTGAAACCCTTTATACCGGCCCCTTTGTGCTAGTGAGAGGAGCTGGGAGGGCTCAAGGGGGGCCAGGAGCGGGAAGTGCTCTCGGAAAGATGGCACCGGGGGCCATGACAATGTGATCCCAGCGAGGGATGAAGTGTCTCCTCCAGAGTCAAGTAGCTCCTAATTGGAGCTTCCCACTTGAGGAAGAGGAGCAGTACCTGAGTTGACGGCGAGGCGAGCCTGGCGGATGAGCACCTGTGGGCTGATGGGAGCGGTGGGATGCAGCCGGTGCAGGCCCTTGGCGATCCGCAGCAGTTTGCTGGAGGCGTCGATCCAGTACAGGAACCGGTCGATCAGGAACACGACAGCACTGGCCGTGGCGTAGTCCTTGACCATGATGGAGGCCTTCAGATAAACCTGGGAAGAACGTGGCAAGCCTCGGAGAAACTCACCCCCAGAGGCTCAGTGAGTGACTGTGGAAAACATGCGGCTGTGCTAACCCTGTTACCTCACCATGTTTTCATTTTTAGGATAGGAAGGTGCCAGCTGTTTATTTCGCTTGAGCCGTAGATATCATACCCGATTTTTATTTTTTGTGTCTTAATAACTGGAACCACATAATGTGGTGGTCTGCTAATGAGCTTAAGACATGCCCTACAGATTACTACCAGCAATAGCAATTAGTTTAAGAGGGGGATGTGAGACTGGGGAGACTGGAAATGGTCACTACAGCCATTGTCCCAGACAGATCTCAAGCCATCCTCTTCTTTGTACACCACGAACAGGCAAACAGGCCAGGAATCCCATGTTTCTCCCTGCAGGCCATCTTTAATAACTACTAAGTCTCTATGAACTCTCCTGGATTCCCATAATGGCTGAGCCATCACAGTGACATGAGGAACAGTCGGAATTCCTGAGGTACCTGCTGTTCAGAGGACAGCAAAGGCAGCCGTGAGGACACACAGCTTCATTGTGGCTGCAGAAGTTCACATGGACCTGGGGGTATTTACCAAACGCCATCCCCTTCCCATGGTGGGCTGGGACTGGTATTCCTGCCCAGCGGAGCGAGGAGGTGCTCCATACGCTGACATCCAGGCGATTACTTTTCCAGACACTGCCAAGACATCTCTGTCCAAACCCCCACTAAAACATCAAGTATCACCCTCCGAGGTGTGCAGGAGGAAGCCCATGTCAAACCCTTTGGAGAAGAGTCTACGGAACATGGCATGAAGGCCGGCTTGCAGCACCAATCCATGGCAAGCATTTCCCAGTTTGTTTGCACTTCAGCAAGGAGGCGGATTTGTACAAATTTCCTTCTTTCTTTTTTTCTTTCCTTTTTTTTCCCCTGAGCCCGAGTGTGATTTTCTAAGAGGATGGCACTTGAAAAGGATTCCTGGAGGCCAGCACGCACAACTCCGCTTGTGCCGGACAACAATGGAGGAATCCCTCTCTCCAAGCACCTGTAAACTGACACTGCAAACCAGCCATTCCAAATGCTCATCAACAGGCCATATATTTAAGCACAGAGCATTGCTTAATCTATTTTTTTTTCCTCCCCTTCTTCCTTTAATAGATCGGAGCACAAAAGCCTGAGAGAGGGTGACCTACCAAACAAAAGGGCCTTTGAGTCCCTAGGAAAAGTAGACTTGGAGGAGGATGGAAGGAATCCAAGTGGCCCTATTATTTCCACTTGCACTAATTAGACATTTTTCTGTCAGCTATTGAGCACTGCTGAGAGGCCAAACTCACTGAATTCATTTCTAAAGTGTTTACAGAAGTTTGCATCTGTTTGTGTCTCTTCAGGAGGAAAATAAGCACTTCAATAGCATTGTGGAAAATCTAAATGAAGCATCCTATTCTGAAGGGCTTGGCAGTCTTGCAGCTGCATAATTTAACTCGCCCGCTCAATGCCGAAACCTCTTGTGTCCCTCTCCAAACCCAAATGGACACAAAATGTAGAAAAGTCAAGCCAGGGGGAGAAACTCAGCTATTTTTTTTTTCTGGGGAGGCAGCGCTGCATGCTGTGTGGCACACAGCGACACGGCTCCGTGTCAGCCTTTGCAACGACGTTCCCCCCCTGTTCTGAGCGGTACACCGAGAAATTAATACCCACTCCTTTCATTCCCTGCCAGCTCGTGTGGCTGGAAAATTCCTCAGCACCTCCAGCCCGAGGCCGGGCACGCACCCAAGCCACGCACAGAGATCCTCCCCAAAATGCCACTGTGAAGTGAGCCAGGGGAGCAACTCCCTGTCACCCAGCCCAGAGCCAGGGAAACCCCAGTGACTCCCAGGATGTCACAGCCTCCTCCAGCACAGTCAGAAACTGGCGCCCTAAACAGATTTACTCACTTTCTTTATCGCTTTAGGCACATCCACAGAGAGAGAGAGAGAAAGAAAGAAAGAAAGAGCGAGGTACAGGCGCACTTTGTTTTCACATCTGTGCCCACGACATGAAATGGATCTGTCTAATTGAGTTTGGGACACAAAGGGAACCTCGCGGCTGGGAAGTGGAATCAGGTGGTGGGAGAATTAAATTTGCGCCAGATTTCTATACACGGACCATTGGGGAAAATGCAAAGCAGCCTTTAGTGAAGGGGTCTCGCCTTAATGGCGCTGAGTGGGAGGGTGTGCGGTTTGCATGGCTCCCTGCATTAGTGGCTTTAGCTCCTCCTCACGCCGGGGCTGAAGTTTGGGTCCCAGCTTTGGGTTCAAAGCCACGACGCCTCCTCTGCATTGACAATGGGGGCCACTCCCAGGAGAGGGGAGAAGCTCAGAACCGGGGCCATCTGGCACTAGGACGGGCAGGAGAGTGTCAAAGGGAAATTATTGGTGCATAGTAAATGAGGATGAGGAGGAGGGGAAGGAAATAGGAGGAAATCTTTATGTGGCAGCTGATGTAAGAGGAATTACAAGCCCAAATAAATGAAATATTGATTTAATCCACTCTCTCGGCCCTCTTTATAAAGCGAAGATCCCTGTGGGCTCAGGAGGATCCCCTTTGGAAAAAAAGCCTCTGCAAACAGCGTGGTTGGAAAGCAGGGGCAGGAATCATTTAATTTTCAGTGTCCCCACAGTTTTGCCGATGCTCTGGACTTCTATGTTTGCTTATATCCATTTGTCTCAGGCTGTTTGAGTCCTGGCTTCATTTGTAAACTGCAGCTGAGGTTTAAAAATCTTTCCAAAAAAAAGCCACAAACTCATGAGCAGTCGGCAAAGAATTTCTAATTCCGTGCATAAGGCAGGAGTTCCAGAGGCGCGCCACGTACTTCCAGGTGCTTTATTTCTCTCCCGAACACTGCTCCTAGTTAGCACTCCACTGAACCCTAACAAATTGCCCGGTCTTCTTTCCCCCTGTCAGATTAAAGACAGAGCCACAACACCACTGGATCCGGCTGAAGCCTTTCACCCTCTTACCCCACGCGCCATTAGCAAAGCCCATCTTTCCAAGAGACCAAAGCTGCTGTCACCGCACGGGACTTCTCTATCAATCCCTGCCTTTCAGCTGGCAGTCAGAGCCCACTCCATAAATAGCAGGGAATTAAGCCTCCCACCACCTCAGAGATGGGCAGAAAAAAGCGTGGCTGCAAGGAGCAGACAGATACGGCTGAGACATGAGATAGGGAATCGCTGCAGACTGAGGAATCAGCAGCTCCTGGACACTTCCCTCTCGCTCCCAGCAGCGAGAACCTCATTTAATGGCTTCTGAAGTTGTTAATTAGCTCAAGTTATACATCCTGAAGGCAATGGAGAGTTGGGTGCTTATTCAAAGGCAGCAGCATTAGGTCTATTATGAGCAGCTCAAAACATCACGGGACGGGGCAGTTTTATGCAAGCAACCACATCTTGCTTCACCAACTGAGCCAGTCCTAGAGTGGGAATAATACCTGCTTTCCTCAGGAAAAAAAGAGCCGCAGCATTTTGAGGCAAAGACAGAAGCAGAATCCTTTAAAGTACGAAGGAAGCTCCTCAAAGGGGGGTTCCTGGGGGCCTCATGTGTATCAGCAGGGGCTTGGGGGACCACTGTCATCTGCAGGGGTTCTTGTTTTTGTTTAGCACCAAGGATAGAGAGGTGCCACAATCACTTTGTGGCCCTGGTTCTAGACCATTTATACACGATTGTGGCATATTAAAATACTGTGTAGAAGGGGATATTTTAATACTTAAAAATAGCAAAACGCCAGTGACAGAAAAGAGTGGCATCAAGACCATTATCAACAGCTAAAAATCCTACCCAGGAGCCAAGTGAAGTGGCATCTCGACACGAACCCAGGATCCCCATTTTTTTTTTTAACTTGGTTCTCCACGTAAATTCTGCTGCAGTTTTCCTCCACAGACGGAGTGCTCTGCAGCGCCAGGGCTGTCACCCTGGACAGCTAAAGCTCTCCTGCCTGCACTTGATCTCTGATACTTCTCACTTACAAAGCCTCAGGGAGGCTGGGGTGCCAATGGGTTCCCTCCTGGTTCGAATCCAGCCCCTCCATCCCTCTCTGTCTCACTGGGATCACCCAAGAAGGGCTCTTAGGCAGCAGGTAGCAAAAGGTCAGCCTGAACAAACAAGATCCCAGGGCTTCTAACCCACAGTTAGAAGGAGGAGAAAACTAAATTCTCAACCCCCTCATTAGCTCTTTTTCAAAGGCTCCCAGCCCTAAAATGCCACACACACACCCCTATGGCAGTTAGGGCACGTCCCTTGGAATGGTTTCCCTAATGGCAATCCATCAGCACCTAATTAGCCAAGGCCCAGCCAAGGGCTGCAGGGCCTTATTTTCCACTCTCTTCAATATTCCCATTAAATCCCATGAGATTCCGTGCCAGCAAGGCCAGGATCCACACTCCCCCATCCACAGCAGGGAGCATGGAGCCAGACTGCACAGCTCCCTACAGAGAGTGTAGAAGGGTCAGAGTTAGCACCCCTCTTGGGGGCTTTTCCTTCTTGTGTTCCCATTGTACCTATCCCAGCAGATCATGGCTGAATGCTTAAGCCTGGATGCAGGAATTATGGATAAGTACAATAAAAATGAAGCAAAGGGCCACATCACTACAATGGGAACACAAACAGGCAAAAGAAATGGCAAAAAAACAATTAAAATATTAATATGCCATGAATCATCCCACAGGAGAACTATGAGTTGTCCTTCAACTAAATCCACAGCAGGGATTTTGGGATCAAAGCCTATGTGGATAAGGGCATGTTGCCCTCTATTGGCTGCTCACTGAGTGTTAGGCTAATTCCATCCCTTGGGATAGCAAAGATCTGCAGGAAGGACAGCCCTGGCAGCCTCCCTTCTGGATCTGTAGCTCCACTCCAAACCCCATAGCACATGGTGGTATTTAGAGAGGAAAAGCAATCCCTCCTTATTTATCCTTGCCAGCAAGGACAATTCTGATTTGGCTTTGATTTGTTAAAAAAAAAACATCCCAGTGCTTTGCAGTTTTGGCTTTGGGTGCAGATGTTGGGTATTACCCTTGAAGCCTCAGTGCAGATTCCCACCACAGGGGCTGCAGGATGGTTTGCTAGACAGAAAACGTGGAAAACACTCCGCTGAACTTGTTGAACTGGGGTGGCCTTTGGGTGGTGAACCCCGTCAACAAAAAGAAAAATCCCCACAAATCCAACCCAAAATCCCCACCTTCTACGGGGTGCAAAGAAGCCCTGAGCATCCCACAGCAAAGAGGAAGAAGAGCACTTAAAAAAGCTGCAGGTGCAGGAGGCTTTGCCCTCTTGATGTGCCAGAGGAGCGTGGAGCCGCCGGCAACACGTATCCCACTTTTTTTTTTTTAAAGTGCAACAACACTAAAGGCAAACCCTTGAAGCCAAAGCCTAATCCGCTTACTCCCTGTGCTGGGTCTCATGGAGCTTTTCAGCCCACTCCCAGAGTAAAACATCCTCATGGAGAGAGAGCCCCGGTATCCAGCGCTGCCTCCTCCACACACCACCAGTGTGTTATGGTAATGAAGTGCCTTTCATTCATGGATCTCAAAGCACTTTTTAAATGTAATGAATTACGGTTTATGAGCTTATTCTAAGCATGGCAAATTAAAATAAACAGAGAGGGGAAAAATTTTAAAGGTTTTTTCGGAACAATAAATCGACAAAGACTTAATTTCTTTCTTTTTTTTTTGTTTTTGTCCTCCAGGGAATTAAATTATCCTTCTGTCCCTCATGCTGAAAAAAAAAAAAAAAGAAGAAAAAAAGTTGCCCAAACTTCTATCTTTCCTCATCACACTGTAATCACTTCTCTTCAGCCTCATTTCCCTCCCAGCTTTTTATTCAAAGAACTGAAGCAGCCTTTGCTCTGCCTTGAAATTTTATTTAAAATAAAAAAAAAAGCAAAGGGGGCGCGGGCAAAGGAATGGATGAAGGGGAAAAAAATCCCTTTTCCTGACTAATACTAATAATACAGGTCAAAATGTCAGTCTATCTACAATTAAATGGAAAACAAAAAAGGTTTTCCCTTTTTCCCATGGTACAATGGCACTGGAATATAAATTACCGGTGAAGATGAAATAATACTTCAAAGCACATGGGGAAAGGCACCACAACGTTTACAAAGTATTTTCCACCGCAGGATGAAACACTGGAGACAACAGCAACCAATGGACTTCAGGGGGTGTGGGTGAATAGTCCAAAACTAGCATGGAGGAGGATTTTAGGTCCCTATAGTCTATGACCCCACGATAGGCTTTGTTTAACAAGGGCAGCTGCAGTTATCAACAGATGTTTCAGCAATAAATAATTGGTATCATCTCAGAAAAGATCCATCTACCTGGGGAGAGGGCATAATGCTGCAAACACTGCTCCACTATTACAGCCACATTAATCTCCCATCTAGCCAGGTCTCTTGGGGAGTTTACTGCAGGTGTTTATCCCAGAAGAGAGCAGGCAAATGCTCCAAAGTGAGGGAGCTGCGCCGGGATTGTAAAGGAGGTCAACCTCCGCCATAAATTTCTGTCTGAGGCCACACACACCAAAGAGAGAGAGAGAAAATAAATACCCAGGAACAGCCACTCCCCGCCCTCCCCCAGGAAATTCAGGAGCCAGGGGGTGCTGGGGCTCCCACCTCCCGGCCCTGCAGTTGGCTTCGCCGAGCTCCTCATCGCCCTGTGCTGCTCCAAGTAATTGTTGTTCCCAAAGAAAACCCACTGGCCTCAGTAAGGCCGGGCTTTCCGGAGCAGGTGAGATCTCCTGGCCACCTTGGAATTAACAACAGACAGCACTGGGACTATGCTGGCTTCAGACATGCACCACAGGAAGCAAAAAAAAAGCCCCCCAAAACTTCACAAACCTCATTTTTATGCCTATCCTGCCAAAGGGATACTCCATTTACCATGGGAAAGGGTGTCCTCTGTTTGCTCCGAGTCATGTCTGACATGCCTCTGGGGAGATCAGGAAAGTAAAAAGCAATCCACATTTCTTGCCACTATCCAAGCCTTAAAACTCATCACCTTACAGGATGGGATTTCCAAGCACCTTTGGATTCTGCAGCTCCTTACACAGCCAAGTACCCTTTACTCATAGGGAGAAGTCACATTAAATCCTTGCCTTTCCTACCTGGGTTTTGGCCAGCTTTGTTCCTCAAAGGGATTCTGTCATGTAATTTTATTGAAAAGAGAAAAACAGGGGAGGAATTTTGCAAGCTCTACTACAGTGAGTAATCCCCATGGTCTCCTACAAGTGGGGAATTAAAGGAGGAAGAGGAGTGTTGTCAAATTCATGGAGTTTTTTTAAAAACACCTGGCGTTTTAGTTTTATTATAATGCCAGTTCTTCAGGGGAAGAGGGAACAATTACCTGAGTGGAAACAGAAACAGAACTGCCCTGTGAAAGGCCCTGAGCACCCCAGGGGGACGTTTAACACAACAGGTGTGTTGAACTTCATACCAGTAAGTCAGGGAGCCTCGCACTGATCATATCTTGCAGGTTTGTTTTGTCTTCTGGGCTGAGGTCTTGTTTGTATTGCCACTTCTCCGGCACAAAGGGCCACTTCATTTCCTTTGCCTCCTCCAGAAGGGTCCTCAAGTCCTCAGGAAGCAGAGCTGAAAGGGTCAAAGAGCAGGTAAAGATATTGCAGCAGGTTCAGCTGCCACACTTGTAACACCGATCTTTCTAAAAGACCTTCTCCCAGTCGCTACCAGTTCTTAGCTCCTGTCACCAGCCTGGTGGGGAGGGAAGGCTGGCCTGCCATCCGTTCCCCTTGGCTGCTCTGCCCTCCAGGTAAATGGGAGCCCTCAGCCATTAAAAAGGCTTTTAGCAGGAAGTCACGCCGGCTGGAGGTTGCCTGGGTGGGAAGAGCTGCTCCAAGAGGTACAGGAGGAAACCTGTTCCCCCCATGTGAGGAGAGGACAACAGGGTCAACAGCACAGAAGACCTGTCCCCCTTGCTCGGGTGACAGTGGCAGAGCCAGCCTGGGAAGCCACATCCAAGCTGGGAGACAAGCCTGGACCATAGAAAGCAATTAGAGGGAGACCTAAAGGGATATAATGAACATTAAGAACATGCTCTTAAACATGCTTGGTCCTCCCTGCTCCCTCCATGTACTGGGCAATCACTGCTCCATTGGCTTGGGTTGGATCTCCAATCTGACCCAACTGCCAGGAGCACACCGCGAGAGATTTGGGCTTGGATCTGTGCCTTCCTTTCAGCTGCAGCCCACATTTAATTTTCCTTTCAACAGGGGTGAAGCTGCAGCCTGGCTGTGCTGTGCTGTGCTAACCACTCGTCCAGGCAGCCCCTCTGGCCAATAAAAGTGGATTAACAAGGATTATTGACCAGATGGGGTTAATGGTGATCATCAGCTGCAGATCTGGCCCCTTCTGGCCATTAATCCCCCCCCAAAAAACCCTGCTCAGAGACCATCGTTGCTTCAACAAGGCAATGCAATAAATGTATTACTACATATTTTTTAATCAATCCTTTACGGATGGACTGTAGAAAATGCACTGCCTAAAAAGTCTTATTTCATGCTCATATTACAGTCCATCCACCAATATGGTTTTCCTAAGAAAAAGCAGAAAGCTGGGTATTTAGGGCCCTTTTCCAGAAAGCCATGTTTAAAAAAGTATCGCTTTTTCCATCTCATGTTTTCTCACTTGTTGCTGTCCCAAGGAAACATGGGGATTGAAAACCTTCCCATTACAACACATCCTGGCTTAACAGGAAGCCATGTTTCCTTATCCTCCTGAAGTGCTGCCTGGGGAGAGCTGGCGGGGAGAGGAGGTTGTGCTCCCACCCTCAGTTCTCCCTGGAAAATCGGCGCAGGAGCAGGGATACCCACCTCATCACAAGGAACATAAAATGGTGGACTCAGAGGTTTAATCCCCCATGTAGAAGGGGGAAGACTGAGCTTCCCAAAATCTTTTGCAATGGAAGATGGTGGGGAGGACTGAAGGCAGTCACAGTAGGCATTTGTTTTCCCATATGATCCCACAGCACTGACATTTTGGGGAGGGATCCATCCAAGGAGAAACAGGAGGCTTACACAGACAGCCTGTCTGTCTGCTTCTCCACCACCTTCTTCTGTCTTATCCCACACAAACTTTTGCTTACTTAAATAACAATGAAATGGGAGAGAATAGTGTCAGCAACCATTAAAACAATCAGTGGGATAACATGGATGCTGGTATCTTCTCTAAAGGTATTATTGCTGTCCTCTTGTTCCTTTTTCCATGCTTGATCCCGCTCCTGCCTGATGCACTAAAGAACAAAGATTAAAGCCAAATTCTTTAACTTAGGTATTTAAAGAGACATCCTCAGCAGTCATTACTGCTGAGCTGGTTAGAAAAGGAAAGCAGGGCAACATTTTCGGGAGGATTTGGCAAACTTGGAGCTTTCAGTTCATCTTTGGGGTTGGACATTCGTGTAGGCCTAGCAGATTACTGCTTCGAGCCTCGCTGTGGCGTCCAGTTGTCACCACGTGGAAATAAACACAATTAGGCAGTCAACGACAATAAAATGATGTTGTGTCACAAGAACATCCACCAGAACCACATCAGCCAGTCGGGGAGCTCGTGTGAACAGCTCTCAGCTAAAATCCAGCTCCCAGGATGAGAGTCTACCCTCGTGACAGAGAGGTGTTCTCACCGCTGGCAATATAAACTCATTAATTAAGGAGGGTTGGACCGGCACAGAAGTTGACTGGAATGATTTCTAGCCTAAAAAAGAAATAAAAAAGCAGTCCAGACCCACCTAACACCCACTCTGCCCCCTCAACTAAAGGGAGATAAGGACGTGCTCCTCCTCTCCCCACCCTTTGGCTTTTGGTCCCTCCTGCGCCCGGTCTGAGAAAGCCAGGGGGGAACAAAGGCAGCCCCGGGAGGAAGAGGGGGGAAAAGAAACCCCCTGTGCTGGGAGGGTCCCCCCAAAGCCGAGAGCCGCCGACCTGCGAGGCCCTGCCTTCCCCGGGCAGAGAGCCCCAGCAGTTATTAATGTCGCTGTCACCACCCCGCTGCTGGGCATTTTTCTTTCAGCTGATGGGAACACGGTCCCTGGAAAAGCCCGAGCATCACTACAGGCTCTGATCGCCCATTTCCTGAAGCAGTTTACCTGAAGGACCGTGTCTAATCGAGTGATTATAAGGGCACTGATTTACCTTATCTGGAACTAAACTGATTATTTCTCATACTTTGTGGCATTTAATAGGAGAAAAGGAGGGAGGAGGATGAGGGGGGAAAAAGCGCTACCTGATTAGGAGTCCAAGAGCCTATTCTGCGGAGCCATAATAAAACTTAAAAGAATTTGTGAGGAGGAAACAAAGTAGCCTTTGTCAAAAACAAAAAAAGAGGAGAGAAAAACCTTCCAGTATCCATAACAGAAACCTACACGCCACCCTCCAGCACAAACAGACTTAGGTGCTTCAGAAAAAGGCAGCTGACCTCCCAGCAAGAACAAGGATGGTCGGAAAAACATATTCTCAACGGCTCTGCGCCCCAGGACAAACAAAGGGTTTTAAAGATCAAATTAACGTTATGGCCGAGCCACTCAAGCAAAGCAAAACTAAACATTATTAACACTAAACTGGAAAACGGGCAGTGCTGCAGATGTGTCACGCAAAGCAAAACCTTAATTCCACCGGAATTAAGAAAAATGTATTTATTTTTTCCCCCCAAAGCACCACAGCAATACCAAAATAAATGCTGGTTTCCAGCAGGTAACCCTTTGTATTACAGTTCTCACTAAACACTGTTTCCTTTCCTGGTTATTGACGCCAGCCTTTAGCCAGCATGGATTTTCCTTTCAAGAGGGATATTGCAAGTTCTGTGGGTTTTTTCCCCTCGGACACCACTTATAGAGGTCACACACATTTTACAAGATAAAGATTCAGGCAATGAGCTCTTTAATATATGAGGAGAAGCTGACAAACAGAGAGGGCCCTCACCCAGTTCCTATGAAAAGAGAGGAAATATGTGCCCTTATTCAGAAGTTGCATCCTTTTTTCCCCTTTTTTTCTTTTTTTTTTTTTTTTTTAATAACTGAAATTTATGTGCATCAGCAAACTTTAGGGCATTGTTCTTCCCAAACTAAACTGTTCCTTACAGCCTCATGTTTAGTGAAGCCTAAAATTAGAACTGACAGCAATTCACTGCAACAAAGTGGACTTCTTTCCCTGCCTGCCTGTAGCCCGCATCCCATTCATGGCCTCGAAATCCAGGCATCTCTTGACACTCATCTGCCAGGAGAAGAAAAATAGGGCAGGGCCGAGGACCGGCGGGGTCCTGCCGCCTCTCCTGGGGAGAGCTCACCTTGGCACCGCCGGTATTCCTGCTCGTCCTCCTCGCCCGTGCCAGCCTTTGCCGACAGGAGCGCGCCCAGAGCTCCCTCGCACTCCCGCAGCAGCACGGCCACGGCGTTTTGATTATTCATGAAGGCTGATCCCACTCGGCTGTGAATTGGGTGTCCCCGGGTGCGCGGTGATCAATTACTTAAGAGAAGACACGGATTCTAAATGAAAAGGATCCCTTCAAGGCTGAGGTACCTGGCAAACAAAGGAGGGGGAAAATGATTAACTAAACTATCATCAATTATCCGAAAGGCTCAAGCAGGGAGAAATAATAGGGGAAATACATGAAAATACATGACAGCCTCGGAGGACTTTATTAGGGGACTGCGTAAAATTACTGCAGGGTCCCGGTGACAAAGTGTGCGAGTCGGACATCTCCAAGGTGCCAGGGAGACAGGGCGGGGCTCGAGCAGGGAAACCCCAAGCAGGGAAGTGACTACCCGGGCTGTGCCATAGCCCTTTGCACCTGCAAGGCTCGGGCTGTCACACACAGTTAGCTGGGATTGAATGGCAGAACTCACGGAAGATGCTGCATGCATTTTCCAGGCCATTGGAACCATCTCTTTACCCTGGAGCTCCATCCCATGTAGGAATGTTCTCCATGGATGTACCACTGCAAGTCCTTCTGGTGCTTAGGACATTGTCAGTGGTGATGCAGGAAAAAAACCCCAAACATTTCCATATCGCATATCCAGCTCAGCACCTGCCAAAACAGTTAAGCAGCTTTCAAAAATGAATCACAAAAGAAACATTCTGGGTTTGGCTTTTTTCTTTTTTCCCCACCAGTTTGATGATGGTTTCATTTAAAAAAACTGTTCTGACAGTTTGAAGCAATATAGTCAGAAATAGCCTCTGTGAAGACATTTCTAAAATTGGGGAAGCAGAATAGTAGAGGAGGAAGGGGAGTGCAAAGGAACACACATACAGGCACAGTTTGCTCTGCTGACTCGAAACAACTCATATTCTAGCAGCTAAATTTCCAGGGAGGTTTTTTTTCCCCTTTCTGTTGCAGCTCTGGGATCGCTGGATCCCCTGGAGCTGGTGGCTGATACCCTGTGTTCTCAACGGCACCGAGTAAGAGCTGCCAGATTGAAAAGCGGAGGGCAAAAGAGATGCACTCATGCGAAAGCAGAGAGGATCAGAGAGCCTGCCGTGGAAGGGCAGGTGGAGCAGGGCAAAGGATGGGATTCATCAGCAAAGAGCCTGGAGGCAGGAGCCAGTCAGTGGGACTCTGCAGACAAATGGCAGAGAAAGAAGAAATTTAAAAAGTAGCCGTAAAAAAGGAGGCCGAGGGCAGGAGCACAGACGTGTGGGAGCAGCTGGGGAGCAAGTCAAAAAGATCGGCTACAGGCAGAGCCACGGATAAAAACAGAAGGAACACTCTGAAAGGGTTACCCATCTTTTTAGCTCCAAGTAAGAGCAGCCAGGGCCACCCCACGCAGGGCACCGTCCTGCAGGATTTGAGCCAGGTGAGCACAGCTGGGTGTTGAGATCACACCCCTGAGGATGGACCAGGCACAGGACCCATTTAGGGGCACCTGTCAGGAATAAAAGGAGATGGGGCCAGAGACAGGGCTGGAGACACAACTACAGCGTGGTCCTAAGTCCACCCAGGAGATGGGGCTGAACTACCTGTCACTGGCAAAGATCAGCTCAAAAAAGGCCACCACCTTGATGGGATTTGCTCATGGGCACAAGGTCCTGGTCCACATCCCAGTTCACAAAGGTCCCCTCTCCCTAGGGACTGCCAGATTGTCAAGGACAGACATTTCAACCTGGTGACAACAGCCAGAAAGCAGATTCCTCTCCTCCTACCCTGCCAGGTCTAGAAAAGCTGGTTGTCCATCAGGGAAAAAAGACAGGCAGCCTCCTCTGCTACAGTTACAGTAACACACCTATGCCAGCGCTGCTTGCTCCGCTAAGTGCACTGACATCTGCTAATTGATTTCTCTGATTACCCAGCCCTGTGGGAAGGAGTGCGTGTCTGTCCCAGGAGTGCCTTCCAGGTTGGGATGAAGCATCCCGGCCATCTGGCCCCGACTCCACTCCTTTGTGTAATTGATTTCTCAGAAACATCGTTTTCTGGGGAGTCCACTCAAGTGAGTACCGAGCAGACATACACCTATCTCAGATCCAATATGGACATTGGTCCTGGGAACTGAGAACTGCTTCAGGAGCGTGCAGAAGCATGTTGGAGAAGGCCTGTGCTGAGCTGCCACCTCACAGCCTGGGTAAATACATATTCTCAAGAACAATTTGCTAGGAAGATGCACTAAAGCAAATAAGCAATGAGATGGATATCTCCCTTTACAAAGAATAACACAGCATTAAGAGCATCCAGTGGAGCTCAGAGCCCCAAATTCAGACTTTTAAGCCCAGCCTGTTCTTCCACAGCTTGGAAGATCACGTTGGGTCTTTACTGTAAGCAGGAGGGCCCCGTGGCTTTGTGAGCCACACCAGGCTGCCAGCCTCACAAGAACTGTCAGGGCATAGCAGAGAAGCTCAAATTAGTGTGGAAGTACAGCGCTTGGCTTCCTTGGCTTGGGAGGGTTTAACTCACCGGGAAACTGCCAGGTCCATAACTGTGATACATGAACGCCTGCAAGCAAGGAATTTTTCTTCAAGTACACTCTTTTTTTTCTCCAAAGAATTGAACAAACAGCAAGGACACTTGGCGTAATAAATACTGATTTACAATGGCAGCGACACCAAAGTGCTGGAACCACAGAGAAAAGCACAAAAAACTGTCCATTAGAACTCAGGAGGTGGAGAGTCTTTAGAGACCCATCACCGGGGACAATGACTCGCATGATAAAATCAGCTTAAAATGCACCAAAGGGCCTTAAACTACAGAAGCATCCTTTACACAGATGCCACTTTGTAAAGTTGTGTTTTGTGACAGCTGTGGCGTTGAGAGACAGCTGGGAGAGGGGAATAACCAAGCACGCAGCTTATGGACCTGTGGAAATGCAGGACCCGAGACTAAAGCTGAACAGTAGAAGAGCAAAAACTTCTGGAGGCCTTTAGAACCCTCTCAATGGTTACCAGTCAGCTTCACTAAGGTTCCCTTAAATCCTAACAAGTGGTACTTTAAGGAGACTATGGTTTTGAAGTGATAAAAACTGCAGCTTGATGTGCTGCAAAAAATCTGCCTGGACAAAAATGGTTTCCAAGGATGCACTCCAAAATGCTCTCTGAAAACACATAATAAAACCAATTTTGCACCAGATTGAGGATTTAAGCATTTTTTAGCAACAGCAAAGCTTCTTTACTCCAGCTTTGGGCACAGGCAGTTTTTAAATGCTTGACGGAATTGTTAGACACTTTAAAACAAAAATTATGAGAAAAACAAATTCTGGTTGAAGCCTGGATTAAAATAACTCCTCACATCAAATGTGATGAAAAAAAAATATTACAAAGGTCTCAGGGGACGAGAAAATACATTTCTGTGGCTGCCTTCTAATTGGAGCTGGGGTTCAGAACAAGAGGGATGGAGGGAAGTATTGGGTGGGCTCCAGTGAAATGATCTCTTTAATAAGAAATGGGCCATACTGTGACACCTCAGAGCCCTTGGGCTAGAAGACCAAAAGATCTGTCAAGAGAAAGGAATTTTAAGTTCTACTGTGGATGGAAGGAAGCCTGGGAGTCAATCTAGCCAGTTTAAGACTGCAATTAGCTTTGGAGGCTTTAAGGAAAAGAAGATGTAATTGCTGCATTCAAACTTCAAATGCAGCAAGGATAACAAGCCTTGGTTTCTCAGACAACATAATTTGGGAAATTTTCCACAGCATTGCGGCCCTGAAACACAAATTAGAGATCGCCAGACCTTTTCTCCCTGAAAATATATTATCCTAATTTTCATCTTATTCAGGCTACCCTCCAGTTCCAGGGAGACTAATGAAGAGGAAGCAAAGACCTGATGAGTTCCATGTGGAGACTACATTTATGGATTAATCCCAACAGGGAGCAAATAAACCTTATTCCCAGAGCTCTCGGTTGGGACTCGATACAATCAATCGAGGAATGGATAGTTATTTATGACTGAGGCTGTTTTGACTTTCAAATAAACATTTTAATTATTTTAAGTGCTACGCTGGAACTCGGACTCTGTGCCCTGTTTTCATTTTGATGCCTTGCTCTCCTGTCTCCTAATCCCAAAGCACTCCGGTCATTATGACACCACGCAAATCATACCGATTTTCACGCCTGGAACGTTTGGAAGTGTTTCCTAAGGTAAAATCCACAGGCCAGGCAAACTAGGGAAAAGGAAGGAGGAAAAGGGAGGAGGAGCCAGTATAAATGAAAGGAACACCCTCAAACTACACTAAGCCTAAAGAGGTGCCCAGCTCTGAAACCCCTTTGTAATCATGTTGGCACATCCTGATCCATCGTTGCATCCCACTTTTCTCTGCCTGCTCCTACAAGCAATTTTAATAACCGAGGCACTTAAGAGTGTTTCTTTTCTAACAGCTCATTTTCAATTCAAGTGTCTGCACCACTTGCACTGCTGTTTTTTCCCTCCAGCCTAATTTGGTGTACTGTGGCCCTTCCACATGGGGCTTCCCTAAGGTTAATGAAGCCACACTCATTTTTAGGGAAGCTCTTTAAGCTGTTAGAGTCTCTTGCTGAATAAAGACAGGGGTAAAATCATGACACAGAGGCAGTGCTGAATCTATTGTGGCTGGTCCATTTATAGTCTCATTTTCCCTCCATATTTCCTTGATTTCTGTAGGAAGACCAAAAAAATACTGATAAATATTGATGCTGGTATTTTTACCTGCAGCAGGTAACAGGGACCATGCACATCACACAGCATCCTCAGCTGCTCTCCCTGCTATGTATTTGTGCACAAGCCTTCTGGAGTCCTTCCCGTCACCCCTGTCAAAAATAACAGGCTCGGCTTTATTTTCAGATTTG
>JAWWES010000133.1:1865506-1919131 GCA_035583135.1 Lophotriccus pileatus | reverse complement strand
ATTTGTGCACAAGCCTTCTGGAGTCCTTCCCGTCACCCCTGTCAAAAATAACAGGCTCGGCTTTATTTTCAGATTTGGCAGCTTGAGGGACTGAGAAATAAAACAGGGAAAAAAACCTCAAAACATGCCTACACTAAGTTAGCAAAGGTTTCAATACCTGATTTAATATCATCTTCCACAGAAGGCAAATTCAGTTTCCTGACTATTTCAGTGCACACATTTGTGTTTTCCCAGAGCATTTACCTTTCTTTGCGAAAAGACGGTTTAAAAAAAAAAATGGATTTTCTAGGGGCTTTAGTCAGTTAGTTAGTTAGTTTACTTCTCTGGCTTAAAGATTAGATGTTTTCTTTTGGTAAAGCTGAATATCCCAACTGGCTGTATTAAAATAAGGAAGAACCTCAATCAAAAAGCCTCTCCTAAGGCAAGCTTTCTTGTTAATATGCACCAACATGAAAGGGTTTCTTTTCATCCTATACAACTACAGTGTGTGTAAATTGCAGGGGGCTCATTGGCATAAATCTTGGCTGTGACCTCTGAGGTAAACTGGATTTACATTACTTTCTGACAAGAATTAAATGAAGGCCTTGTGGATATATGAACAGCCTTCTAGACTGCAACAGATGGGCATGAATGTGCTCCCTAGGCAAACTATCAGTGACATCTGTGTCCTCCAAATTCTGGTGGTCTCAGCCAATTAGCAGGCAAAAGGGAAGAAAAAAAAGCCGGCCTCTGCACAGCCACCCCAGCCAGAGCCGAAGCAGAAGTGCTTCTGTTTGGAAATGGGATCAAGAACAGCCTCCAGCACAAGGAGGTGCTTTGCCGGCTGGTGTAATACAGGGGTGACATTACAGCAAAAGCTGGAGTAATGAGGGAGAACAGATATTAATATTAACACAGGGCAAATCCCAGCCCCAGCGAGGTCTGTGTAAGGCCACAATAATGGGCTACCGTGCTGGATTTACACTTCTGCAGCCAAGGATGGAGCTTTTTTCCAGGGGTGGAAGTGAAGCCCAGTGCCTGACACAGCTAAGGCAGGTGCTGGAAAAGGCCAGCTCTTGATCCATATTCAAACCCCCACCATGTCCTGCTCTCGCTGCAGAAGTACCCAAAATGAAACTCTGGCCATGCAGGCCTGCACTTAGGAATCATGGAATATCTCGGGTTGGAAGGGACCCATAAGGATCATCAAGTCCAACTTCGAGCATGCCTCCATGAGTGGATGGGATCTGGGAAGCAACACACTCGCTGGCCGCTGCACCTGCCTGCTCCAAAGCTTAGTGCTTTGTGGAAGTGCATTTAAGTGGCAAACAGACCGGGAAAAGACCGTGGAACGAGGTTTGGGATTTCTTAATGCAGCACAGACGCAAAACAGAGCCAAAACCACACAGCAAAACCTGCCACCGCTGGACAAAGGGGTACCAGGGAGTCCAAACCCATCCCCAAACTAAACCAGACCCGTGGTTTTAGGCCAGTTGTACCAGAGGAGCAACCCAGACCAACACAAGAGGTGCAACAAGCCACTCCTTATGAAACATATTCTCTGTCTCCCAGTTTTTAATGGAGCTGCCATGGCAGGAGCAGGCAGGACCTCTGGCTAAAAGCAGATCAGCGCTGGGGGCCGAACAAAAGCACCTGTTGTTTTGCCCTGGTCATGACTTTTCAGAGAGGCCTTTTGGGCACTCTCTCCTCACCACTGCTATCCCAAGTACTACGAGGGGATAAAAAAAAAAAAAAAAAAAGAGAGAGAAAAAGAGGAATAATTGAGGGGCAGATCAATAAATTAAAAAGTTCTAAAAAAAAAAAAAAAAAGTGAAAGAAAAAAAAGACATAATGAATTTGGTACAGCACATATTTTTAGATCAAAGATGCCTTTGAAGTGACAAACCCTTAATCCATAAACTACTGAAGCACTTCCTTTCTCTCCCAAACCACTTGTTGTCAAATAAAATGGAAGTTAAGGAAATTATCTTTATCTGCAAAATGGCCAAAAGAAGCCATCACCTAATGACAGCCTTGTCAAAATGACAATTGGGGAAATTGTTAGGAAGGGGAGGCCTGACGACTGGAGGAATAAGCTGGCTGTTTGCTCTAATCTGGGCAGGCAGGCCCCACACAATTCCAGTCAGCTTGCTGTGTGAAACAGCTAAGTCTTTGTCAACCCAAGCAGGGGCTGGAAAGACTTCTCTGTCATGAATATGTATCACCACCCTCCACGTCTACAGAAAAAAAAAACAAACTCCCTCCAAACAGCACAATAATAAATAAAAAAAAAACACAAACCAAAAACAAAACCAAAACTTAGCCGCCACCATAAGAAACAAATCCCAGAACAACAAAATTCCGAGAGAAAAAAAAATGCTAAGCGATGAAAGCACACATTTTGGAAGCGGAGCCAGAAGGATCTTCCTCCTAAAGGCTTTCTGTGCACTTTTATTCCCCAGCAGAGCGGGATGAGGCACTTCACGTGCACAAAAGCAAAAGGGCCCATCGGGGTATTTAATTTCCAGCACTGGAGTTTATAGTTTGCATTTCTGAACGTGCTGCCCTGAGCACCAAATCCCCAGCCACGAACGCACACGGCTGGGCTGGTGTGACACGAATTGCTGCTCACTTGTGCGAGGAGGAAAGCACCTGGAGCAGGTCAAAGTGCTTCCAGGGGCAAAGTTTTCAAGTCCAGGCACTGAGGTAGCTTCAGATCAGGGTCACGAATTCCCTGTGAAGCTTAAAATGCTCCACAATGTCTCAAGACAGGCAGTTGGAATCACAGGCCACCTTGAACTTTGGGGGCCTTATATACATCTGTACAATATTAAACCGCAAGCATTCCAAAGACAGGCATAAAACTGAAACAGGAGAGACAAATGAAGGCTACTGGATTGCCAGTGGAGGTGGATGTACAGACAGAAAGTGCCTTAAAAAGGTGAAATGGCTCAGAAATGCATGTCAGAAACATCGTGTCTGCAGGACTGATGCTGAAAGTCTTGTAAGCCCAAAAATGGTGTTTAAATCCATGGAAGGGCAGCTGGATAAAGAAGGCAGGATCAAACCAAACCTCTGCCTGTTGCAGAAAACCCAAATGAAGATATTTTAAGATGTGGTGGGTTTTGTCTCTCTTGGAGAGCTACGACATCATTAAAGCACTCAGCAGTGTTTGAAAAGTTAACTTCAGGTGTCTGTTGTTATCCTTTTGCTACTAAAACTGCAAACTGGATCCTAGTTTATTATTAGAGAGCTTATGGTGATATTATACACTTGATTTCTTCTTGAAATAACAAACCATATGAAAGTTTCCCTTCCAGCAGAGATATCAAGACACAATGCTCAATTTTGAGGTCTCCAGTATTATGCAATGTTTGCTGTAGACATTTCCATTTCATTAGCATATTCTACTTTCCATGAGACCCAGCAATGAATGCTGTCCCTGATCTAAGGCTAATCCTCTTTAAAGAGCTACAGGCTATATTACATGTGGCCACAGCCACGGTTAGCCAGGGCTGAATCACTTTGAAGCCTATTGAACAGTGTTCCCTTGTGAGACCATACACAGAGCCATAAACCAATGCTCCCTGCGCTGTGAAACCCCGCTGTTTCCACCACCAGCAGTTTCTGTAAGGGACAGACTTGAGTCCCAGGCAAGGGGCTGCGAAGAGGGAAGAGACACCCGCTGCCTTCACCTCCTCCCAACGCCAATTTATGTGTCTACAGTGATAAAAAGTCCTTTTTTCTAAACCTCATCAGAGAGCAAATGCGCCGAGGGAGGGTTTCCAGAACAATCAAAGGTAAAGATGAACCAAGCACCTGCTTCCCTGAGTGGGAAGGAAGCGACTCGAGCTGTTTGGGACAAAATCATACGTATCTTTAAAGAAAAAAGATAAAAAGGGTCATGTAGGTACTTCCAAGGCTGACTCCATGTCCCTAAATGCTATAAACTGAGTTAATGGAATAGAGCTTTTAGTGCCACACAATGAGGAATCTTTAGCACCTTCACATCTACACAGATCCCAAGGGAAAAAAAAAACCCTAACAACAAAAGGCTCACTATATTCTCTGGTTCTGCTACACATCAGCAAAATACAGTTTATATACAGTTTATCTTTAACTCTTTGAAATAACTTTGTTTAATCAAGGGAGCTGGAAATGTTGGCTCTGTTCAGCCAGAAATTATCTGTCAAAATCAGACAGAGAGGGCAGATTCAGTCTCCATGGTAAAATTTGGGTCCTGCTGAAGGAAAAGTTTAGCCTCCTTGCTTTCAAAATAGTTGCACAAATAACATTTTTCCTTTTCAGCCCTTCATTTTCTCCATGAAGACAACCTTCTCTGGGAGACGGGACGCTCCAACACATTTAAGACTCCAAGCTTTGTTCCAGCTTCCAGAAAAGGACAATAGGGAAGAGCTGACAATTTTTATTCATAGGCCTTAAAGATGATTTAATTTTGAGCAGAAACAAGCGCCTGGCCTATGGCACTGAACCTCCCTTACTTTTCCTTTTCCACATCTTGTGGAGCTGCAATTACTGGAGCTTCTCTCCCACCAAGCTGCATGAACCTTCCTGCAAAGACACAGCTGCCAGTATGAAGAGACTCCAATCACAACACCTCCACCTCTTTCCACAGTGTCCATGTGGGAATAAGGGCAGTGGGGTGGACAAAAGGGAGAGAATCCACATGGAGGGAGAAAGCATCCAGAGAAAAAATAAACGAAGAGTGCAAGGAGCAAAGAAATAAATAGAGGGAACAGTGCTCTCTCTTCCTCCCCTGGAAGATCTCCTCTCTGCTTCATGGAGTGGAGCTGTTCTTGGCACTGGGATCTAAAAGCGCAGTGAATACACTTCCTCCTCATGCGTCTCTCTTCCTTCTCACACTGAGATCCAGTGGAATACACTGGGATGCCTTTGGAACACACCTGTCTTTGAGAAGGGTCTATTTCTTTTCTGTTTGAACACGAGGCACTTGTTTGCTGCACAGTAACAATAACTCATTGCAGGACCTCATTACAAGTAATTATGTACTCTGTTATACCTTTCCCAAACTAACTCTTGGAAGTTACTACCATTACCATTAACTTACAAGCATCTCAACAGCTCTTGCAATACCAAAACAAAACGTCTGACTTAAAACAAAAAAAAAAAAGGAAAAAAAAAAAAAGGAAAGAAATCCCCTACAAACCAATAACAAATACCCAGAAAACCCCCAAACAAATGGTGGCTTCCCATGTGTGGTCACACGCTGCCACCTGCTGGCACTGTGCCGTCTGTGCTAAGGTGGTTTGGGATACTAAAAGGCTGTGAAGCAGGGAGGAAAAGCAACAGGAGGGTACGGGTTGGTACTGGAACCCAACACACGTGTTACAGGCGAGGCAGTGAATATTATTCCACCTCACAGCATCGCCCATGCACAAGCAAATAAAAACCAGCCGGGATTTTTTGGCTCTAAATCAAACAGCTCTCACCAACCTCCTCCTCTGGGTCTCTGTACGTCCCTGAAGGACGATTTCAGATCACCCCGGTGCCACCCCAGGAGAGCAAGCCCTGTGACAGGGGAGATACGATGGCATCGTGCCCAGGCCTACGCGGCAGGCACCTGCCACCAGCAACACACGAGCGAGGCATTTAACACTGGGCAAAATCAGCAAACAGGGTGCACATCCCTCGGGAGACATGCTTGGGAATATGGAGAGGGATGGGGCGGGGGACACAACTACTCATCTATTGCACCCTCCTCAAGCTTTCTGCTGAGCTCACCACGCCACATCTGCCACATGCATGAAACAGAAAGGCCGAGCGCGTGGCTCGTGTCCCCTTGTGGCAAGAGCCAGCCCTGCAGAAAAGCACCACTTCTGCAGGTTTCTGCACCATTTCTGCCTTAAATGTCGTCACAGCATTCCCAGCTCATAACTAGCCAGGCAAATCATTAAGACAACATATTTTCTATAATTCTTCTGACCCACCACGAACTTCCCATAAAGTGAAAGAAATATATACTTCCCCTCACTGACTCTGATTTTCTAAGTCTATCATGACTGAAAGAAATGCAAGAATACTTAGTACTTTTTTTGTTTTCCAGATTCTGCTCATTCAGGCTCCGGAGTTATAGCAATCAGCTGCTAGAAAAATAAGGTACCAATTCAAAACCACCTCAGTCGTTCAGCCCATGTATCACAAACACTTAATGAGCCCAAATGACGTGTTCATTTGCAGTTTCACTTTTGACCGAAGAAACTTCAACTAACAAAGGAAGTTACTGTAATACAGAAATGAACTCTACTAAAGCACAGAAACATTCTAGCAGGAAGGTCACCCCAAACCCCCAGAAATACAGAGTGCCTGCATTTGTGGGTTTTCTTCTCATAAAGGGCAAAACTGGATTTGTTTTCCTGAAGCTGGCGGCATTTTAACTGGTTAGAAACTTATGGAAGACAGGAGCAGTAAATCCAGATCCTGCCCTACCCTGTACAAAATCACACAGCTATACTTAAAATAATAAGGAATATGTAGTTAACATGATGTTATATAACCCCAAGGAAAAAAAAAGGAAGGGTACTTACATACCTCAAAAGGTAAAAGTATCAAAACAATCCTATCAGAAAAACTCTCTTGCGGCCTGGGAATCAGGCTGTTTCCGGAACCAAAGAGCTGACAGGGATTATAACCATCATCAGATGCAATAAATAGCAGGGTTGCGCAATTCTGGCTTTTCCAGAAAGGAAGCAAAGTGCCTCTTTGTTTTTGTGTGTGAGCACGCGGGCCCAGCTCTGCCTGGTGCACAAAAGGGATTCTGCTACGGGAGAAACTTGGAATAATCTGTTTCCCTTCTCTGCTTTTCAACATGACTTCTTGCAAAACACAGTTAAATCCCTTTTTCTTTCCAATGCCAGGGGAGAAGAGCGCATGGAACACATGCATTAGCCTGCACGCAGATAAAAGTTGTATTCCACAAGAACTACAAAGGAGCTTATCAACCCACAAGTCATTTACCTGTTTGCTGGATATATAAAAAGAACCCACAAGTGAAAAACAGTTTATACAAACCAACACAGTATCTCACCACCCATGCCAAAGCAAGCAAACCTTCGGTGTTTATCGAGGCACAGCCTTGCCAGTCCCAACGCTGTACAGGCATGGGGAAAGGAGGACATAGAATATTTGGGATCTGGATTGAAAAGGAACAGGTTTTTCCTCCACAGTAATCTTGGTTATTAAGAAAAACTAAGCAGCTGGATGAGGAAAAACCGGTCCTCTGTTTTGTTTTGGTTTTTGGGTTTTGTTTTTTTTTTTTTTTTCTATACCAGACAACACAGCTGCCTCAGTATTTGTAAAGAGGAAAAAAAAAAAAAAAAAAAAGGGGGAATTTTTCAGCTCAGTTTAGATCAGCGGCCAGGGAAAGATTAGGTTATTTCCCTAAAGCAGTGCAATAAAGCTCAACTGCGGTTGCTTAAAGCAAACAACCAAGTATTTTTAAATAATCACTGAAGGGCATCATCAGGTCAACATCAGTTACGCTTGTGTTGTGACTCTCACTAGTGTATTTTATTCTTCCAAGTGTTCCTCTGGGGTGAAAATTACTTTGCCCGACACCTGAGCCCGCGGACTCCGGATCTCCTGACGCGGCCGTGGGCACGACACTTTCAGATGACCACATCTGGTAAAAACCCCGGGCAGCACCGCTGAAAATCTGAAATTTCTTTCGGTTTGTTCACCGTAAAGAATAATTTAACTTTTCACCGTTTGGGGGGGGGGGGGGCGGGTGGTTTGTTTTTTTTCCCGAAAATTAAGCCCAACTTCCGGCCCCGCTGTGCCCTCAGCGCCTCCCGCCTCAGCCCTTCCCGCCTCCCGTCCCAGCCGTTCCCGCCTCCCGCCTCAGCGCTTGCCGCCCGCTCCCGGGGCTGGAAATTACCGGCCGTGAGGAGCCGCTGGAAGCCCTCGGCAGGAGCCGGAGCCCCGCTCCGGGCAGGTGAGGAGGCGGGTGGAGGTGAGGGGAAGGAAAGAAGGAAGGAGGCGGGATGGATCAGCGGGTAGAACCAGGGCGTGTTTCAGGCGGTTCCGATGGAGGCGGCGGGTTGGGTCGGGAGGATCGCGGGGTGGGGAGGCGGCACCGAGCCCTGCTCCGAGAGCCCGTGTGCGCAGTGCTCCGCGTCGGGCTCCTGCCTTTGGGAATGGGGAGAGGATGAGGTGAGATCACGGTTTGTTTGTCTCTAATGAAGGTGCGGAGAACAGTAGGGAGAGGAGCTGCGGGAGAAGCCTGGATTCAACTGGATAAAAGTTTCCTTTTGCCCAAAACACTCTCTAGTAAGTAAAACCTCCTTCAGCAATTACATGATAGTATGTTAAGTATGTTCAACCTCGGTAAACCTTTTAGGGCAGGACGGGGCAGCTGGGGTGGAGATGCCTGAGGTGGTACACGTGGAAAGATAGAGAGAGAGAGAGATAGCAGGGTCTGTGGGTGCTGCTGGAGCAACTGGTGGCTGTTCTGCCCTAATAAATGTAACCACTTGTAAAATTCATTGCTTTGCGTTGATCTGATACACCGTTGTGTACACTTCAGATCTCTCAAGATGTATGTTTCTGTTCCTGTGTTTTGCCTACTCCTGATGCATTTCAGAAAGCAATTAACAAAGATAATAACTGAAGCAGAATGTGCTTTTAAGTTGGTATCAAATTCAGCCCAAGTCTCGAGGCCGAAAACTGTCTCTGTGGGCTGATCTAAGAACTAAGTGAAAGGGCTTCGTGGTTTTCCCCTTTCACCAAAAATGACCTCACATAATATCCCCTTATTGGTGCAAAACAGGAAAGGGCAGAACTAACACAGACAGAGTCCCTGCTGTTCATAGAGCTGCTTCCAGCGTACCGGAGCTGAGGCATCTACCAGGAGGGAAGGATGGATGTTGGTGGTACCGCAGCTTGTCTCACAGATGGCGAAGGAATAACCTGCCATCAGGGTGTCTCTCTCTGTATTCCTGCCAAAAGCACGGATGACATTTCCTAGTTTGTTTTAACGTGAGCTCTGCTTGAAAATTTTCTATTTTTCTCATCATCTGCACTGCTGTAGTGTATTTCAGTAAGCAAGCTGAGCTACTCTGAGTGTCAGAACTGCTGCTGAATTTGTGTTAAAGGTGTAAGAAGGAAGTGGTTTTGAGCTTTCACAAAGAAAATGATGCACTGACACACCACCATTTACTGTGCTTGGTGTTTATGTACAGTGGCATAAATGAGCCTTAAAAAACACAGGTCAACTCCATCATCACAAAACACAATAATTAATTACAGTGGTGAATCACCCACTCATAAAAACCCCCAGATTAAATTGTAAGCACTGAGAGAGTTCAAGATCTCTGTGAGACACATTGGGAACACATTGCAATCCAGAAGGAGAAACATGACAAACATCTGCACTGTATGAAACCAGTTAAATGGCTGCTGACATGTTTCATTGGTGAGTAACTGGGAACTCATTCTCTGGTTCCTACTTAAAGTGCCAAGACTTTTCTTTCCTTCGACTCAGTTTCAGTGCAGGAAGACACTGGCCTTGCATTTGTGGAGGAACAGATCACAGTGTTCCCTCAGGTGCCTCAGATTTTATTAGGATGCACTGCAGTCGCTGAGACTTTGAAACAGAATTTAATTCATGATCAAGCATCTCTGTGCTGCATGTGAGATGCCTAAAACACACACACAGAACCAACCAAAGCCAAGAAAAGTTACTTCTTTTTAGTTCTGCATCAGATAGCTGTGATTTTCCAACAGGCAATAGGGAAATACCCAGAGCTGGTCACAATTCCTCATTTAGGTCTTGAGAATACTCTAGCTGTTGCATTCACTTTACCTACTGTAAGAGCAGGCACTTCTAAACACTGTTTTGTTTCATGCAAGAGGTGAATTCTGACCCAAGAGCCAAAGGAGTTGCTTAGTACATATTTGAATTATTACTGCCTACAGACAGACTGGTTGTAAAAGTCATTTGATACCTTCTAGTCACAGGACTACACCGAGAGCAGAGCACAGAGGCACACACCTGCTGCATTTTACTGCTCCATTTTAAGTCCATAAAGTAAATCTTACTGCTAAATGACGTATTTCTTGCAAAGATAAATCTACTTGTGAGATCCTCACGAAGAGCAACTTGGCAGCAGTGGTCAGTCGCGGGTGTTTCTCAGAACTCTGAACTCCCATTTCTTTGTTCCAGCGCTTTCATCACATTTACTGTCAGCCAGTTTGCTATCAATTCTATGCAGCTGGTGCACCATAGCACATGAAATGTTTTAATGCCATGCTGAAACCAGTTTGTTTGGCTCCACGGTGATTTCATGCTGTGATTTTACCTCTTTCTTGTTCTGAGGACTCTTTTCGTCATGAGCTCTTTTGAAGAAGCCGAGACAGAAGAAACAGTGACGTGCCTCCACATGACCTTTTACCACCCTTGCCAAGAGGAGAAGATGATGTTTCGCTGCCTGAACTTCTGTAAGCGAGAGCAGGTCAGGGCAGATGAAATGGCCAAGTTTGGCCGCGATTCCAGCATCTGCCATTACAAGTTGGTGGACACTCGTGTCTCTCGGATCCAGTTTGCCCTGCAGTTCTACAGAAAGCTCCACAGCTCAGAATACTGCTTTGAGATAAAGAACCTGAGCAAGAGAACAAAACTGACCGTGAACCAAACAGAACTGGGTTACTTGAACAAAATCGACCTGCCCTGGAGGTGCATCATCTGTTTTGGGGACTACCAGATCTTGGCAGAGATCCAGGAAGGGGAGTCCGTGGATTATTTTGAGACTCACCTGCACTTGGCCGAAGCACCAATCTTACAGGAAAGATCCCTGCCATCCCTGCAGCCTATACCTGAGAGTGGCATTTCTTCTTCCATTTTTCTTTGCCAAGACAAAAGCCCCACAGAGATGGATGAAAATGAGCCATGCTAGCAGGGAGAAGGAGGCTGGATCATATTTTGCAGGCTGCACAACTTCTAACCGTGGAAGGCTGTCACCTCAGTCCATTATTCTTGGTGGTTCTCAACCCTGCACATGAGTCTTCTTACTTGGTGTTTTCAGCACGGGCATTCCAGAACATACTTCGTTCCACACAGGAACAGATTCCTGGCACTGCCTTCCCGGGAGCATAAGTGCTCTCTGATCACCAGTTTCCCTGTGGGAGACAGGGGGCCACTCAAATCCGTGGCTGCAGGTTCCATTCCAGAACTGTGACCACGTGCCTTGAAGGGATATTTTACACGCATTATTAACACAGAGCATGCACAACAGGGTTTTGGTCCCAGCTAAGGAGGGACATAATTTCTCATTGCATTTGTTGTACTTTGTGCTTCGCTTTTGATGTGGAATTCCAAAGAGTATTTGCAAGCCTATGTTGTAACTTCCCAAATTTTGCAACCTCGAAATACTTTTTTCAGCAGAGTCCTTTTGAGTTTATGGTTTCATTAACGTTACAGCAAGATTTTTTTTTCTCTCTTGTTTTTTAAAATGAAATCAAATCTGTATTTGATTTAATAAATTTCTTAATAAAAAGCATTTGGTTTTCTAGTAAGGATTCACTGTCTTCTACAAACACAATCTAAAAGGAATTTATGGGGAGTAAAATTATTTCCAAATAAGGAACTTTTACTGGCACTGTTCTGGGCTTTCCAAAAGTCCCATTGCACCATGGTAAGAGTTACTAGTTTCCTACCTCTACCACCTCCCACCCCAAATATTCTATATCGTATTTTTCATATCGTTTTAGTGAAGTTTTGCTTTGTGAGGGGCTCAGCTTTTCATTGCCACTTTTATTCCCCTCCCCCCCCCAAGTATTTTAGTTTGCTTGAAAGACTCACTGAAAAGAATCAGATCATACACAGGAGTTACCTGTCTTATCATCCCTACATATTAGGATGCATTCCAGCATTAATCATTCCAAGAAAACCATAATTATAACTGAGAGGAGGAACAGCTGAGATTAAGGCAACCAACCACAAGCGAGGAGAAACAGTCATGGGAGAGGCAATGAAATGAAACTCAAACACAGGCTTATGTAGGATTTGCCTGTCCATCTCATCCTTGCCAGAAAAATACCTTGTTCCCACCTTTTCCACTCTTGGAACTAGGCTGTGGTCATACTTAACTTTTAAAGTCCTTCTTTTGTACTTCTCCGGGCTTGAAAGACAGGAGGCTCGTAGCATCACTAAGGGGTGTTACTCAGTTCCTATTCACTGGCTCTGTCACGTAGGACATCAGCCTATGGCACCGATCATATTAACTGCTTACCATTTTCGGGCTGTTACCTAAACAAGAAGTGACAACCCCAACCTGAAATCCTCAAGGCAATATGTAAACAGCAGCATCTACAAACAGCACTTACCTGAGAAAAATCTGCCTGGTCTGCACAGTTTTGAGCGCTGAGTCTCAGCAGATTTAGAGCCAGAGCAGAGCATTCCTTAGGCACGTCTCCAGGAACCAGGAGAACACCTTGGGGATGGAAACAAGACCCCAGCAATTTACTGGTTTCCAAGCAACAATCATTTCTACAACTATATTTACTTGGGCATTAAAAAATGAATCCTTATCACTGTGTTGATTTGAGCAGCAGAAGTTAATTTACACAAGGAATGTTACTCTATCTTTGAAGTGTGAGGGTACAGCTGCTCATTTCCAACAGGCTCCACACTCCAAAATTCCTCAGGTTCTCCATTATTGCCACTTGTTTAGAGCTCCCCTTTCCAAAGCAGTGGGTCTCCAGAAGGGATGCTGTGGGATTCAGGAGTTAAGGACACAGCTAAAAATTTCGTAAAACCTTCCTTAGTGAGCTGATGCACAGGTAGTTTTGGGTAATGTTTTAACAATTCATCTTCACACAGTGTCCTTTTTTTTTTTTTTTTGGCAGCCCAAAAACCAGCAACAGACAGCACACTGCCAAACATTAAGACTGAGTGAAAATTTTAATGACTTTTAAATTTGTACAGATACGCATTTTACAGTACCGTTGAATCGTTTTCCCGTTAGCTGTTCATAGAATCTCCCAATTTCTTAAATATCCACAACTACTGAGCATCATTTCCAATGTCACTCAGCACCAAAGGTGCACTGACCTCTGGAAATGTTATTAACCCTGGCTGCAGGCCATGCCCGTCACAGAAAAAGCTGGAGTCAGCTTCCTTTTTCCTAAGTCAGTGTTCATCCAGAGAGCAGGACCATCAGCTCATGGACTTCCTCAAGGCATGGTCAGGACAAGGCTCATGGTCACTGGCTGGGGAAAGGAGTGACCAGTGCAGGGGAGGTGACAGCCTTAGCAGGTAAAAAAAAAAAAAAAGTGTTATTTACACGTTGAGGAAGTTGCCTTCATTCCCAGCAGGAATATATTATACAAATAAAGGTCCAGGAGAAGTCACAAAGCAGTAGCTTAGGCCAAACCCAAAATATACAGTTGATGTGTACAAACTTTTAAAGCTCGTTACAGGCATTGCAAACTTAAATAACGACACCAAAGTATTTTCAGAGACATGGCTACAACTGAAATCAAGAGGGTGGAATGTTATCAGTAGGATTTATCTGTTCTTTCATGTTATTTCTATGTGTTTAATCCAAGGGTGCAGTAGTTCTGTTCCCTATCCGCACTGTAATGTCCCAGATATTCTGTATGGTCTCAGATGATTTAAACCAGCAACACAACTTTCACCAACAAATTCAGCTATGATGATGATGATGATGATGATGAAGGTTTATTACTTCTCACAGCATGTTCCTTCTCCACAACGGTGAAGTTACACCCCCATTGCCGTTTTCTTCTCCATGGAAAAACAAAACAGCTACACAAAATAACAGTAGAGTAGAATGGCTTTACTTTGAAACTTGAAACTTTGGGGAAAGCTTGAGATCTACAAGTGTTTGGCAGGTCATCTCTTTTTGTTTGTTTGTTTGCTTTTAAAAAAAGCATAACTTACACGAAAGATCAGGGGAGACCACACAGCACTTGACACCAGATGTGCAGTCACTGAAAGCTCCTTGAATTTCAGCCCATATTTGCAGGACTGATCATCCAGTTTAGAGGCACAGGAAAGGCAGAGCACTTAAAACACACAGTTAAATCATCACCTTTTTTTCCTTTCTTTTAAAATGCAGAAATAGAAAATCAAGTCTTTAGGTCCTTGTTCTTCTCATCCCTCCCCCAGTTCACTCACAGAACATTGATTCCAATAATTGTTCCAGTCCAGTTGAATTACAAATTTTCCACAACTAAAGAATTTTAAGGACCCTGCAGCAACAGATGTTGGTCTGCAGGGGAGGGGCAGGGAAATCAAGACTTTGGTCCTCCCAGTTCTCTACTGGACACTGGTTAAAACTGCCAGTTTATTGACACACGAAGAACTTATATTTTAATTTTATTTTCTTTTTTCTATCTAGCACACGCTTACTAAGTCTGGCATATTATACAAGACAATATCTCACCTACCCTGATGGTTTTTACTATGTTCATTGAGGTTAGCCGTGCTTAGCATAAAATAATTTTAAAAAAATATAAAACAAATGGAAAAAGGACAACACAAGGCTAGGAAGACTTTTAAGCTTGACAGGGAAAAGTCTGCAAACTGCCATGTTGTCAGATTTGTTTTGCAGCTCTTGCTGCACCCTCTAAATAGCTGAAGAGCAAGTCAAAAAGCACAGACTGGAAATAAAAACTTTTTAAAAATTATTTCTCTATATTCAAGTATTACATAAATTATATAAGACTTTCTGACATAAATATTAGGCCAATGAGGAATTTTAAAAACAAAATCAGTATAAACACCAAGAGGAAAAAAAAAAAAAGGCAAGTTAAAATATAGATATGTCAAGCCATGAAGCTTCAATTAGTGCAGATAATTTTATATTAAATCCAGATACCCAGAAAGATACACAAACAGAATCATCCCAGCTTTCACAAAAGTTGAAAAGGTAGATGATAAAATTGCACTTAATTCTGAACTAATTCAGACAGCAAGTCATTCCCATTCCTTGCCGATCCATGTATAAGAAAAAGGGAAGCAGGTTACAAAAGAGCAAAGTGGCTTTGTACATTCTATTTCCCTTTCCAACATTTGGTCACAGACGGGGACCGGGCAGCGTCACTATCTGTCCTGGTGCTCGCAATCCGACAGCCTCACATCCGAAGTGGACAATTCCAGGACGGGATTCACGAAGCCGGCGTACTCGGAATTGCCGTTATCATCCATCTCGGCGCTAACAAAGTCATTCTCCCACTCCAAGCCGTTGGAATCGTCGGAGGCGGAGGCCGGGTGGCTCCCTGTCTTCCTGCTGTTGAATTTCAGGGCCGCCCTGAGGATGTCCTCCTCTGTTTTGGAGCGTTCCCTCATTGGGATCATCCTGTTCATCCCTGGGATTTAAGACGTGTTTGTGAGAAACGTCATTTTGAGGGAATTACCTTTGTGTTCCTGCTAGAAGGAACGCAGCTAAAATTGGGATTCCTCGGTCTAGGAAAGGTCTCCAGTTTGTCTGGAATGTATTTCAGATGAATGTGTATTTAATTTCACTCAAAATAAGGCAAAACGTTGCTCTGAGAAGTGCCCAAACACATCCAAGATGCTGTTAATTTTGTCCCTAATTACAGATTTTCTCATGGCCTATCAAAACCCTCCCAAACCTCTGTAAAGGAAAGAAAAAAAGCACCGTAAATCCTCCCCTTATTCACTGGACTCCTTGTACATTCCTAAACAAACTCCCCTTTTAAATCTGGAGGGAATAATTATTATTAAAAAGTTACACATCGCAACTGAAACGCACAACTTTTGGAGTGGAGGGGGCACAGGAAAAAAACATCCAAGAGATGAATTTTTCCCTTCATGAGACTCAAATTATAGTTTTTATGTTTAGGTTCCACGGGTCTTTCCAAGCAGCTAAATAATAGTATAATACACAGTGCTAAACATTTAACCTTCACAAACTGTCAAAACCAGTGTATTAAAGAAAAAAAAAAGATTAGCTCAGCATTTGCTAAAAGAAATCCTGATTTTTGGTGAGCTTTTCAGGAGTCAAGGTCTCAGAATTTTGGATGAACTTTGAAATAGGACAAGAGCTTTTGCAGATTTCCTAAATAAAACAGAAAGTGCCTGTAGCACAGAGCAGCAGCAATGAGGACAGCTGGGATATTCACTGCAACACATACCTATGTTCCCAGTAAAAGTTAGGGTTTTTCCCAGAATAGTTCAGTCAAGACTCCTGACCAACTTCCACATTTTAAAAAGAAGAACAAGCTGTTCCTTCTGCTCCAGGCTCACGAGAGGGCAGCATTTCTCTGCCATTAGTTTTGTTGGGAGTTTACAAGTCAGTTCCACAAAAGGGCACTTACTGAAGGACCCAAATAAATTCATTCCTTTACTGGGGCTAGGTCCACATCTATCAAAATAAGGAATTCTCCCGGTAAAAATAATTGAGTTTAATCATTACAGACTTGCCAGAAATTCCATTAAGTTTTAAACCCCCTTTGGAAAATTACAGATTTTCAGTCAACACGGTTTAAACTGTCAACATTTGTAACTTATAACTTCAGAAGGAGACTGAATAAACAAATACCTTCTTCATCTTCCCACTCTAAATCTAATGAGGTGCTGTCGTCGTTCCCACTCACTGATTTGGTTTTGGTCATCAAGTCACAACTGCTCTCTGTGTTGGGTGTCAGCACTGTGGCATCAGATGAAAGCCCTACAGAAAACAAGCAAAATGGCTTTTTAATTCCTAATCATGCTTTAATTCGAGGTTCAATGTGCAAAAGTAGACTTTTAAATTAAGCTTTTATTGTGCTTTGTGGCCCTTTAAACCTCAGGAACATTGGAAAAGGCACTTCACTTCAAAGCATAATCAGTAGATTTTTCATAGTCATCTTCACAAAGAGATTATCTAATTAGAACTAGAGGGGAATTTAATAAGCTATAAGCTGGAATTGTATGAAGACTTTAAAAAAAAAAATAAAAAAATCAACCCTCTCCTCCCAGAAAAACGAACTACTGGCAATATTTCCTCAAGAATTGCCATCGGTCCTCCAATTTCTTAGTGATCATTGCACTGTCATCACAATTTGTGGATAAAAGTTTATAAAATCATTTTCCTATTAATTCTTAGCGGAATTTTAAAATACAGACAGCGAAATTCCCTCTTGAGCTGCATTAGGGAAAAAAATTAACCATTATTATGATTCTAATTGTTTTGCTAAGAGATGATTAAAAAAAAGCTATAAACACACATCTGCATCTTTAATAACAGTCAGGTTATTAATTTATTATCAGTTCACCCCTCTCTTCTATCCATCAGATAAAAAGATTTTTTTTTTATCAGATTTTTTTTATCAGATTTTTTTTAACACAGGTCTATGTATGCACAATTTAGATATAAAAATAAAAATAAATTAGCTAGAGAAAGAAACAGCACTCTGTGCTCCTCAGAGTGTTTTAAGACAGGCATAAGAAAAGGAAGACTTACTGCTACTTCGAAAAGCTTCGTACTGGAACTTTGTATTCCTTAAGAAAGGATCGAGATCTTCCTCTGCCACAGAGCTGTGGGAACAATGCACAGTTCTTTAGCTTTCTAAACCTCTAAGGATGCCCTAAAAAATGTTAATCCACATGCCCCCCAGCTTTGTGCTACAAAGCACGTACACCTTGAACTAAATTCTTTATGAAATGATCTAGAAAAGTCCTTTCTGTTCCTATTCATCATATCCTCTCCCAGTCTGTGCTTCTGCTCAATTTTCAGTAGTATTTTCAGCTAAAATTGAATTAACTTTCCTCTCAAAAACTCTCCTCCTCTCTTCATCACTGCAGATAAAAATCTTAATTTTCCATTAATTTTTAAACTAATGAATTCAGATCCTGCTACTGCAGTCCTTTGTTTTTAAACTCTGGCTTGTTCCTACTCATACCTTAAACCCTCAGTTTGCACAGCTCCTTTTCTAACTGCACTTCCCTGAGTGAAAACCATTCCAATCCCCCTTCTCTTCCATGCAAAAATAGGTGTTGGATTTTAACATTTTTTTCCTAAACTTGAGCACCATTCCACAGGAAATTTTTTTGAGGTTTTTTTTTGGGGGGGGTGTTGGTTTTTTTTTTTTTTTTGGTTGGTTGTTCCCCCCCCCCCCCAACACTGAACACAGAAGGTGACAGTGAAGAGAATTAAGTTAATAATATTAACGAAGAAACAGGCAGACTGGATAAACCATTCAATTAGCTTATTTCTACTGGGTATTTCAGGCAGGGTTCTGAATAATAAAAGATACTTATATTAGCTGAGACTTCACATATAAACACCTTTTTAATATAAAGCACTAGATTTTGTGGGTATATATGTATAAGTAGCTGGGAGTAGGTTCAGTTTTTAATTACTCCAGTGAAAACCAGAATGGATGCAAACTACCCTCTTAACTTTGCAGGTGAAGGAAGAACAGGAGCAGAAACAGTCAAGGTTCTCAATTATCACGAATAAAATGTGATCTCTTACCTCGGAAACTCTCCATTATTTACAGCATGCGCTCTCTGAGTTATCCTTTGCTGCCTACGTTGCTATCAAGAGAAGTACACTGTTGAAAAAGCTGAATGCAATCACTCAGGAGTTATATACTCAAAACAGAGCTCTCACGAAACCTATCTTAAATGCATCCCTCCCCAAAAAAAACCCCAAACATCAGCTTTCAGAACCATCTCAGCCATGACTGCACCTGTCTTTTGTTTTTCTCCTGTCTTCTCTTCATAAGCCACAGGTATTTTTCAGCTCACAGCTGACACCTGGGGGATGTCTGATTTGCTTTGCTCCCTGCACAGCAACAGTCTCCCTACCTAAACTGAAGAGAAATATTCCCTCAAAATCCTTTTATCCCATTTCCTCAGCACTAAGTGCTTCATCCATATTAATAACAGCTTTGCTGCCTTGCTGGGCCAAAAGGATTAATAACTCGACACTCTTAAAGCTTTCATGGCATCCACGGGGCAAAAACAGGATGAAAAATGCAAGACAAGCCATCAGTGCCTTTGCTTTTAGTTATTAGAGGAACAACAGACATGGAAGTAGGGTTCTGCTTAAGTTGTGGGGGGTTAAACAACTAAAGTTGCCTCAAGTTTCTCTTTCCTGCCTTGAACAAATAGGAGCGTAAAAAGCAGGCACAGGAACTCCCAAGTTCAAGGTAAATCACCTCAGAAACAGTAATTGTTCAGTGATTATGACAAAGACTAAGACAAAACCGAATGTGCTCGTTTTAGAGACAGGTCTGATGTATCTAGTGACTGAAAAATCTATTCTCAGCCTTAATGGGTCTGTCCCTGCCAAAGAAAAGCAGGGGTAAAGAAACCAGAATTTTTAATGCCAGCTGCAGCCAAGAATTGCTCTTTGCTGGGTAAATAGTATGGTGAGATAACTGCACTGGATATGGTATTTTTTCAATCCCAAGATGATGAGAGCTTTGGTTTTTGGCACACTTTCCATCTCGGATATTTAAATAATAATAAAAATTGCAGATTGAAACCAGTATGGAATTGATTAAGCACAGAAGTAGAAATATCACATTATGGGGGTTTTTAGGTGAGAAGACATGGAGAAAGAGACAGAAATTTGGCACCAACGTAGCCAACAAGTCTGTCAAAATCAATTACTGACACATGCAACAACTTTCTTTGAAGATTCATATAACATCCAATTTAACATAACATCTAATTTAAATCATCTCCCCATTTTGCCAGGTCACATGCCAATATCCAGCACTGTCAGTTCCAGGACATACGCATCTATTAACATTCCCTGCTGTTACAAACCCTGACATTTAGTAGGGCACCATCAGCAAGCCAAATGAGTTTTAAAGGAGGCCACACTTCCAAGGAAAAAGCCACTTTCGCATTTGTGCCCACAAACAGCAAAGAGATGAGTGATGCATTCAAAAATAGCTGCTGGTTTATCTAGAAGGGCTAAGTGCTTGATGCCTATCTCTACAAAAATGCTTCCTTAGAAATCCACATAATCCTCGTGGCTTTTGAGGGGTTGGTTTGTTCAGGAGATAAGTGGTACTAATTTTGCACGAAGAGGAAATTAAAATCTCTATAATCTGTTCTATCTGAGGGCCTGACTAAGAGAAGCGCCTATTAAAAATAGTGAAAGACAAGAAAAATAGCACTTCTTGCACAGAACTCCTACAAAAACCAGTTAATGCCATTAAAAAAATCTCCTTTTGTTGGCTTTATATAGACTAAAAGCATTACCAAAAAAAAAAAAAGGCAGGCAAAAAGGTCAGAAAGAATTAACCCTCCCACACCAAATGGCAAGAGAAGAGACAGAGAAATGTGAAATGAGAGCTATACTTAGTGACATGAATATTAGATGGAAACTCTACAGCAGGGTCGGCACAAACCACAGAGATAAGGAACAATTAAGTGCACAAATATATAAAGTACATTTTACAGGTCTAAATGATATAATGTGCTTAACTTCAGGGATTTTTTTTTAACCAGAAAACCACCCAAAGATCATTTTACATTTAAGATCAGTGACTTCTACTTATTACGTAAGGAGTGTGTTAAGATAATTATAGATGAAAATTGTAACCCATTCAAAATCTATACGCGGTGACAGAAGCTGTTTCAAACAATTCTGGTGATTTTCAGCTGCTCCGACCAGCTGCACTTTCAAATCTTGTCTTTCTTCCTCTACTTTAACAAGCCAAAGCCATTTCCTTGTTAGTTTTCCTGAGATGGGAAGGATATTAGGGAATACTGCATACATGGAAAGAGAACAGAAGCTCTGATATATATTGGGGTCTTTTTCCCCTCACCTCCAAGAGCTTTTTCTGCTTTGCTGCCCTGGCTGCTTCACGTTGTGCAGCATATAAAGCCTCCTCTTCTAGTCTTA
Source organism: Lophotriccus pileatus (assembly GCA_035583135.1). Lineage (NCBI taxonomy): Eukaryota > Metazoa > Chordata > Aves > Passeriformes > Tyrannidae > Lophotriccus > Lophotriccus pileatus. The sequence goes on along the minus strand of JAWWES010000133.1, from coordinate 1,898,279 downwards.
ACTTCTCCTCTTGTAAGGCTAACTGTATATGAACAAAACAGTAATGGTTAACAAAAGCAGAACCTATCTATCTTCCTAGCAATAAAGCCGTAAGTGCAATAAAACAAAAAAAAAAAGCAGCTAGAAAATAAAAATAAAACCAAAATCGACTACAGCTAAAACATTAAGTGAATTTAACAGCCTCCCCCCCACACCAAGCATCCCAAGAAATTTAGGTAACTGTTGAATAAACAGCATTACTAGTGAATTGCTCGAAGTGCTTGTTGCATTTTATTATGAACTGCACACTAAAAGATTTAAATCTTTTCACTTCCATAATTCCTTGGCACTGGATTAAAAATCATTTAAGTTCTACGTTATATGCCACATCATATCCCATTCACTGCTGCAATGCTAAAATAAAACAGCAAATGATGCGGGTTTTTTTTTTCCTTAAGAAAAGCTGTGGGAAAAACTGAGCCCAAGAAAAGTTGAATCAAGAATATTCCCCTCTAAAAACAAACAAACAAACAAAGGTCAAATTTAACAGATCCTGGTCAGAGACCCAGCCTATTCATTCCATTTTTCAGCTCAGAGGGTATTAAAGAGAAGCCATCTGTGTTTATGGACACTAAAAAATACCAACTGCCGAACAAAATCCAGTTGTTTTGTGGACTCCCCTGGTGTTTCATGGTTGGTTTTAACTTTTTTAAAGGGAAACCCATCCCTCCTGAGCTAGTCATTGTCACCACTTACCTCTGACTGAAGCTTCAGATCAGCAACTCTCTGCTTTTCAGCAATGGAGTCGTAGTGTCTCTCTTTCAAGTCAGCGATTTCTTCTTCAGTCAGAGGTCTAAAAGCAGGGGAGAAACACGGAAAGGCTCCATCTATAATTCATGCGTGACAAGCCTAATTTGCTCTTTAACATATCCATGTGGTCTTTCCTGACTGGCCCTTTAATGCAACAAGCTGGCCCAACAAGCTGTTCCTGCTGAGAATAGAGTTCCAAAGTTCCAGTTTACTCAGGACAGCGCTCTCTCCCCTTATTATTATGATATATATATTATTTATATCTTTATGGAAAGCATATTTTCAAAACCTTTGCTAACAGAACTACTGGAACAGAACAATTACTATCATTGCAGTATAAATCTCACTTTTATCTTACTTGTTTTCATCCCTTGTTTGTCCCTGGCTTTATTTTGTTTATCACAGAGGGAAAGCAGAGGGAAAGGGAGGTCCTGAACATCCAAGTCTTACCTGTGACTGCTTCCTGGGCTTTCTCCCTGTTAAAATTAGAGAAAGAAAACAATGTGAAATCACAGTTTCTCCCATATATTGATTTTACAATTAGAGGGGGAAAAAATGCCGGTTTAATTTGGAATTAAAAATAATCTCGTTGTGCAATCAACTGAAGTGGCTGACTAAGTGAAACAAGTAAGTACATCCAACTGAAAAGAAATACTCTAGTGGTATATTTCAGGAACCAAACTAATAGTCCTCATGTTTTTAAATACATTGAAAACATGATGTGTGTCCTGCCCATTAACAGGCTGTGTTAAATTTTTAAGATTGAAGTTTTAAGGCCAAGTTCAGCCAGTTTACCCATAATTGTAAAGACAAGAGCATTCCCAAAACTTGCCTTAGTCAAGCCAGCCAGGTCCATTTATGCTCTCAAGCAGGGAGCACTTGCTGAGTTTTACACAAGAGTTATATATGAGCAAATTCTGCTTTAAGTCTTCCCAAACACACTTTTTACCCCCCTTTCTTCTTTTGCCTTCCCTAAGTCCATAGCGCTCTCTTCCTGGAAGAGTTACTTCCCATATTCCCTCCCAAAAAAACTCTTCTCTTAGATCTTCATCCAAACTGTTCTATACTCATTCCTAGAGCAAGGAGAACTTGAAGTATAAAACCCCCTGTGATATAAGTCAAGAGCACAGTGGGAGGAAGAGTCACATCTTGGAACCACTTTGAAGGATTATATATGAGGTTTAAGGATTACAGGAGGTTTCCCATGATTCTGCAGGTACCCACCTCATCACTTTCCACCAGGTTCTCAAACTGCAGAGAAAAAGAAAGTAAATAATCTTTACAATTCAATATTACAAGTCACTAAAGACATACAGCAAATATGATTACACATTTGTCTTTTTAAAGGTCAGTACCTACAGCAAGAATCCTGATTGACCTAAATATTTGGGAGCTGAACAAAACCTTTTTTTACCCATCCTGTTTCTGCAGTAGGAACACCCTCTCACAGCTGGAAGTTCTCCAGCAAAACAGAAATCCTCCACCACGTACATCTTCCCCCTTTCTTGAAAGCCAAAGCATTAATTACAGTAATTAATGTTAGCCTCAGTAACGGGGGCAATCTGAACGGCTCAGGACTTCCAGACCATACAGAACACTCAGAGAAAAGTAAACCAGGTTATTCCAAGAATCTCAACTTAGGCAAATTAACCTCACACCACCCTGGGCAAAAAGGGGTGAAATTTGGAGGCTGAGAAAGGACCCCTGTAGAGAACAAACTATAAGGGAACCCCATCAGGCTCTCTGTGTACAATCTGATTCCTGATCCTGCAATCAAGAACTAAATATTCTGCACTCAGACAAGCAGGGACATCACTCCCAACACAGCAGAGACGACAGATGCAACAGGCGGGCTGTGGAATGCTCTGGTGATGAGTATCAGATCGTAACAGATACTTCTTTCCAAATAATAGATGCAAGAGAGATGATGTATTAATGTTCTGAGTTGCTGTAAGAAACATTGTATTTCACCCAGTGCGGCATCAATTTGGTCTGGAATAACCCAGAATATTTCAGTGTTCATAAACTGCAAAAAATGTTCAAAGGCATTGCTGGGATTCAGCTTTTTCCACTTTTTCTTTAATCACTATAATTTGTAAGCACTCACCTCTATAGTGAAGTGTTCTCCTGTTGAACATGTTCTAAAATACTTGGATCTGGAAAAATAAGTTGGCAGTTACACTACAGAAGGGTCTTCAATACATATCAGAAGGAAAATGAGCCTGAGAATTTCAAACAGCTTTTAAAATATGTTAAGTATAAAATAATCATAAAATCTTTGTGTATTTAACAAATTGACTCGTTAACCTCAGCTCTGTGTGGCTACCCCAGTGGAAGGAGGCAAAAGCATGTAAACATCTTCTGTAGAACTGGAGAAAAAACTAAAACTCTCACGAGATGAAATCATTTATCAGCACGCTGGACTTGACATTTACAGACTGTCAGTGTGTTCTGCAATCTCTTGGATACATTTTTTTCCTCGAAAAACATGATTCCAGACAATTTCTGAAAATGCTGCCGCTCATCATGGCACTTAACTCTTTCCAGGCACCCTGTACAGCATCAGTACTCAACAACACATTTTATTTTGACACTTTGGCACAGCTACAAGGTTGAACCTCAAAAAATGTCTATAAAGAGGTTAAGAGAAAACTTTGCAACTACAAAAAAACCGCAACCACTTACTGTCTAATTTTATAGAGGGAATCATCTCCTCCTTGATTCTTTAATCAGAATTCTCCCTATTTTAGTTCTTTTATAGAGGACGGTTAACACTGTCCTCTACAAAACCCAACCCAGTATCAAGTCACCTGAATACATTTTCACCCAGCCATAGAGGCCTGGCCACCATCCAGAAGAACACTCAGAAGTAAATACACTTCAGTCCAACATCCATTTCATCGAACTGTTTGGAAAACCAGGGTTTCCAGTTGCAAGTGCTGACTGGTACTAGGAATAAACCCAGGGCCTCAGGGATTTCTACACTCACACAAAAGATTGTTCAGTACTTGCAACACAGTAACAAAAGCAACACAGGAGCCAAAGCCTGCGTTATTTTAATCATATCATATTTCGTCTCCATCTCATTTGTCTTTGGAAGTCAGTTTAGGGAACGTCTCCCCTGGCAACTTGTTGCACAACCCACTTGTTCCTTGTTGCACAACCTTTCCTGCCACTAAGGAACCGTTTCCAGTGGATTCACTGCTCCGAAACCTGGGGGGAAAGGCCACCTGAATTCATGCACTACATGGTCAAGGGTAATTGGGACACGTGGCACGAACACTTAAAGCAATTTCACTGCTGCCCGTGTGTGTATTTGGGTGTGCAGGAGCCAATACCATTAAGAATCTCACTTAATAACACTGGCCCAGGAAATTGTTTCAGGACTATCTGTGTTGTTAAACACAAGTGTAATTCCAGTTTACAGCACCAAGCATTAGGTAAATTATTTCCAACCTCACAACCCCACCAGTTTCAATCTTCAAAGATCCAAAGTTATTAGAGAGACTAATTTTTCAGCACTCCATACATATATATTTTAAGCACAGTTCCAAGCAAGGCAATTTATAATCTTGCAGCTTCTCAAAACACTTGTTAACACTCTATACTTAATTATTTAATTGGGAGTTTATTTCTTGCAGTCAAATCTTGGAACATCTAAAAATAATGAAGTTGGGGGGGAGGGAGGGCTCTGAGTGATTAAAATAATCCTGAAGTTGATAAGCTGCATTATTATTGAAGTAGCCAAATGTGCATAATTTGGTAGCAATGGAATTTGCAAACTCGAGGTATCGGCCTGTGAGTGAAGACTGTGCAAAAAACATGTGGAGGAAGAACCGTTCAAGCATTATCTGGTTTTTTTTCACAGCAGAAGAAAGTACTGCCTTGCTGTCAAGGCATTTCAAATGCTCTCCTAACCTCTGCTAGGGGACTAAAAATACAAGCAGGTATCCTCTACGCACACTGCCCTGGTTTTTCACCCAATTCCCTGAGAGGCAGCTTGTCTTGAAGCCCTTTTAGGAGAAGGTGAGACTTGCCTGCCAGAGCTCATGTGAAATACGAGGCCATGGGTTTGCAGCATGTAAAATGCTCAGCGTGTCTGTCTAGAACTACTTCCATCCTAACACATCAAAAATAAGCAATATGTAGGTATCAAATACTGGTCAGTACGGGGAAAAAAACCCACCAAGTCTTTTTACAGGTTAGGTTTTCCCTCCCGTTTGTACACTTCTTTTCCACGAACTGGTTGTTGCAGAATGAAACTGGGGTTACACATTTACAAGAGATATGAACAGATATGAGTTCATTCCAACCATTCTGCAAGAGAGATGAGTTCATCTGAACCCTTTCGCTCCCGATTCACCCCAACAGCGTCTCGGCCTCTGACTCACAGAGAAGACGGGCTCCCTTTACAGAAAACGGGTGGTTTTGCACCCAAAACACGGCCGCCTGCACAGCTTTTGGCAACTGACCCGAAAAACCTTCCTAAGCGTCTCCTGCCGGAAAAACAACACTGCTGGAATGGGTAAGGAGCTGGTTACCCTGGAAGTGCATTATCCCCGACCGCACAAACCGCACGGAGCCCGGGGGACGCCCGGCGGCTCCATCCACCTCCATCCCCCCGGGATGCCGCGGCTCCCTGCGGGAAGGGGGCGAGGGGCTGCGGGGCGCGCCCAGACCCCGCATCGCCTCGCCCCCGCAGGCCTGTCACCCCCTCCTGCCCCTCGGGGGCCCCGGGAAGGCGGGGCCGGGCGGTGCCGGCACCTCCCCGCCCCGGGGAGGGGAAAGGGGCAGCCGCGGTCCCTGCTCACCCTCCGCCGCGCTGCAGCCGGCCCGAGTCCCTCCGGAAGAGCAGCCCGCAGCACCACTGCGCCCAGCAGTTCCCCATCGCATCCTGCTGGGAACAGCCTCCTCCTGCTCCTCCCTTCCCGCCGGGCTCAGGCCGCCCCGGCCATCGGGATGGGCGGCCGCGGACCCCCGGGAACAAAGGGCCGGCACAGGCTCATGGCTGCGCAGGGGCGGGCGATGCTCGCCCCGACCGCCGGCACCGCCCCCGGCTCCGGCATCAGCGTCGGCATCAGCCCGCCCCTCCGCGGGACCGCCCCAAAGCCGGCTTTCCCCGGGCTCCTCGGAAGTGGGATGTGCTCACCGTAGCCTGTGTTTGAAAAGGAGAAAAAAAAATGTCACACGGTTCCCATGGTCAGGGTGAGAAAGTATCGCCACGCTTTGGAGAGGAGGAATCCAGTTCAAGGTCCCTGTTGTCATGAGAGAAAAAAGAGTTTCTCCCCCGTTAATCAAGCCTGGACTCGGTCAATGCCACTGAGGTACCACCAGACTGCCAAACATAGCTGGAACACGGGCACTGTAGGGTTTAGCAAGGCATCTCATCCATTCTTGGGGCTCTCTGGCTTTAAATCATAGCACCACACTGACATGCAGAATCATAGAATCCTGGAATGGTTTGAGTTGAAAGGGACCTTAAAGCTCGTCCAGTTTCACCACCCTGACGCCTTCCACTATCCCAGGTTGCTCCAAGCCCCGTCCAACCTGGCCTTGGACACTTCTAGGGCTGGGGCAGCCACAGCTTCTCTGGGCAACCTGTGCCAGGGCCTCCCCACCCTCCCAGGGAAGAATTTTTTCCCTAATATCCAATTTAACACCGCTCTCTTTCATTTTGAATCCAGTCTCCTTTGTCCATGATAAGTTAATGGTGACATTGTGTACGTGTGGCTTGTTCCTTTCATTTAATGGATGCAAAAATACCTCAGGGGTGGAAGAGTTAATTGGATTCCAAGTCAGCTCTCCATTAGCAGCATGGGACAGATGCCAGGACCCAGAGAAGGCACTTGCTACTGATGAGCAGGGGAAAGTAGGAGGAATATAATAAATCAATGCCAACTGAGCTATGATTTTTTTCTTTTTTTTTTCTTTTTTTTTTTTTTTTTCCTGGAAATGTGAGGTCAGCCGGGAAAGGTGCATTACGGTAATTGCATGCCAGGAGTGAGGATGAGGGTGAAGGAGACATGAAAACAACCAGGAATTAGTTGCAGAAGGTGACTCATATCGACGTGACTCAAGAGAAATGCAGTAATCATTCCAGAAAGTGTCACTGGGATATATAATACCTCAGTTTTCCGGGGAATTGGCATTTTTGGCAAGGCATATACTGCTCCTCTCCCAAAGAGGGATGTTGCAGTAGTTCCAGCCTGACAGTTGCCCACAAATTTCTTCAGAGAAATTAGACACCTCTTTTTCTGCAGCACCCTCAGCTGTGAAATGGAGGTCACCAAACCGAGAGGAGAATATCAGGAATATCCACATGGAATGTCTTTGTTTCTGCAGCTTCTAGTTGTGTTTTCCTACACGTGTCCTGCCGTGCCACTCCTGTCCAGGGCAAGACAAGTCACTGTGAGCAGAAGGTCGTCATGTGCTGCTACATCTATGGCTGGATGGAAAGAACGAGAGGATGTTGGATTAAGGATGTGTTGGATGAAGTCTCCCATCAGTAAACACACACGGATGCTTCAGCTTTCCTCCCTCCTGAAGGGTTCGTGCCTGGCGTTAAGTTGCAGGGAGTTTGTGCAGAAACTGCCACCTTTTCAAGATAAAATGCACAGCAAGGGCACTGGCACAGAAATCTAAATCGAAAAGCAAATTATTGCGCCTTTTCCACGGCCGCGTCCTTGGCAACATCAGCACCCTCCCAGCAGCACACAGGGAACAGGCAGTATTTTTCAGGCTGCCTTTTAGCACAGCACTCTGCTTAAAAGTGCAAGGTTGCTTAGCCGTTTCTCCTTTACGTGCCTTACTGGCTTGACGCAAACAAGCTGTATAACGTTTTATATTTATAATGTTTTATAAGGCCTATTTTTTTTTTTTTACTCTTCATAAGCCAAGCAGGTTTCCGCGCAGGCTTTTGCGACAGGCGGGGCGCGGCCGCGCTTTACGGCGGGCCGTTGCCCTGGCGACGCCGCGCTGGACCGGGGGCCGAGGCCCATCCCCGGTCCCTCCATCCCGGTCCAGTCCCTGCATCCCGGTGCGGCCTCTCCAGCCGGGTCCGGGCCCTGCGACCGGGTCCGGCCGGCCATGGAGAAGTACCAGGTGCTGGGGCTGGTGGGGGAAGGCAGCTACGGGGTGGTGACCAAGTGCAGGAACAGGGAGAGCGGGCAGATCGTGGCCGTCAAGAAGTTCCTGGAGAGCGAGGACGACGCGGCGGTGAGGAAAATCGCCGTGAGGGAGATCAAGCTGCTCAAGGTGGGGCGCCCAGGGCCCTTTTTTAATGGCCTTGTGTTTAAATTTTAAGGGTTTTCTGCTTTGAATTCGGGGCTCCCGCGTTCAGCTCCTCGTTCCGACTCGTTCGACTTGTGTCGCAGCGCAGCGTCTTGTCAGCTTCTGGTCATCATTTACGGAGCATTACTAACGAAATCCAAGCTAAAAGAGGCTCGATTTGGCCCTGTTTGTTGGATTAATTCAGCCTTTTGCGTTGTAGCCTTGCAGAGCTGCTTTCCCCTTTGCCTGGGCGCTGTGCTGGATTCACACGGCGAATCCTGGATTAGAAAAGTCTTGTTTATGTGCTCAGTGTTCAGCGGGGAAAAACACGAGGTCTCTGTTGCCTCCTAGTGGTAACTGTGACCCACTGTTTTGTCCCGAATTCTTGTTCTTGCTGCTGTGAATTAGCCGAAAACGGAAGAAAGCTGAGCTTTTAACACCTGCAGGTGAATGGTGACCTGGGTGTGTGACACTAACCAGGCTGGGGGGTGCCGGTGTCACCTGAGACGGAAAAATGCTTCTAGGAAAGCTCTCCTTTATTTTCTTTTATTCATGGCACTTTCCTGCGAGGTGAAAGGCTGGAGGAGGACAGGTGTCAGATTCCCCGAACCTGATCAATCCACGTGTAGTTCTTTGCTGTTGGAGTGCCAGGTTTGCCTGGTATCGGTATTGTAGTGACAGGACAATTCAAACTAGAAGAAAGTACGTTTAGATGGAATATTAGGAAGAAATTCTCCCCTGGCAGGGTGGTGAGGCCCTGTCACAGGCTGCCCAGAGAAGCTGTGGCTGCCCCATCCCTGGAAGTGTCCAAGGCCATGTGGGATGGAGCTTGGAGCAACCTGGGTTAGTGGCAGGTGGGAATTTTAAACATTGGGACATATATGTGTCTGGTGAAGAAATGAAGGAAAGCCTTATTACACTTGGAGTGCATCCAGGCCTTTCCTCTGATGTGGGGAGTTTCAGAGGTGGGAATACTGGCAAAGTATTCCCTGTGTCCTGTCCCCTTCGCTGCCACGAGTGTCTCTTCCTAAATCTGCCGGATAATATAGTCCCTGTGCTCTTACGGGAAAAAAAGTGGTATTTGCCATCACTGCAAGAACTACAGAATCTTAGAGTTAATAGAGATATATGTGCTGGAGCTTGGGACACAGCTCCAGGCATTATCCACTGAAACACTTTTAAAGTGGATCCACATGAGCCTGGATTGTTCCTGATCCGTTGGTCAGGCTCACCGAGTCACTGAGTCAGAGCATGTAGCACCTCCCAGGTGTGTTGGGAATTAACTTGTTTTCCTGGGTAAATGGAATTTTAGCAAGGGGACTATTTCCATATATAGCTCAATCAGGGGGGCTTCCCACAGCGAAAGCAAATACCTGGAGATTCAGTCTGTTTGTAGTTTCTTCCCATGTTCCTTGTGAACGTAATTTTATTTATTCTTCTTTCTTTTATTTTTTTCCTGTTCTGGAGTTTGGGCAGAAAATTCAACCGTGGTTGAAAACAGCAAAACCTGTTCAGCTCTACTGTACTGGGAATAAACAATTCTTGAGAAAGGAGTTCATCCTTTAAAAATTCTTCTCCTTTCAGACCTTCTAAGTAGTCTGGGCAGACCCAGGTGCAGGTTGGCTGGCACTGCCTTTGGACTGGCAGAGCTTCCCCTACAATTCCCTGTGCTCTGCAGTCCTTTTTGATCTCCCTCGGTCACATCCCTGGGCTCTGGTGCTGCTCTCCAGGCAGCCTCTGGTGAAATTTGCCTGCCAAGTTCCAGATAATAAATAACTGTGCACTGGAGCATGGCCTGTTTTGTTGGTGTGGGATAAATGTGTAACAAATTGAGGGTGCATTCTTGGGGGTGTAACAAATTGGGGGTGGGTCTGGTCAGAACATGATGACAAAATAACCAGAAAATACAGTTCCCTTTTTACCCCCCACGTTTTATTTAAGTTGCATTTTTTGGCAGCGCCCCAGCTGGGCTGGAGTTAAAAGTATCCATTCTTTCCCCTCATCCAGCTCTCACTAAATATTCCCTGTTTTATTACTCAGCAACTCAGGCATGAGAATCTGGTGAACCTGCTGGAGGTGTGTAAGAGGAAGAAACGGTGGTATTTGGTGTTTGAATTTGTGGATCACACAGTGCTCGATGACCTCGAGGCATCTCCCAATGGACTGGACTATGACAGGGTTCGGAAATACTTATTCCAGATTATAAGAGGAATTGCCTTTTGTCACAGTCATAATGTAAGTATGTGCAAGAAATCAGCTCTGCAGTAAAAATACATAGATACAGAAGCATATATTCATATGTGCATATATATATATATATATATATATATATATAAAGTTAGAGAAATAGATCTTTGGCTGAAAAGAGAGAGAGATACATAAAATAAATGTTTCTGAAATTTTCTACTTGAGTGCGAGAAACCTGCAGTTTTTGCTGAGCCGGTCAGTTTGCTATGTACAAATGGGGAATTTGTCTTGACTTGCTTTCCTCTGGGCAGATAATCCATCGAGATATTAAGCCAGAGAACATACTGATCTCCCAGTCGGGGGTTGTGAAACTTTGCGACTTCGGATTTGCCCGTCCCTTGGCAGCTTCCGGGGAAGTTTACACGGACTATGTGGCGACCCGCTGGTACAGAGCTCCGGAGCTGCTGGTGGGAGATAGCAAGTATGGCAAGTAAGTCTGGCCTGTGAGGCTGGGAAGGGTTGGGGGGAGCAGGAAGGGGGGTATTCCATCTTCTCCACTGGCTCAGCCTTTGGAACAGAACAACAAATGAGGCCGTGCTGAGCTAGGATGGTGTCCTTTTTATTTCCAGGGCTGTGGACGTGTGGGCTATTGGCTCCCTGATAACAGAAATGCTTACAGGAGAGCCCCTTTTCCCTGGAGATTCAGACATTGACCAGCTCTACCATATCACCAAGTGCCTGGGTAAGAACAGCCTAGTGCCTGCTCAGGAATGAAGGGATCACATTTGTTTTGAAGGGTGAAAAAGGAACAGCCCAGACTGTAGCCTCACAGTAATGCTGACCCAGTATTTCAGACTCTCAAATCTTTCACTGTCCTGTATTTTCTTCCATGTGGTTGCTTGGTTTTTGTGATTCCAGGTAATTTAATTCCAAGACACCAAGAGTTATTCTATAAAAACCCCCTCTTTGCTGGCATGAGGCTGCCTGAGGTGAAGGAGGTCGACTCTCTGGACAAGCGCTATCCCAAGCTCTCTGCTGCCGTGCTGGATTTAGCCAGGGTAATTAACTGATTGATTCCCATGAATGTTCCTCTGTTTACGTGTCCTTCACCTTGTGCAGATGAGTACAGGCCTATTCAAATGCCTTTCTCTCAGCTGCCCATGCAGTGAGCAACTGCCTGGATTGGCAGCTTAGTGAGGGCTGCGAGGATGCCACAGTCCTGGGTGACGGGGGGCGGGGGGGACTCAGCCACCCCCTTCAGAGCCAAAGGGATTGCTGCACATCCTGCAGGGAGGAGCCTTGCTCTTGCCTTCTCTCAGGCAGGCTAAAGCCTTGGTTTCATTTCTAATTTCTCATATTCACATTGGTTTGACAGGAGTGTTTGCAGATCGACCCAGACAAAAGACCGTCCTGCGCCGAACTCTTGCAGCATGATTTCTTTAACCAGGATGGATTCGCTGAGAGGTAAAACAGCTCATTGCTTGCCTAGAGCAGCCTCAGAAAGTGAAGCAGTTGAGCTCTTAGATGGCACGCTGGGTTTGCAGAGCTGACAGCTGCCGAACGTCTTGGGTTTGCTTGGGTTTGGCCTTCCTGGAAATAGGAGAACAGTTGGAAGGGAACACGTTGCAGCGGCACGTTCACCTTGTTGTGACATTAATTCCCCAGTGTGTGCACCCAGAGTCACAGCATTTTGGGCAGTACAGTCTAACACTGTATTCACTCTCTGCATCTACACCAAACTGGGATACAAGCACCTTTATTGCTACAGTGTGAAAAATGTGTGCTTAAGATTTTATTTATTTTAATGTGTAAATCATATTTAGCTTGCCACTAGTCAAAAAGCGTGGTTTGTTTGATTAGTTAAAAGTCTATGGGGGCCTGGGCTGAACAGTTGATGATGGTGTTAAGATTACCAGAAGCCCTTTTATTTATTTTTTTTTTCTTTCTCCTTATTTGGAATGTAGATTTACCGAGGAGCTTAAATTAAAGATTCAGAACGATGCCAGAGACCATCAGTTACAAAAAAAATCCAAACTCAGCAAAAGGGAGAAAGATGATGTGTTAGAAGAAAGAAAATTGTTCAGTGTCCAGGTTGGTCCATCTTTTTTTTTCCAAACCTGTATTTTGACTTTTTTTTTTTTTTTTTTTTTTTTTTTTTTATGTTTTGAAATCATTACATAAATATGTGCAGCTGTTAAAATTCATAACAAATGGCTTGGAAGTCTGTTAGGAGGATCTTTGGCCAGTGCCTTGCAGGTGAACTACATGGTGGTGCAGTTCCTGGCAATACAGAGCTGAAGGGCGAAACAGTTGCGAAGCATAAGTGATGTTGAATCTTGGAAAGATGCTCTGTGCTGCTGTTTACCTGTTTTAAAGCCCTGTCTCCAAATTAAATATTAAAAAATTAAAAATTAAATATTTTGTTTTCAGTTGGGTACTAAGGAGGCTTCAGAATGACTTTGAGATGACATTGGGCTCAATTTGTATTTAATTTCTTTGGAAGTGGCACAGGATGTGGCTGTTCTTCCTCCATCGTTTCTGATTCCGTTCTCAAGTGACTTTATTTACAGACGGTGCTGGAACCCTGACAAGTTTCCTCCTGTTTGATGGAAACCAGAGGTTTTCTAATAAAAACAATTCCATCTCCATCAGGTCCTTGCAGAATCATGCAGGTTTAGGCTTTTGACTTTTTCCCCCCCCAGTATGCACTGCTGTAAGCTGCTTTTTTAACATGAGAGAAAGAGAAAGGTGATGCTTTGATCTTCCCAACCAGGATTTCAGCCCAAGGAGCAGAGAGGAGAAGTTGTTAAAGACAAAGCGCTCTAAAGCTGATGCAGAGAAAACAGACCGATCCTCCAACCTGAGCTTCCTCTACGACAGCGCCATCAACCCCTTCAAAATCAGCCCTCAGATCAGCCTGAAAGATTCCAGCAGCAGCCTGGACTACACCAAGAACATGGGCACAGTGATCCCTCCCATCAACCAGAGCTTTTCTCCTACCTTTGGGATGGGCCCCGTGCCTGGGACCCTTAATTACAGGTATGGGAGCAGAGCTAGGAGAGCTCCATCATCCCTGTTGCTGAGGGACTGTGATGTCCTGAGAGAGGTGCAGGGTGATGATGTGGGAACGTGACTTTGGGATATCTTGCATTTGTCATTTCTATATTCGCCGTGTTACCTCAATTAATACGAAGTTTGGGGCATTTTTGATTGCAGACTCGATGAAAAGAGTAAAAAATACTTGAACCCACTGCTAAAGCAACGGAGGCCTTCTCCAGCAGGCCTTTACAGCATCAGCCTGACACCGGTGAGTCGCCTGTCTTTCCCCTTTGGCAAAGCAGAAATAAAATTCAGGCCCCAATTATGTGTTTTATTGTCAAGAATTCCATCTGTTCCATCCTTCGCTCTTTTCTTTACACCTTTTTTTCCTACAGGTTTGTTGATTGTTATCCTTTGCTAATAGTTATCTTACCTAAAACATACTTTGTGTCAGAAGACAACTTTAAATGCTGGAAGCAGTCCAGGGCAGGATATCTGTGAGATTTGGAAAATATCCATGGCCTCCTGCCTGGCTAGGAAAAGCAGACCATGTGTGGTGTGCTACTGAAGCAGAACTGAGGGTTTGGATTTAATGCAGTCAGGGCCTTATTTAGCCATGTCATAAATGCATTAAAAATTGATAAGGAAAACAAGTGGAATGGAAAGTTTTCTCTCCCCACCTAGGCACGATTCTTTCTGTGCCAGCAAGGAGCGTTTGCTTTTTTCCAGATAATTAATCCCAGCCATTCTCCAATGGCTGGTGCATTTTATCTCTCAGAAAGCAGCCTCACTTAGATGATTGTTTTTATTTTGCTGTTGCTTTTCCGTTGTTTATAGTGCATAAATGAGCCTTGAGCAGTTTGAATTCCTTCACACACGTCAGAGCCTTCTCTTGTACAAATTCCAACTGCAGCAGAACACTGCTGTATTGATGCTTGTTTTTAACCTTGAGAAGAGCTTCAGTTTTTATTATGTTTTCATGAGCTAGTCCTTATGCCCTTGATTACAGGTTACTAATGAAAAAAACATCCTTCAGGCGAATAGGAAAAAATGGGAATCATCCAAGACAGATGTGCGTTTGCCAGAACTAAATCACCTCCCTGAGCTGAGAGGAGTGGAAGGTAGGAGCTTTAATGTTCTCCAAATAACACCTGGGTATTAAATAAGGGGCAGTCAGCTCTTGTTCCCTACACACTGCATGCCTTGGTTGTGTTTTGCAGCGTGGCATCCCAGATTTCTGAAGAAGGAAAACAGAACAGTTCCAGAGTCCCGAGTCCCCTCCCTCGCCGCTATTGACCTTCATAACTCGAGCCTGTCCTCGCACCAGGTATCAAAGCAATAAAATGCTTTGTGCTGCTCTGCATTTGTTTGGTTTGTGACTTTCTCAGCAGCACAGCCCATGGTTTCCAGTGTTACTCTCACCAGGAGTTGAACTTGCCTTGGGATCTTAACAGCCTGATGCTGGGGGAGCATTTTTGAAGTGTGATTTTACTGAAGAATGGATTTGTTTTAAGCTGGCGTTGCATGCATCCCTAGAAGGTTGTTTGTGATGGTTCTCTGTATTGATCCTACACTTGGAAATTGATCCTGTCTCTTTCTTTTCCAATTTACAGCAGTCAGGGACCTTGATGCCAGATGCATCAGAAGCCAGCTTCCCCAGAGTTGAACACTAGCCTTAGGGGGAAGATCCTGCCTGTAAAAGGTGGGCTTTAATTTCTGCTATGTAGCCTTCTGATGGCTTCCAAAGGGATAGTTCCATGAACCCCTACCTAGCTGGGAAGTACAATAGGAAAATTCTTCTATCTTGGTCAGGACATGCAGCCATGACAGACCTCTTACTGAGGGCAGTACACAGCTTGCTGTGACAGGTCAATCATTTTCCTGAGCTGAGGGACTGGGCATTGGTGTTGGAAATGAAGCAGCTCACGAAGCTGGGGTTGGGACAGCTGATAGAACAGCAAAAAAACGGGAAACTGGCAGCCTGCATGTGAGGAGGGGTAAAAACAACTCAAGTTATCTGATCTGTGAAGCACAGAGGTGTAAGTGCACAGCTTCAGTAAGGTAAGGATGTGTAATAAAATAAAGGAAGCCTGTTACCAGGGAGCACCTCTGTGGCTTTGCTAGCCTGTCCGGAATGTCATTCTGCTTTTCTCCTCTTGATACAGGTGACTGAACAGTGGGAACAACCCATCTGAATTTCCAGGGGCTAAAGATGCCAGGTGTCTGCAGGGGAGAGGAGGATCCCTTACTCCTGCTGGCACAGTGGACTGCCGTGGAAGTGGCTCGGGTCCGGGCCGAGGACAGAGCTTGCACTGCCGTTGCTGCTGGATTTCTTGCATGCAAAGAGCCCCTGAGATGTTGGCTTTCTGGCCTAGGGCCAGGCCTTGTCTGAGGAAAAATAGTGGTGGTTGTTGTGTGACAAGGGCAGGGAGGATTTTGGAGGAAGCTGGGCTTTCTCTTGCCTAACTGCTGCCTGCATGAGGGGTTTCTTTTTAATGAATAGTGACGAGAGCAGCTGCTGAAATTGTCCTGTTTTGGTGGGCTGCCTGGTTTGGATTGGAAAGCACTTTTGCCTTGACACTGAAGAAAATGTTTGTGCAAGAAATACAACGTTTAAATGTGCAAATCTTCCCACCTGTTCCTTTGAAACCTTTGCTAATGCACATGTCACTTTGTGTTAGATTCCTTTTCCCTTCCAACCTCTGACCCTATGTTCAGGCGGTTTTCTTTGGGGTGTTTCACTGGGCCTGTTGTCTGGCTGTTGTTAATGGTGCAGAAAGAAATATTGTTGTGGAATACTGAACTGTGGCATGTGAAATGGCTCAGGAACTGAAGTCATCATTCCTTTAGGTCCCTGGGGGAATGGGACATGTAAAACTTCACTGGTCTTATCTCATGACTGTTTGGAAACCCATGTTTGCTTATCTGCCCTGAGTTTGTCTCTGGTCAATTCTGTGCTGTGCCTATGTTGCTCACAACTCTGTTTTGCATCAGCTGTCAAAACTCACATGGTGTCAATAATTTTGGAGCTTATTTTTCCACAAAATATAACCTTTCCTCTCAATGGATCATGGTAGAAGTACCATCTGGACTAATGCTATTTAGGGATTTGTGGTTATGCTGTGTCTTGACATGTACATTTCATTTGTAAATAAAAGGATGTTCCAATTCCAGGCCTGGTTTCCCTATAGTGGATGCTCCCAGCTGGCCACAGCAGTCAGGCAGGTATGGGCAAATGCAGAGGGGGGAAAAAGAAGGTTTGGGACAGGGAGAGTGTTTTGTTGGGGGATGAGTGGGGAGAGAGAAAAGACGGATTTAAGGGTTTGCATTGAGAAGAATGTGGCCAGCAGGCTGAGGGAGCTGATCCTCCCACTCCATTCTGCCCTAGCGAGGTCACATCTGGAGCGGCGTGTCCAGTTGTGCTCTCCACAGTTCAGGAAATATAGGGAGCTACTGGAGAGGATCCAGCAGAAGCCACAAAGATGCTGAGGAGAGACTGCAAAAGCTGGACCTGTTTAAGTCTGACGGGATCTCATCAATCCATACAATCAGCCTCAAAGGTAGGTGTCAAGTGGATGGTGTCAGACTCTTCTCAGTGGTACTCAGCAACAGGACAAGAAGCAGTGGCCATAAACTAAACCACTCGAAGTTCCACCTCAACATCAGCAAGAATCACAGAATATTCTAAGTTGGAGGGCACCCACAACGACCACCGAGTCCATCTCCTGGCCCTACAGGACACCCACATTGTTGGAACGTTCCTTGAGGTCTGTCAGGCTTGGGGTCCTTTCCAACTCAGAAGATTCTGTGATCCGTCGTGGAATCTCCCTCTCTGGAGACATTCCAAACCCACGTGGACGCGTCCCTGTGTCACCTGCTCCGGGTCACCCTGCCTTGGCGGCGGGGCTCGGACTGGGCGCTCCCAGCCCGAGCCGTGACTCCGTGGGCAGGAGAACACGGAGGCTCGGGGCCAGGGGCGGCCGATCGCGGTCCGTGTGCCCCGGAACCGGCGGTGAGGAAGCGGAAGGGGCGGGCGCGGGCGCGGGGGCGGCGGTGGCCGCCATGGCCATGGCCGCGGCGGGGGGAGCGCAGGGCGGCGAGCCGGGAGGCGCCGCGCCGGGATGCGAGCAGGGATGCGAGCACTACCGCCGGGGCTGCCGGCTGCGGGTGGGTCAGCTGCGGGCGCTCCGTGCCGTGGAGGTGGGGGGGCAGTGGAGGGCCGGGGTGCCCCGACCCCTGCCCTGATCCGTGCCCCCTGCCCCTCCGTTCCCAGGCGCCGTGCTGCGGGAAGCTGTATCCGTGCCGGCTGTGCCACGACGGCGCCGAGGAGCACCAGCTGGACCGCTTCCGAGTGTCCGAGGTGCAGTGCATCCGCTGCCGCCTCCTGCAGAAGGTGGGTGCTTCTGGGCGGGAGGGGTGGGAACGGGATCAAGGGGCGCAGGACGCGGCGGTTTGGAAGGGGCCACGGTGGGGATCACCTGGGCCCACCTCCCTGCTCAGGCAGCGTTATGGACTGAAGTTGCGTCAGGGGACGTTTAGGTTGGATCTCAGGAAAAGTTTCTTCCCCCAGAGGGTGGTCGGGCGCTGAGCAGCCTCCCCAGGGCAGTGGTCGTGGCACCAAGCCTCGCAGAGTTCAAGGAGTGTCTGGAGAGCGCTTTCAGGGATGTGGTAGGATAGTTGGGGAGTCCTGTGCAGGGCCAGGAGCTGGACTGCATGAGCCTTGTGGGTCCCTTCCAGCTCAGGATATTCTGTGATCCTAGAGCACATGGCACAGGATTGTGTCCAGGCAGTTCTGGAATCTCTTCAGTTCCAGTGCACGGGAAACAAGTTCTTCCTCATGTTCGTGTGGAACTTCCCGTGCATCAGTTTCTGCCCATTGCAGATCCCCACGGTCATCTCTTATCACGGCTGAACAGGCCCAGTTCCCTCAGCCTTTCCTCACAGGAGAGGTGCTCCAGTCCCTTAATCGACTACACAGCTCTCTGCTGGACCCACTCTGGGAGCTCCGTGTCTCTTGTCCTGAGGCGCCCAGAACTGGTCAGAGCGCTCCAGGCTGTTCCTCTCCCCCCAGGCCCAGCAGCGTTGCGAGGGCTGTGACAGCCTCTTCGGCGAGTACTACTGCGACATCTGCCACCTCTTCGACCGCGACAAGAAGCAGTACCACTGCGAGGAGTGCGGCATCTGCAGGTGCGCGCGCGTGGGCGGCCGGGCCCCGGCTCCTCGGGGAGCTGGCCCTGCCCTGACACCTCTCTCCTCAGGATCGGGCCCAAGGAGGATTTCTTCCACTGTTCCAAATGCAATTTGTGCCTGAGCCTGAGCCTCCGAGGGAAGCACAAGGTGAGAGAACACACCGCTTAACTCCACGTCTCGAAAAATGACGCCTTGAAGCTGGCTGTGCCTCAGTCCCATCTGAGGCCACAGGAACAGGGGGAGCAGTGGGTTCTGCTCCTCTGAATTCACCTAACGGTGACACAGAGGCCACCCGTTAAAAATATAGGAAATTTACGTGTAGGAACTTTACAATTCAGAAAAATACAGCAGAATAACTTTTTCTTCTCTTTTCCATTTGCAAAGTGCATTGAAAATGTCTCCAGGCAGGATTGTCCCATATGTTTGGAGGTGAGCTGATGCTTTTCATCTCTTGGATTACTGTGTGGCCCTATTTTTGACTGTGTTTGACTTAATTTTTTTTCTCTTTTGTCTGATTCTTGCCGCGAAACAGGATATTCACACGTCTCGTGTTGGAGCCCATGTTCTGCCATGTGGTCACCTTCTTCACAGGTAAAGCAGACACCTGAGAAAGAGGAATAGCTGCTGCCTTGTGTGGGGTGTTTATTCAGCAGCACTTGGTCTGTATCAGCTGGTTACAGCTGGTTTCTAAGGGACCCACGTGGTGGGGACAGTCTGTTTCACCAGCAAATATTTTCTTTAGAAGGGTTGTCTTCCTTCTGCATTTAATTTTGACGATGGAAAGCTTTCCTCTCACTTTGCCCTCAGGATACTTCTAACTTCTGTTTTGGGGATGGCTGTGTGCCTTTTTCTTGTGTTCAGTCCAGGTCAGTGTTCCCTGTCAGTAATTACATTCTTCTTAGCGAACCGCTCTCTGTGTTTCTTTTTCAGAACATGTTATGACGAGATGCTGAAGGAGTAAGTATTTCTAAACATCTTTTTAATATTATCATAGTCCAAACATATTACTCCAGGAGGCAAAGATCTTGATGCCAGTTTTATACCAAATAACTTAAAGTTGGTTCCTAAAGGGATAAAGGGCAATTAAAGTTCAATTCTGTTTGCAAGAATTTCCTGGTGTTTCATGGTGTTTCTTTGACTGGTATGATATCAAACTTGTCCTTTTGAATGGATTAGTTTCATGGCCTCGCTCCATCTTCTGATTTAGACATATTTTCCCCCTTCCTGCCAGAGGTTACAGGTGTCCTTTGTGCATGCACTCAGCGTTAGATATGACCAGGTACTGGCGCCAGCTGGACAACGAAGTGGCACAGACTCCCATGCCCACAGAGTACCAGAACATGATGGTGGAGGTAAGACATCAGCCTTGCACCCGTGCCTGGTTCTGCTGGAGCTGTGCCTTGGAGTTACTGGCAGTAGGGGGCACTAGGAAGTTGTCCTGGATCAGAAATCAACCTGAGGGATAGGGAATGATAAGGAAATGTCATGTGTAAGCTTTTGCAGTATTTCATAATTCCCGGTGCCAAAGCTTCTCCCTCTCTTTTCTCCGTGTAGATCCTTTGCAATGACTGCAATGCCCGCTCCACAGTGCAGTTCCATCTCCTGGGCATGAAGTGCAAGAACTGTGAGTCCTACAACACTGCCCAGGACGGACGGTGCCGGCTGCCCTTGGAGGAGCAGTGACCGGGACATGTGGCTGCGTCCGGTTGGACGAGGAAGACTCTGCCGTGGAAGAGACTTCCCAGAAAAACCCAATACTTGTCAGTAAAAATATGTTCCAAGTTCAAGGAGCCCTTGGCTGCGTGAGGGAAGAGGGAGCTGAGGAGAGCAGCATGATGAGCAGCTGACACAGCAGAAGATGTTTTGGGGCAGCTGAAGGTGAGGGGAGGTGGAGGTGCAGCTCTTGGGGCTGCAGCTGCTGGGGAAAATGGGTCGCTTTGAGAGCAGCTTTTTTGGATAAAGCTGACATCTACAGAGCTGTGTGCGAGGACGGTGTGTTCCTTCGGAATGACGTGTTTGTTCCGGGGCCTCGGAGCCGTCGCTGCAAGCAGCTGGAGAGGAGGAGCTTGCAGGAATTGCATCCTTTTGGCTTCATGAGGTGATACCTGTGTGTCCAGAATTCCCTCAAAACAAGGCTGCCCTGGCCTGCTGTGATGAAGGGCCCAAAAATCAAGGTGCAAAGCCCCCATTTTCCCCTGGACACCTGTTCTGACCTGCTGCCGTCCCTTCACTCAGGCTCCTTTACCAACTGCAGTCACTTTTACCCCCATTTCTTCCTCAGTTTGCTTCATTCAGTGGGAAAGGCCAAGGTATTGTAGGGTTCCAGACATGTACATAGCTCGATACTTTAAGTACCTGAAGTAAAGCACATCCTTGACATCGGGCTGAGCCTGAGATGTTCACTGAAGTAACAGGAGTTCAGAGGCACCTGAGTAGTGCAGGGAACAATTTTTGTTGTTTGTTTGTTTTTTTTTTTCAGGTAAATTTCATTGTGGGGAGAGAATGGAGGGTGGCTGACTGCCTTTAAAAAAACCCCAAACAAATAAAACCCCCAAACCCTCCCTTCTGCATCTGATATCCTGCCCGAGGTGTTTGTTTTGCAGTCTTAAATGTCACAGAAAGTTCTTGGTTTCTGTGAGTTTCACATGCAAGTAGTTCACAGTGATAACTATTAAAAAATCTTAGTTACTCTTCATGTTACAACTACTCCTTTTTTTTCTGTTGTAAAACAAGAGCTTTTCTTAATCCAACAGTGCCCCTTTCTATATGGAATATTTAGGATTTGGATGATAGCTGTTGTAGCTTGCCTTGACTGGAGCATCTTTTCCTGGAGCACTTTTGTCACTGCTATAAATAAATGCAAAATAACATCTCTATTAAAATAAACAATTTACACTGTGTGGGGTGTGCTCTCCTTTCACACATTCACTCCCTGGAAATTCCCAGCTGAGTTTAAACCATGGTTCAGTGCTGAAAAATGGTTGGATGTGGGGATGTGTGAGGCCTGGGATGCTGTTAGGAAAAGAAGTGGGTTTAGCAGCTCCTGTGTTTTCATATTTTTGTGGTAGAAGCAAGACTCCTGCTGCTTTGGAGCACCTTCTGAATGTCTATTGGCACTTGGTGACTCCACCACCTTTTGGGATGGAGACCTGTTCCCAGGTAAGCCCAGCAGGGCTCCTATCAGCCTGTAGGAGTTGTCATCCCAGAAAACTCAGTAGCCAAGTATTCTCTGTGTTGTTAGTGGTAAGACTGTGCTGATCAAGTCCGCAA
The DNA here is from genome assembly GCA_035583135.1 of Lophotriccus pileatus. Lineage (NCBI taxonomy): Eukaryota > Metazoa > Chordata > Aves > Passeriformes > Tyrannidae > Lophotriccus > Lophotriccus pileatus. The sequence goes on along the minus strand of JAWWES010000133.1, from coordinate 1,876,535 downwards.
CCAAGCAGGTTTGATGTTAAACTGAAAGCTAATTTTATCCCAGCTGGAAATATTCCTGTTTGGGTTCCAGCCACAAGAGGAGGCTAAAAGGAAACGTATAGTCGAGCTGAGCTTTGGAAGAGCAGCTCCCTCCCCAGCTGGACTTTGGTATTGAGAAGGAAAACGATTCTTGAGGGTGAGGTCCAGGTGAGTTTTGCCTTTTGCTCTCCCGATTTTGGTGTTTGCCTCTGGAAAGTGCGGGAGGGAACCTGATGCCACCATCCGAACCGCTGTTCCGTGCATTTATCTTGGCACCGAGCCCTCGACTCCCTCTGCCAGGGAATAAATGGCACAGCAAAAAAAGGAATGGCATTTTGAGGGGGTAAAGATAAACGGAGCAGATTAAGACAAGCGAGGAACTGCTTTATGGGATGGAAGGTGCCGCACGGAGCTTTGCTGCCCTGTCCCATGGAGATGCAGCTGATGGCAGCGGGAAGGATGCTCGGATCAGAGCGGTGTGATGATCCTGGGATGAAGGCAGCTTGGCCAGAGCCTGCCTGCTGGCTGTGGGAGCTGTGGGGAAGCTCCCATGCTGCCCACCATCCAGAATCCAGCCTGCTTCACCAGGCAGGGGCAGAATTGGGAGCAGATGGGACTATCGCTGCCTTGTGGGAAAAATGTGGTGTTCCAGCAGGCGCAAAGGGCTGCAGGGACACACAAGGTCACAGAGCTATTAATAAAGCCAGGGCCTGCCGGAGTATGTGAAACTTGGGAGAGCTGCTCATGGAGACAGTGAGCGGAGCAATGCAGGACCAGGGGGCTCAGACAAGCCCTCCATGCCATGGGAATGTGCTGGGCCATGGCTCAGGAGCCGTGGGGAAAGCAGATGCCCGATTTTGGGCTGGTTTCATGACTCAAGTGTGTGTGTTGCTCCAGTGACATCAGTTGGGGTGGAAGTGGGGGTGTTTCGTATTAAACCTCCCGGACAGCCATCCACTCCTGTGACTTTCCCAGTGCCGAGGCCGATGTCTTGCCCCTGCCTGGCTGAGGAGGAGCCATCTGTTTTTGAATTTCCAAGTGGAAGGAACGCAATTAGGGAGAGGCTGGTCATGTGGTGCTATTTATATCTCCAAGGGGCAGAGGAGCATCTGTCTCTGCAGCTCCAAGCTCAGCCCAGGGGTGTGCCGGGACCTCCGTGCTGGAAACGGGGCGGTTTCCTTGTTTTTGCTCCTTGATGGTCCCAGTTGGAGTTGGATCTCTGAAAACCAAACCTATTCCTTTATCTAACGAGCCTTATTGCTCCTGGGAGCTGCAACCAGGAGTATCCCTGCTAGCGAGTCATTACTCCTGACTCCAATAATTCCACCAAGAGCCTGAGGAGATGACGCTTGGAAGCATGTGGATGATATATGGGAATACTCACAAATGAGCAAAGCAAGGGCATAATTAGGGAGGCCAGAGGGAGTCTGGAAGCGGTGATAAAGCAGCCTGCAGCTCTCTGGCGAGGGCAAGGCAGGAGACCTGGAGAGGGAATCACGTCATCCGCGGCGCTGCTGCCAGACTCCCGCGAGGTCGGGGAATGGGATGTTCTGCACGGAGCTATGTGAACTATTTTTTTTTCCTATATAAATAAAATATCTCTGAGGTGAAACGGAGCCAAAGACGGGGGGAGGTGGTGGTGGTGGGTGGCGGCGATGGGGGGAGTTGAAAGGAGGTGGAATCGAGCCAAAGTTGGGGCAGCCTTTGAGAAAAGTGGGGTTTTGCTATTTCTATAAATAAAACAGGCCGGTGACAGAGTTAGCATCATTGTTTTTGAGAAGGGAAGGAAAAAGGCCTTTTTTATGGCATATCCTGGTTGTCTTTTCCCCTTCTTTCCTGCTATGGGACAGGGACCCCTGGGTAAGCCAGAGGGTCTGAGGTGGGAACATGAGAGGGGTGTTTGCAGCCTTTGCCTGGAACACAGGCAGCCTCCCTCTGAGGGCATCATCCCCCAAAATAAAGTGCTTTTTCCACTTGGCAAATACGACTGTTACTCTTTAGGCTGTCCCGTGCCTTGGCCTGTGCTGGCAAACAGTCCTGTAGATGTAAACACGTCATCCACGTCCACATTATCCCTGTCACAGGGCAGCTGCACTGTGAATAAGGGCACTGGGGATGGTTTCTGGTCCCAGGCGCATGTGGAAAGCCAAGGAATCTATTTTCACCGTAGGATATCCCCAAAAATATGTACAGCCCCTTCCTTGCACTGTAGGCAAGAGAAAGTCATTCTTTTTGACCACCCAAACACAGGGTTGATCAGGAAAGCTGACACCCCATTTCTGTTCTCTTTTATAAAAAGGGAATTTATTCCCTTGAGGGTTATATATTTTTAAGTGAAGGTGGCAGCTTTTCTTCTCCCTTTATTCCCTCATGTATTTTAGCAGCAGCATTTGAGCAAAGTGAGTGATTTTTTTAAGAGTTTGGGGAGGGCTTTTTTTTTTTTTTTTCAATGCCAGCTCCTTGCTGTTGCTGGACAATAATGAGCTGTAGACCACAAGGAGTGAGGGAGAACCTTTTCTGTGGGGTTTTGGGGAGGGCAAGCACAGCATCATGACACCAAATGGCTTCATGAGAAGAAGGGGGGCGAATTTTTTACTCAGTTTGTGTTTTTTCTTAACCAAGGTGGCCTAATTTGCTGCTTCTTAGGTACCCAAAAGGTAAAAGGGAGTTTTGCTCATCCTGAGCATCCTTGGAGCCTGTGCTGCCCTGTGTATGCTCCCAGCCCCAAGAGTTTTCCAGGCTGGCTGCGGTTGGAAGATGTAACAACAATTTCCTCTTTCTACCGAGTTTTAACTAAGGGAGGCTGAGGAACATTCAGTATTCACAGCAGAGGTGAAAGGATGGGCCACTGAACAGGCTAAAAAAAGGCTCAGGAGGAAAAGGAAAATGCATGATAATTGCACTTCCCTTTGGGAAGCAGAGGTGGAGGAGCTGCCCCCATTTTTCCCGACCTTTCCAGGTGGCTGTTGTGGTGCCGGACGCATTTATTACACTCACTTGATGGAAATCAGGAGATGATGCATCTGCTGCAGGAAGCAATCATGGGAACGCCCCAAGCTTTGATGTTTCCTGGGATGCTCCATTTAGGAGTCAGGGCAAACAGCAGAGCCTGTTTCCCAGCCTGTGCTGGGACACCCCAAAAGTTTGCAGCATCATTTAGTGCTGGTTTATTTATTAAGGTTAGGCAGACTGAGGGCTTTGCTTTCCACTGCCAGGGAATTTAGCCAGAGGGAGAAGTGGCTAAGCATCTTCCTCCCAAACAAGCCCTGCTGTCAGCCACCCACAATCTTCACACACTAAGAGCTGAACACAAATTGGGGATTAAAAGAACACTCCACTGTATTTTAGCAGCCAAGTTTTTTAAGGATTAAAAACAAAGCTGTGGAGCAAGCAGCCACATGTGTGAAATGGGTGGTCAGTGCACCTTCCCATGGGTTCCCAGGCTGTGTTTGGGGCAAAACCCGCAACAATTAAGTGGGAAAAAGAGGAAATTAGGAGCTTCTGCACAGGAAAAGAAAGGGCATAGTGACTGAGCATCCCCGTAATGGTCCTGGTGAGACAAGGCGAAGGATTTCACAGCAGGGCAACACAGGGAAGTGATTTTAGGGAAAGGGTGAAATGAAAGCACAGGAGACCCCTGCACCCTGCTGGCTCTGTCTCAGCAGCCCCCCATTCCCCCCCGAATCACAGAGCAGCAGCATTCCAAAGGATGCCACGCCACTGGTGGTTGAACCTCCACCCTCCCTTCGACCTTCCCATCCCTTCCCCCTGGGGAATGTGGGTTCCCTTGCCTACAACAAGTGGCTGACGTGCCCCGGGCCTAAAGGCCAAAATTCAGGTTTATTGTTGGCACTGCACACCCGCCCTCCACTTCCTGTGATCCACTAGGCCCGCCGTGATCCTGCCCCCGGCAGGGGCTCCGTGCTTGGCATCTCCTCAACAGCGGATGCTCTGCTGCAGAAGCGCTTATAAATTAAGGATTTATGGGGTTGTTTTTTTCTTCATCCCCGCTAGGAATCATCATAGAGAGGGTTGTTGTAGTTGCCCCAGGAGCCATAGTCGTGGTCGTCCAAAAGCCTTCCGTAGGAGGAGTGCCTGCCAGGGAAAACAAACCTATTGATTTGGGGGGCTGTTAGCTATTTTATCATGGGGTGAAGAGATGTTCATGCAAGGGCTCCCTAGATCGGGCTTTGGGATATTTTAAGAGGAAGCGCCAGGACAGAAGATAAGTCCAGGCTGGATTTTGCCCCTGTTGAACCAGACTAGACAGGGCAGGGAATTAAAACAAGACCTTTGCTCATCTCAGCTGTCAGCAGAGCCTCATTAGGGATGCTCAGTGTTGGGCTGTGCTGCTGTTTATTGTCCCAGTCACAGCAAGGCCCACGGCAGCAGCTTTCCCAAGGGATAATTACTGGTTATGGCTATGCTGAGCAGTGTCTCTGGCATTTGAGCAAGGCTCTTGTAAAATGAGGGATTAAAACTCTGCTTTCCAGTATGGAAGGGGTTGGAAACGCAGCCATGCTGGGACCAGAGGCTAGACATCACCCCACCATGCTTGGGAACAGCATCTCCTCAGGGCTCTGCCCTTGAGCATCACCCTTGTGATGGCGAGAGGGGCTGAAGCCTGGGGGGGGGGGGGCGCACCCCAAAAATAGCCTTACCTGATCTTGAGGTACGCTGCTGCCCCAAACACCAGCACCACCACCACGATGACGGTCACTGTTATGGCCACGATGCTCCCTGTGGAAGATCCATCAGAAAGGGCAAGGTTCAGCCCCCCCAAAACCCCAAAGCTCTATGGCACTCACCCCACACCCCAGCTGCTCCCAATACACCCATGACAACCATCTCTGACAGGGGCAATATTCCCTCACTGCTTCCCAAAGAGGATGCAGGGCACCCCTATATTTTTGCAATGGCTCCCTTCCCATAATGTCGGGGGGACTGGGGACAAAACACAGCTGGGCTTTGCTTGGGGACTATGGACTCACTCCTTGGAGCTCTTCCCAGGACCAGGCAACCAAGGCTGGAGAATACTCCACATCCCTCTTTTTTCTGACCTTATGAGCACTTTCCAGCTACCTGAGCTCACAGAAGGGGACAGGGAAAAGCCAGTATCAGCTTAGTGAGGTGAACAGGAGAGAGGAGAAAAACCTACATCACCCTAACTCTGGCTGCACCCACCATCCAGCCACTCATTTCCCCTCATCCCTAAGTGTTTCAAGTCAAATTTACAGAACTAAGGATTTTATTCTTGTCTCCAGGCAACTGAGATTTGTCACCTACAACTCCCGGCCTCTGCCAGTGGAGCAGACGACACAGGCCCCACCAGGAATGGTGCTGAGTGATGCTCCCAGGAGCTGACCACCTCCCGTCTGAGTGCCCCGAGGCTGGCACTGTATCTCTGAGGAGGGCAGGGGTGCTCACCTGCGCTCAAGGCACGCGGCACCTCCTCCATGGTGACTCCGGTGGCTTTGTCGGAGGCCGTGGCCTCGGCTGCGCTGGGGCTCATCACAGTCACTGGGGGGAACGTTGGCTCCACGGCCAGGCTCGATGCCATGGCCAGCGTCCCCAGGGAAGGGACATCCTCGCTCAGCATCGGTGGCTGGGTGGTGCCGGGGCTCGCGAGGACGGGCGTGGGGGACAGGCCTGAGTCCGGACCGCTGGTGGGAAGGGAAGCAGAGGACGGGGGCGCGGCTGTGCCCGTGGGGCTGGAAGCTGCCCCCAAATCCACAGTGCTTCTTGCCAAGCTGGCGGGATTTGCTGTCCGAAGAGCCGGGGCTGTCTCCGAAGTGGGTGGCATTGAGCTGGGGTTGGAGGCTGCAGAGGGACTGTCTGTTACGGCGATGGAGCTCACGGTGGCAGAGGCAGGAGCAGGGGACTGTGCTGCCACAGGGGTGGAATTGAGGCCACCCCCCTCCACTGGCCCGGAGGACATGCCACCTCCGGAAGGTCCCGTGGGCATGGGCAGGGAGGGCTGGCCAGGAGCTGGTGTGGGGACATCTGCATGCCTGGAGTCCGGTGGCACTGGGACGCCCTGCCAGAGGAAGGGGGAGCTGATGGGGTGCAGGGGTGATTCTGGGGAGTCATCGCCCAGTCCTAGGAGTGAGACAAAGAAATATTAAAAACAGGGAAGGCCTTGGGGTGACCTGGAGCGTGGGGAAGCACTAAAGGTTTGGGGAATTAAGCTGGAACTAAGTTTGCTTTTAAAACACTGAGAACCATCTAAAAATAAAGAGGTGGAAGATGGAGTTGTGTACCTAGAGGTGAGGTTTGAACCAGACCAGTTGCCCTGGCATAAATCAACCCCCATTTCTTCCCCAAGCTTGGAATCCCTCCATTCCCAGTCACCCCCTCCATCTTTCCAGTACCTCCTCCCAGCAGCAGGGGAGGAAGCTCCTCCTCACAGCAACCACCGTGCAGCTGGGAATGATAACACAAGACGCCTCTTTCTCCTCTCCCCCCATTTCCTTGTGCATTCATTCATTTGTCTCCATTTCTTAGCATGAAGATGAGTCATTTTCTCCTCTGTCCCCATCAGCTGACTGCTGGGGCTTTTTTCTCCCCCTTTCTAGGCCTGAACTCAGCACTGGTCCAGCACGGGCAGCTGGCTCCCTCAGTATGGTTGGGATGAGGGAAGAGTGTGCCAGCACTACGTGACATTGGGAGGCATTTTTATTCCCTCTGTTAATTTATTTACACCCCCAGAGCATCCCAAACCCAGTGCTGGGAAGAGCAAGAACTCATTCCAGCTGCAATGAACTAATTATATGAGTGTGGAGGACAAAACCATTCAGTGTCTGTGTGTAGAAATGGTGGGATGTGGCACTGGTGAGCAGGGACTCACTAGTCCAGCCAAACTTTCTTTCACTGGTATAGTGGATGCCCAAGTGAAGGACCCCATTTCCCAAGGAAAAGGGTCTTGGAGGTGGGATTGAGGCCATGGCTGCTCTTCTCTCCCAGGGACAGGTACTTGGAGATGTCTCTGAGCTTTCACCCTCCTCAGGCTGAGGACACAAGGCTAATAAACGCTAGGATAAGGGAGAGGAGATGGATGTCAGGCTGGAATCTGGTTACAGTGGCTCTGCACTATGGCTTTCCAGACCACCACAGCAGCAGGGAAGCCTGGAGCAAAGATGCTTCAGACCAAGGTTCAGCTCCCATCTGTGTTTCAATAATCCTTGCTCTGACACACCTGGACATTCCATATTTCTCCAAAAGGTACCAGGCAGCCTCTGCAGCCCAGCATGCCTATCAAGATCCCCCCCAGAGCTGGGAGCACCTTGAAAGTTTGTCACCTCTGTAAATGCAGATGCTCCCAGGCTGTCTGGGACACAGGACAGATTTCCACCTCTGGGCAAAGCCACCCTGACGTCTCAAATCGCTTGGGGTCAGCAGAGCTCCCATGAACTGCTTGAACTTTGGAGGCAAACCAATAGGGAGCTGGGAAAGCTGGCAGTGCTGCAAGCCTGGATGAGTCAGGAAGTTTCCGATAATATCTAAGGGGTATAAATCGAGAGGGTGAGCCAGAACTGGATGCAGGAACAATCCTTGGCTGCTGGCTGAGTGCTCCTGGCCAAGAAGGTCACAAGTCACAACAACACTTCCCAGGAGGGAGAGCAGAACTGAAGGCAGCACACTGCTCAGTTCAGGCCTGGTTTTCCCCCATCTCTCCCTACCAGCAATCCCTGCCTGTACCAGCATTGGGCCATCCTCTGCTTCCTCCAAGCCGTCAGCTCTGTCGGGTGATGTGGGATCCAGCCCCGTGCACCCCCTTGGGGTCCAGCTTTCACCTACAGCACACGATCCCAGGAAATCCCAGCCACAATCCTAAAGGCAAGGCAGGCTGCTTCTGAGTTGGGCTCAGGATGAAAGGAGAAAAAGGACCTGGCTGAGGACCCTGTTGGGATGCTCTAAATATCCCCATGTCAATCCACCCTACTCATGGACAACCTGTCCCACAGATGGGTTGATGACTGGCCCCAGGGCCAGAGAGCACCCAGTTTAACTGCCTGTCCTGTTCTGTACCATCACACCTGAAAGGGAAGATCAAAGGCAAAAAGAAAAGCCAAGGAGGGTGTTTCCTTGTTTCCCCAGCACCCGCTCTGTAGGAACTGCTGCTGGGAGCAGGGAGCAGAGCAATGCACTGGAATAAGGGACAAAATAAACAACTACAAAACTCCTTTTAAGACCACATTCATGGCTAAAAAAACTCAACTAGGGGCTGTCAGAGGGACTGAGGGATGTTAGCTCCCAAAGGATGCCAAGCATAGCTCAGCCATGAGGAATTTGCCCATCTAATTCACTTAAGGCAGTTGACCACCCCACTGGAATCCAGCACAGAGCCGAGGCAGGGGACTGCCAGGACAAGGTAACCACCTGGAAAAGCAGCAGGGCCACACTTCAGAGCCCCAGAGGAGCTTTGGAAAGTCCTTTTTCCAGATTTTCTTTACTAGGAATAGAGAAAACAGCCAAGGAAAGAAGAACACAAAGACAAATAATTCTCATATTCTGCTGTTGGGGAATATTCACCCTAATGACCAACCTAAGGAATGAGCCATCCATGTGATGGACTGTCTCCCTCTCCTATTGCCATGCTGCTCTCCTGGCTCCTGGAAGCCACACACAGAGGCAGGCATTGCCCCTGTGGGAGCTGAGCACCTCTCATGCTCCATTTGGGAAAGAGCTGCCTGACCTGGGCTGGCAACCTCTCCAGCAACGCATTTCCCAGGCACTCCAAAAGCCATTGCAGCAAATCCTAAATTGCTCTGCCGGCTGAAATGCAGCATAAAAGCCACTGGAGAACATCTCCAGGCTGAGTGAATGACATCAGATGGAGCAGCCTCACTGGAGCAAACAAACATCCACTGATAAGGCAGAGATAGGGCTTTTAACAAGCTTCACTTCAGAATTCATTGTACTTGACATAACCAGGAGAAGATCCACATGATCTAATCCACACCCCTGCTCTCAGCCCAAATTAACCAAGGCACCCAAGCCCCAGCTGCAGTCAGGGGTGCTCCTCCAGCAGCCAAGGCCACAGGGATAATGAAAGTTTCCATAACATGAATATTATTCATTCCACCTGCCAGCAGCGTATCCTGACTGTACTTAAACAAGGAATTCAGCCACCTGTTCTGAACAAGAAATACAACAACAGGATGAAAACGAGCCCCTGGAACACGGAGATCTGCTGAGCACCCATATCATACTGTGCCTCTGCAGCAAGGTTGGATACCATTTTCTATATCAGTTTATCAGCTCAGCAGCTGGTTTTGGGGCAAACACCAAAAAAACCCCCATGTAACCAAGAGCATACCTAAGCACCAGACTACTCTTTAAAGTAAAAGTCTACAATAATGTCACCCTTTAACCTACTCAGAGTAAGCAAAAAAGAACCTTTTGCAGGTCCTGTGTTATGCTGGTCCTCACCAAGTGCTGATGGCAGAACAGCCCTGACTCCCCTGGTCCTGCAGTGCGTGTTGGTTTGTAACCGGGTTAAGTGATGTAGAGCAATAAAACAATCTATATTTAAATATAGGGATTTCCTGTTCATGACCTCACTTGCTTGCCTTTGGTTTCTGCGGCCAGGGATTCCCATACCTTGTGCTGCTTTCTTTGCAGTTCCCTTCCTCCCTGCTTATGCTCAGTTGTAACTTCCATTGTGGTTTTTAGCTGTGAAACCGGTATCATCTGGCTGTGGATGGCGAAAGCTCTCCTTATGGTGGCTGGGACTAAACAAAACTCGGTTTTGCTTTGGGTTCAACTAGTTTTTCCAGCTGTTCAGCCCTGCACTGCCTCACCTTCCCTGTCACCGTGCAGTTTGGGATTTGGTGACGTTCACTTCTCCCCTGCCTGGCTGGAGGCCCCATCTGCAGCACACAGGGGTCTGACTGATCTCTGTACTGATGTGGGGGAAGGAACACAGAGGATGTGGTGGCTCTTTGGGCTCTTCATTTCTGTCTTTCTTTTTCTAGGGCACTGTTGTGAAGCTCTGCCTCATTATCCCCCGAAAATACGGATGATGGGGAGGCCTGGGAGCAGCTCTGCAGGCTCGAAGCTCTGTCTCACACCCACCAACCTTTCCATGCCATTGCAGAGGGAACACCCAGCTGGATTAGTAATGGGGAAAGGTAGCTCCTGGGGACATCTCTGGCTGCTGTTGGGCCTCAATTAGTAAACCAGAGCCAGTGTGGATACTCCTGAGGTCTGAAGCAAAGCTCCAGCACTGCATGTGTGTGCTGGTGACCCATAATGTGGCCAGCAGCACCTCTGGGCGATGTGCTGCTCCCTTGCCTCCTGCTCCATCGCCTCTGTTTACAGTGCCAGCTTCTGTTGGTGACGGTACAAAACTGGCTCTGAGAGGAGGAAGAGACCAAAGGGAGAAAACCAGGGGCCAGAAACACCAAGAGGTAAAAGGCAAAGCAATTCCCTGGCGGTGCAAAGAAGCCAAGGCCGTCAGATCAAATAAACCTGCAGTTGCTCTGATTTACTGGCAAGCTGAGCCGGCTTCCTGCGTGATTAGTTTTATTCTGCTGCATGGTCGTTAAGTGCTTTAGGTCTAATTGCTCTGAAGCTTTCTGTAGCTAAGAGAAACAGCTCCACAATAGAAATCCATGTGATGTGTCCATGTGTCTGTCACCATCCCGAGGCTCTGTCCCAAGCATGCAGCTGTCCAGGACACCCCAGGGATGTTCATCCTACTGATGAGCCACCCCATCAGTATGCACTTCCCTGGATGTACCAGCATCTCTTGGAGGTGCACAGCCTGGCTTTTGCAAAAGGCAAGAGCATAATCTACGTGGCTAAACAAAGGTGGTCATTTGGGGAATCTGGCAGTCTCTGCTCCTCCCAGCTGAGAATAACTTTTAAAATCAGCATGGCTGCCTGCATGCTGAACAGTCCCTGTGAGCAGCTCCTTCCTTGCCTGGGGTGGGTGTCCAAGTTCTCCTCAGGGACCACCCGCCCCATGATCCTGACCCAGGGATGAGGACTGTCGGTGGCATAACAA
>JAWWES010000133.1:1845305-1858726 GCA_035583135.1 Lophotriccus pileatus | reverse complement strand
GGGGGGGCACAGGGCACAGCTCCCCTCTCTCTGGAGCTGGCGCTGCCCCAGGGCGGTCCTGCCAAGGGGCTGCCAGCCCGGAGGATGCCAGAGCTCCGCATCTGGTTGCAATAAGGGTGGGGATCTCATCTTGGTGGGGATCTTTCCATGCCGAGCTGTGAACTCGGTCACTGGGAGTGAAGTCAGCCTCCCTCCCTGCACTGCCGCATGCCCACACCACCCGCAGCTGCTTCCCGGGGGGAAGCCGCCCCGTGGCTCATCCCTGGCTCCCACCAGGCAGCTCCCACCCTGCCGCTGGGCTGGAGGGGGCCGTGGGCTCCGTCTCCTCCCTGCTGGCCACTTTTGGAGTTCTGTTCCCGAGAGAGTGTCATCAACATGGCAGTGGCTATATATAGCCAGGAGGGATGTGTGTGCCGGGAATGTCCCTGACGTGGGACGGGGGGGGACTCCGGAGGCTTGGCTGGGCAGCCCCCACCACTGTTTTCAGGGTGCTGAAGGGTCGGGTGAGAAAAAAGGTACCAGGAGATGAGGCTGCTGGGATTTGGCTGCACAAGCTGTCCACTCTCTATGAGGCCTCGACGTGCACCCACTCAGGATGGAAACACCCTCTGCCTCGGCATGTCACCCTCACGGGAGCCACCCAGCACCCTGCCCCGTCAGGCAGGACCTGTCCCCGCTCCCCTGGGTGCCACCGTGGTGGGGTGAATCCCTGGGGAGGGCTGGGCTGGGAGCAGGGCCGTGCTGAGTCAGTGTTGGTATGCCAGCGATCCGGTTACCACCGCCGTGACGCGCCGGGGCTCAGCCGCCTCTCAGTTTCATCCTGTGGCCAAGGAGACCAAGGTGGCCTCTTTCCCAGCTCAGTTCGTGCTCCGCTCCAGGGAGATCACAGAGCACCTTCCAGTGCCTAAAGGGGCTCCAAGAGAGCTGGAGAGGGGCTTGTCATAAGGGCTTGGAGTCACAGAACAGGGGGAATGGCTTCACACTGAGAGAGGGCACGTTTAGATCAGGTATGAGGGAGAAAACATTCTCTGTGAGGGCGGTGAGGCCCAGGCACAGGTTGCCCAGAGAAGCTGTGGCTGCCCCATCCCTGGGAGTGTCCAAGGCCAGGTTGGACGGGTCTTGTAGCAACCTGGGCTAGTGGAAGGTGTCCCTGCCCGTGGCAGGGGTGTTGAAACCAGATGCGCTTTACAGTCTGTTCAAACTCAAACCAATCTGTGATTCCATGACTCTGGATTTCCCTGGGGATCCCACCCCTGGTGATCCACCTCCTCCCAGGGCAGAGGAGCAGTTGGCTGCCTGCAGGCAGAGCTGTGTGCCCCAAAACCCGCCCCTCTGTCTCCCAGACCCCCGTGCTGGGGCGTTGGTGGGTGGAGGTGATAGGCGGAGACCGGCTTTCCCTTCTGGGGAAAAGCTGATGCTGCCAGGGAAGGGGGGCCGTGGGCGCAGCTGCAGAGCCCATTGCCGGTCCCCACCCTGTGGCTGTGGTGGGGCTGTGGTGGGGATGCCGGGGCTCTGGCCAGGCTCCCCCTCCGAGCCACCTCCACTGCGTTCCAGGCTTGGCATTCTTCAGCTCTGTGGGCGCCGACGCCGACGCCAACATCACTGCCGGGCACGGCACGGAGGGGCTCACCTGTGACACGGCCAAGGGGTGCACGGGTAAGGTGGAGGTGTGAGCATGCTCGGGGGAGCCAGAGGCGTTGGATGGGAGCTGGGCAGTGCAGGGGAGTGGGCTGGGATGGCACAGGAGCAGGTGTTTTGTCTGGCAGAGCTGTGTAATGTCCACAGAGCTGGGAAGCCAAGGCCACACATGCTGTTTGCAGTTGGCCAGGCTCGGACCTGCTGCTCTGGGATGCTGTTGCTTTTGGGAAGATCTGTAACCCCTCTGGGGGAATTCTTTGTCCTTGCCACCCCCAGGGAATGGGACGCAGCTGCGGCGGCAGGGCCACTTCTCCCGGTGCCCGGAGGAGTACAAGCACTACTGTGTCAAGGGGAGGTGTCGCTTCCTCGTGGCCGAGCAGGCACCGGCCTGTGTGTAAGTCACTGATGGGAACTGGCAAGGGGTGGGATGCCGTGCTCGTGCTCCCTGAGACAGTGGGATGAGGGGGGCACGGGCATGATGGTGGTTTTTGGGACCCCTCCCTTCTGCCTCCCCTGTGCTGTGGGACAGGTGTGAGCGAGGCTACACTGGGGCTCGCTGCGAGAGGGTGGATCTGTTCTACCTGCGAGGAGACCAGGGCCAGATTGTCATCATCTCCCTGATAGCCGCCATCGTCACCCTCATCATCCTCATTGTCGGCATCTGCTTCTGCAGTCAGTACGTTGGGAAGGGGAAGGGAAGGGGAAGGGGAAGGGGAAGGGGAAGGGGAAGGGGAAGGGGAAGGGGAAGCTCTAGACTGGTAGCAAATCCTGCCCAGCTCTCCTGGCTCCAGGCAGGTCGAATTTGGGCTGCCCCAGCCAGGTGGGATATGGCTCTGCAGATGCAAGGAGGTGCTTGGGACAATCCTTTGAGGCTGAAAACCGGACGTGGTCGCAGCTGGAGCCTTTGCAGAGTGAAAGCAGATGGACAGGGAGCAGCATGGCCGCCATGCCTAATTCTGCCTCTTTTTTTGTTTGTGTGTGTATTATTTTCCAACCCCGTCAAGCCACTGTCGGAGGCAGCGTAGGAAGAGAAAGGCAGAAGAGATGGAGACGCTGAACAAGGACTCACCTTCCCGAAGCGAGGACGTGCGGGAGACGGGCATCGCATGAAGGTGCACGGGGCCGGGCGGTGACTGAGTCGGCGTGACCGGACCCCCCGCACTGGGGCCGGTGCTGAGGCCCATGGGCTCCGCTCTCTCCGCAGGAGCTCCCGGTACCTGCGGGCGGGTCCCGGGCGGCAGCACCGGCTGGCTCGATGGGCGAGGGCTTAAACGAACAGGCGGCTTCAATAAAGGGGTGTCGGAAAGGTGTCCGCGTGTCGCCAGTGTCCTTGACGGGCAGCGGGGCCGCTGCCGGCGGGGGGCTGCGCTTCCGCACCGTGTCCGCCAGACGGCGACACTGAGCCGGGAGGGGCAGGCGCGGAACTCCTGCTCCGGGTGCGGAACCCGCTCTGGGCACGGGAGGCGCCAGAACAGTGCTGTCCCGTCCCGCTCCCAGTCCCGCTCCCGGTCCCTGTGCCGGCCCTGCTCCCGATCCCGGCTCCCAGGGGCTCTGTCGGCCTCGGGGCCCGGTTCTGGGCGGCCCGGGGGCCGTGCTGGAGCTGCTCCCGGTGCCGTCGCAGCCACGTCTCTCCGCAAGGACCGAGCCGAGTTCAGCATCCCCGGAGCGCTCCGGTACGGGGCTCCCGGTTCTCCGGGGCTCCTGCTGAGTGGCTCCGGTTCCACTGCAGCCCGGGGCGGCCTCGGCGTCCCAGGGCGTGACCAGGCGAGGGAAACTGGGCAAAAGTGGGGGAAAACAGGTGAGAACCGGGATAACCGGGGCCGTTCGCTCCCATCTCCCCACGTCACGGGCTCCAGTGCCCGGCTACGGTCTGGACCCTGCCCAGGCAGCCACAGGTGATGGTTTGCTTCCCGCCCCTCGGTGTGGGACCCCCCCCCCCCCCCCCCGCCCCGTGGGTCCCTGTGACTCTCCCAGTGGGTTTCAGCATGGACTCTCTGGGATCCCCTCCTGGGGGGCAGCGGTGGCATCTCAGTCAGTGGGGTTGGGGATCCCTGTTATTTCCCACCCCCAGACCTGGGGGTCCTTGGCAGCTCCCAGTTCCCACCACGGGATCATCTCCCATGTGAACCATGACCTGGTGACTGGCCATGAGGGCTCCACTCACTGTGCCTCCCACCCAATACTGGGACACTGGGAGCCAGCAGGTCTGGGGGTCTCCCAGGGGAGCTGGTGACCCCTCCTGCCACCAGGCTCCGTTCTCCCAGCAGAGGCCTCTGCTCAGGTCTCTCCCAGAGCGGCTGCCAGCAGGACAGACCTCTCCAGCCTGGCACTGGCTCTGACAGAGATGGGAAAAGTTCGAACTGGTGAGTGTAGGAACTACAACTGGAGGAACTGGTTTGCAGTGGAGTTCTGACCTTCATCCCTCCCCAGCATCATCCTTCTAGGCGAATGCCCAGGAGCCAGAGCTGGCAGTTTTTGGTGCTGCCATGGGTGCTGGGGGGTGACTCTGGGGCGGTGCAAAACTCTCCTGTGACTGAAAACTTTCTTTTTCAGCTCAAATCGTGCAGTGGGATTCCTGCAGCCTCAGGCAGTGACTCCTGCCTGGCTGGACGCAGGGAGCGATGACCACCCCGCTGGTGCCAGTCCCTCTGGAGGTGTTGGTGTCCCAAACAATGCCAAGTGGCTGTGTCAAAGTGTGGGGAAGGCTCATCCCAGCACCCAGCACCCTGAGCTGCCAAGGGACATTGTTTTGGGCACCTACTTCACCAGGTTCCAGGACTATCCCCTAGGGAAATGGATTATGGATTCCACAAAGCTGCTGGAAGCCCTGGCTCTGAGCTGAGTGGTACCAGCATCACCTGCGAGCTGGTCCCCCTCCCCCATATAAATGGCTGTTTATCTCCAGGCTTTGCTGGGCCTGGCTATGGGGGTTCCAGCTGTGAGGAATACATTTGCAGTTCCTTTTGCTGTATGCAGTCCAGAAAAGAAATAAAAATTAAAAGGAGGTAGAGTCTGTTTCCTGTCTGGTTTTTGGGTGGTTGATGTCGGTGGCTGGGATGCTGCTGGCCCTAAGGAGCTGGGAAAAGCAGGCACTGGGAAAGCAAGCAGGCCTGCAAATCTCAGAGATGGATAAAACTAATACTTTCAATCTTTTTTAAAATGCTTTTATGGAGTACTGGCCAGGTAAATACTGGAGCCATTTTATTCAGCACTGGGTTTTCAGTGCCTCGAGTAACTCCTGCCAGGATTTTCTCATTGCAGCCCTGCATTCCCTGGTTGGAAGGTGTAGTGATGCTGCTCCCACCCTGGAATTCCTGCATTGCTACTAAATTCCTGCTATACCCTAGTACTTTGGTGAGGAGTAGAAAGACTGGGATGGGAAGAGTTGCACTGAGCAACAAGGATGGGGATTTAAAAAAAAGCAAACCAAAAGAAAGTCAGCGATTTTGCTGCTTCCTTCAGATCTTTGGAAATGGGTTAGAGAGCTGGTGGGATAAAAATACAGGTTCTGAGGGTAGGAGGAAGAAGACTTGGTAAGCAAAATTAATATAAAAAAAACAAAAAAAAAGCCCCACTGCAACAGAGAGTGGAAAAGCCAAGTGATTTATGCCCAGGATGGCAAAGGCTGGAGGGAATCCCTTGGGAATCAATGCTGGCTGGCATCAGCTGGGAGCAGCCTAGGGTTTCCCAGGAGTCTGCTGGTTTTACCAAGAGTTGTGGTTTGTTTACCAATTGTTGTGGCCTGTGTTGTTTTGTTTTGAATGGCAGTTGAGTATTTTTGGGTGGTTTTCCCCCCCACAAGCAGTGATGGTGTCACAGGCTGGTGATGTTCTTGGCTGGCTTACGGGTATGTCTCCAGTTTTTCCTGGAATTCCAGAAGGTCACTGTAATTGACATAGTCCTTGCTGTGTGCATCCTGAATTTGAAGGATGCAAACTGAGGCTGGAAGGGATTGGAAGCTCTGGATGGTCACTAACACCTTGTGACAGAGATTAAACCACTTTAAAGGGAGCAGAGGGATGTGAAATGGAATCTCATCTACACTGATGTAGGAGGGGAGGCAGGAGGATTTGATAACTATATGAATGACATGTGGGTCACTCCCCCCACAGAACAGGATAAACCCCCACTTGTTAACAGGAAAGAAAAAGAATATTATTATTAATAACATTGTGAATAATTGGATATTAATATTTTGGAATGAGTGTTTTTGCCGGTTTCGCTTAATTTTTTAGAGCATTGGCTCGCAGGACTAGAGCTGGAACCTCTTCCTGCCTGCAGAGGAGCAGCCGTGCCCAATCCCAACCCTTCCCACCACCCCAGGGATGCAGAAAGCCTTTCCAGCAGCAGAGAGGGGACTGTTTGCATCTTTATTTTGGAATACAAGGGTGGTGTTGCTGGTGAGTGGGCAAGGAGCTGTGGGCTTGGGGGCACCTTCTGTCTGCTGGGCATCCTCCAGCCCAGCCCCCTTCCGATGTGCCACATTCCTGCATGTCCACAGAGTTCAGCCTCGCGATCCCACTCCATCCGTGTGCGCCTGGAGAAGTGATCCCTGCTATCGGCACCGGACGCCCACCAGCTGCTCCCTCTGGGCCCCTATCCCAGGAGGCAGGACTCCTGTGTGCACACCTCTCCCAGCTCTGAGCTCACCTGGAAAAGGGGGAGGAGAGCAGAGGGGCAGCCCTGGGTGTGGGGTCTGGCACACCCCCAGGTGTAGGGAGGGTCCGTGGCTGTACCTTGGAAGCACAGAGGAGTGGGGGTGCATTCGGGGAGCAGCAGGTGGAGGCGAAGGAGACTCGCTGCTCCAACAGCTGCTCCAGCAGTGCCAGGCTGGCCTCGGGAAACGTCTGTGTCAGGCTCTCCCGCAGCCTGTGGCGCAAGGAACAGGGTGTTACTGGGAATCGAGCAGCATTCCATACCCATACAGAATCTGGGGAGGGGGAATGCACCCCTGGATGGCGTGGGGGGATGTTATGTGCTTCCCACTATTTTGCTGCTATTTACGCTCAAACCCACTGGCTCCATTTGCGCATCCTCAACATCTTGGACGAATTTTGCTTGCATCCCCTGATGCAGGTGGGTTTTTTGGGAGGGGGATGCAGAAAAGGCTTACCTCTTCTTGAAATCAAGGAAATAGAGCTTGGTGTACTGCCCACAGAGCTGGCTGGCCGTTTCCAGGACGGGGGGCAGCTCTGCTCCCACCCACAGGCGCTGCAGGCAGAGGGTGAGTGTTACCAGGCTAGGAAAAGCCCCTGCAGGGATCTGGGGGGGGAACAGGAATGAGGGGGAGCAGGGGGAGCACCCAGAGGCCCCTCCATCACTCACTTTGCTGTCCAGGCAGGCAGAGGGGTCCTTGGCTGAGCAGCATTCCCGCCGGATTTTCTCCGAGGCATCATAGAGCTTGGCAAGGACGGCGTCAGGGAGGCTGGGGTGCCTCCGTGCCAGCTCGAACAGGGACCTGGAACGAGGGGCCACATGGGCTTTTATTGTGGGTGCTGCTCCGAATGGGATGGGGACTGCTTTTGGCATCTTTGTGGAGCCCCTGGGGTTGGTGCCTCTGGGGGAATTGAGGATTAACCCCATAATTACCAAACCATATAACCAAGGAAGGGTCAGGAAATGGTTGGGCCTTAGGGGTCTTGTCCAACCTAAATGGTTTCATTTCATAATTGTAACCTGGGTAGCACTTGCCTGGTGGCCTGGACATCGCCGTCCTTCCCGCACAGCTCCTTGTTGGTCGGCTCCAGTGCCTCTGGCAGTTTGGGAGCAGGCGCTGGGGGCAAGGCCAGGATGCAGAAATAGTTTTCCATCAGGTCTTTCCCCTTGCAGCAGTTGGCAAAGCCTCCGTCCTGGGCCGACAGCGTGGCACAGGCTTTGGCCGTGTGCTCTGACAGCTGCAGAGAGGGGAGCACAGGGTGTGAGGACCCCCCCGCTGCGATGGGATGTGTTCTCCAGGCCCCTCCTGGGACTCGGGAGGTGGTTTTGGGGTGGGCTCCGAGCTCCCTCCTACCTTCTTCTGCATGCAGTCCTCAGCCACCGAGTCGCAGCACTGGGAAAGCACCTCGGCAGCACCTTCAGCCAGGGGAAGAAGGTCCTCGAAGGAAGCAGTGGGCACCTTCTGGGCCAGCGAGGCCAGGTAGCTGGGGAGCAAGGCCGGGGGGGCTGCTCAGGGGGCTTGGATCTCCCTTGCAGGTAACAGCTCCGAGCAGGGGTGTGGGAGGGAGGTAATGGGGAGCATAGGGCTCACTCCATGCCTCTGGTCTGCACAGAGCATCATCAGGGATTTACACAAGAGTTAAAACTTGTCTTTGTGAATGCTGCATGCAAATGGGACCTGCAGTGGCAAAAGGGAACACACTCCCAGCCCAGAGCTTTCCCCAGGAGGGAAAGGCCATTTCCCCCATACCTGAAGGTGACTTTGTCCTTCCCGTATGCTGAGAAGCGGGAGCAAGCCTGGTTTGAGGTCAAGGTGAGGAGGGAGAGGGTTTTCCTTTGCAGTTTCTGCCACAAAAAGAAGAGGGATATGTCCTCCTCTTCCTAGGTCATCAGCACAGGGCTCACATGGCTTCCCAGGAAGCGAGGATGGGGATGAGCCTAGTGGTCCAAGAGGTCTCACCTCCTTCAGGAAGCAGGCAGTGGGTGCAGGGGAGATGCAGCAGGTGGAGACCATGGAGAGGAAGGTCCTGGTGGAGCCCAGAAGCACAGGCAGGGGTGCCTGGCCATAGCTGCTGGCGTACTCGTACAGATACCTGCGGCAGGGGCAGGATGAGGAGACCCAGCACACCGGGACTGGGAGATTGGGAGCAGGACATGTAGGGTTTGGAGGTGTTACGCTTCCCCAGGGATGGGAGCCCTCTCCAGGTACCACCCCGAGCTGCTGGATCATGGCATCAGCCAGTGCCAACACCCACCTGGGCTCAACTGGGTGCCATCCCCACTGGGGCTTACCTGTCTGCAAATTCCCGGGGGTCCTTCCTGAAGGCCTGGCAGAGCTCCTGGTCAGAGGGCTGGAGGTAGCGGGGCAGCGGCTGGGGTGGGTGCTGCAGGGCTGCCAGGCACAGCTTGCGCTCCAGCCCCTCGTGGGTGCAGCACTCGGCCGTGCCGGGATGCTTTGGGAACGGCGAGTCCGCACTGCAGGACTTGACCGACAGGGCCGAGGACTGCGGGAGGGACAAGGGGTTATAGCCACGCACCACATCCCATCTCATCCCACCCCTGGTTTGGGGTCCATCTCCTGCTTTTGGCCAGCCTCACCCCATCATCGTAGCAGGAGGGGTGGGCACCGTCAGCACAGCAGGTCTCAGCCAGGGCCACGATTTCCCGGACGAGGTGGCCGATCTCCTCGAAGGTGCCGTTGGAGTATTTCCGGCTGTTGGCAATGATGGTCCTGGGAGAAGGGAGCAAGGACAAGGTGGGCTGGTGGCACGTTCCTCTCTCTTAAAGCAAAACTCATGTCACAGCATTGTTCTGCCCAAACAGGGTATAACACCGTCGGCTGCGGTGCTGCACGAAATAGCAGCGTATTCCTTGGAAAACAGCCAGGAAAGAACTGGAACAGGTTCCAGGCTGGAGGCTGCCCCTTGCAAGGGATTATGTGTGAGCTCTGTTAGAATTCCTAATTATTTAGGCACCTAATTGGCTTTGAGGAGCTCAACAATGAAGCAAACTCTTCTCCTGCTAAGAGCAATGGCCTGTTTGCAGGGAGTGAATCCACCTTCCAAGATTATTTTTATTTAATGTTTTTTTGTTCTTGGCTCAGGTGCTGAGTGTCCTGGCAGGCCACTGACAGCAGGAGGTACCTACAGGGTTCGGAAGTTCTCCTTCCCCAGCATCCTGTACTCCTGGCAGACTTTCTCCCGGACATAAGCTTTACCTGTAAGTGCAGGAAAAGGGGGAATTGTGAGCAGGGAGTGAGATCCACGGAACATGGTCCTTTATTCACTTGAGGATTTTTTATTTTGTCCCTCTGTTGCTTCTTTTCCCAAGTAGGATTTGGTGGTCCCTGGGGAGATGTCGGCACAGCCGATCAGAGAGAAGCATCCCTGGTATCCAGGCTGCTGCTTTGGCTCTGCAGCTGAGGGAAAGGGCAGGGAGAAAACCCTCCCCGGAACTGGGAAAGCTACAGGTAAGACATACAGCAAATTTTTAGTTTGGAATATGTGAGATTGGTTTTTGGGGCAGGGTTTGGAAACCATAAGGGCTGGGAGCTCTGGAGCCAGCCCCACAGAGCAGCCAGCAGTGAAGACATCCCAGTAATGCTCTCATCCCTGGAGAAACCCAATTTATTTGTGCTACATACCCGTGGGTCAGACTTGGCACCAGCAGGGTAAACACTGATACCAGTGTTTTCTGGGATTACAGTGCAGAGCAGGGTCACTGCCACAGAACCCAGGGGTCATGGGTCACTGAGGGTCACATTGCTCCAGTGGGAAGGGAAGGGTGAGGGGGAGTTTGCCAGAAAGGGGAAGCTGTGGAAAAGGCAGGTCCCTTTCCTCACAGAAGCAGTGACTGTTGATCCCAACTCATTGCATTTCTGTTCACTTCCATAAAGCTTTGTGGGAGAAGTAAGTTTTAGTTTGGGGTTTTTTTTTTGGTAGACGGGCGATTCCCTGTGGAGCTGAGAAGGGAGCAAAGGGCAGCACAGAGCATCGTTTCCACTGAGTGGTGAGTTTTACAGGGAAATGCTGCATGGGAATGGGGATCAGGAAATCCCATTTTCCCTTGGGAAGGGAAGGAGCTTATCCCTGCGGCTCTGTCCTCTCCTCCTCCCACCCCAGCCTAACCTCTCCCCTTCCCATCTCCTCCAGCATCACCCCAAAGAGGCATCCTAAGTACCAAACCATCACCCCAGTGCTTCTCTTTCCTCTCTGATCCTGCACAGTGGTTTAGGAATGGGCTGGGGAGAGGGGAGGCCACCAAAACCCACCGGAACTGAGGACCTCAGCCCCATACCCCTCATCCCAGGGGACAGCAAACCCCAGCCCTTACCTCGGTGTGCTGCATGTGCGGTGGCCAGTAGCAGCAGCAGGGCCAGAGCTGCCCTCATGTTGGGGTTGGCTTCCCTCCTCCTCCTGCCAGAAAGAGGCACTGGGAATCCCATCCCAGTGTTTATATGGACACAGTGTCAACAGCCAGGAGAATGATTAATCCCAGAGGGCAAGCATCCTTGGCCTGCCTGCCGGGATCTGGGTGCAGTGCCTCTGAAATCCAACAGGTTTTAATCATTAACTTGGGAAAACAGGGATGTGTGGCTACGGGACATCGTTATCCATGATGGATGGTGGGCACAACAGCAAGAGGAGATGTGCCAGGGAAAGCACTGCATGAATCCTACCACATGCGGTCAGGATCATTTATTGAGGAAGGAGCTTATTGAGGAAGGAGCTGCTCTTTTTTTGGATGCCAGCACACCAAATCTACCCAGGGGTGGGGACAGCAGCTCTGTGAGGTGGTGGTGGTGGTCCGATGGGTGCCCTGCTCTGCCATGACCGCGTGGCACTAGTGCTGGGTCAGTGTGACTCCCACCTGGAATGACAGATGGCCAGGTGTGCTTGAGAGTTTTTGGGAGAGCGTGGGGCTGGCAGCAGAAGGGGAAATAGGTGCTGTATGTGGCACAGGAGAACTGGGAGAACTGGTGGTGTGCTGGGATGAGAGCAGCCAGCCCTCCACTCCAGAGCCAGGCCGTATCTTCGGGTCTCCTTCCGTGTGGGGAGCATCGAGGAACGCCCCAGCCCAAATCAGCAGCATCCGATGCTGCTGGGAAATGTCAGCTGTTATCCTGGGAAGCTCAGCTCTGGAGAGTGCCTCAGCCAGGTGTGCACATCAGGTTCCATTCCTGCCCCTGCTGCTGCGGTCTCCAGCCTGGGGGATGCAGCCTCATCCCAAAGTTCTGCTGGGAGTGTTGTGGGGTCTCCTTAGAGCAAAGCTTTCCCTTTGTCCCTTGAAAAATGAAAATACAACATGTTGTCATCTTCTAAGATGAAGAAGCCAAGCCTGGGAAGAGGAGAAGATCCAGCTGAAATGATCCTCGCGGGTCTTGCCTGGGGAATTGATGAGAAGGAAGCAAATTCAGAGGTATGGAGGCATGGAAACCCAGCTGCTACAGTGAGTCCCAGGTCCCAAATCTGCTCAGCCTCCCCATGCACCATGCACTCCCCTCGAGACAAGCTGTGCCCCCTCAGTCCAGATCCTTGGGCTGAAGGCAGAGGTGGTTTTTAAGGCAGAATCCCCCCTTTATTCCCTTCCCCCCCCCCCCCACCCCAGTATGGAGTTTTAATTGATGGTGGTGAAAATCTGCTCCAGATTCTGCTTGTGGCTGGAGAGGGAAGGAGAGCTGGGATCAAAGACCAGGAAAATCATGGTTTCTCCAGCAGAGAGCTGTCATGGAGGCATGTGCGTTTGTGCAGCTGGTTCCCAGTGCCCAGCACTGATGGCGAGCTGCAGCCTGGGACCAAATGCTGCCAGCGCAAGAGGTTACACTGTCCTGTTCTCACTGCTTTATACCTGAAAGGAGAAAATAAATAATTAAAAACTCAGCGTGCCATGGAATGGGCCCTGCAGTACCGGCCGTGTCCGCCAGACGGCGCCGGGGGGCGGGGGGGGCGCGGAGGGCGCCGCGGGTCCGGGGGATCCGGGAGGGTCCGGGACAGCACTGTGGGGTGTGGGTCTGAACTGTGCAACAAACCACACGGAGCGTTTGACAGTGCGGAAAAAACCCGGAGAGGAGCCGTGACCCAGCATTGCTTCCTCGTGCAGGTGCAGCGGGAGAGTCCAAACCAGGCTCCCATTCCATGGAAAGGCACAGGGACTGCTGTGATGCTGTGCCTGTTCCGTAGAGAAATGACTGGGAAATTTCTATAAGCTGGTTTTTTTTTTGTTTTCTTTTTTGTGTGTGTGACCATGACAGCGATAGCACTGGAGTCCTTCTGAGGGGAAGAGGTTTATGCAGTGGAAGTTTTGTAATCACAGGCATCTGTTGGTCAGAGGGGGTGTTTAGAGCAGAGTGTTCCCGAGCCGTGGGGGTGCCCAGCACAAATCCCGTGGCCCAGCCAGAGGTTGTGGTCTGTAATGCCCTGTGGTAGCACTGCTGTGTTAGAACTGCGCCACGAGCCAGGCTGGCTTTGACACAAGGAGGAAAACAACCTCGCTACGGGATTAAAGACCAGACACCCTGTCTGTTCTCAGCAAAGGTGGAGAAGAGACTGACTCCATTCTGTGCCACCTTTGAACTCTGAATTCGGGAGCACTCGGCGATGGAAAACCGTGCTCTGGAGCCATTATTTCAGTCAGCTCCTGACTAAAGGCTCCCTCAAAGAGATCGGGGTCCCTCGGCGTTCGCGGGCCGGGGCAGGAAGCGGTGGGAGCGGCCCCGATTGCCGGGCAAAGCCCCGCCCGGCTGTGCCGGGGGGTGCGGCTGCCGCGGGGGCTCGGAAGGGGCCGGTCCGGTCCCGGGGCGGGGCCGGTGAGGAGGCGGAACGGGCTGTGAACGGGCCGGTGCCGGGGCGGGCGGGACGAGCGGGGCTGGGACCGGGGCGGGGCCGGTGAGGAGGTGCCGGTGCCGGTAACGAGCAGCAGGGGCGGGCCGGGGCCGGGGCCAGAAAAGCAGCGGCAGCAGCGATGGCGTCTTTCTCTCAGGTCTCGGGTGTTTTCTCGAGTCTCCGCTCCGCCCGGGGCAGCGGCGGCGGAGCCCGGGACAGGGGAGGGGCCGCGGGGCCGGGAGCCCTGCCGGGACCGGGACTGGGGCCGGCACCGGGGCCGTGTCCGTGCCACGGCCGGAGCCTCCG
>JAWWES010000133.1:1770003-1845205 GCA_035583135.1 Lophotriccus pileatus | reverse complement strand
GGCAGCTCGGCCCCTCCCCGCACAGCCCCGGCACTCACCTGCTCCTCCCGCACCGGACACGCCAAAGCTCCCGCCGGCGCTCGGGAAAAGGGCCGGGGCGGTCCCTGCGCGGCACCTGCGGGAACGAACGGGCTCAGTGGCGCCGTCTGGCGAAACCCGCCCGGCACTGCAGGCGACACCTCGGGGCGCGCCGGACCCGCAGTTCCCGGTTTTATTCGCCAAAGGGAGCTGTTTGGAGGCGATGGAGATTTCGGGGTCTGTTTCTGAGATCACACTTGCAGGACTTGCCACCAGCCCGAACCCGCCCGGGGAGCCCCAAGTGTGATGTCGGGACGGGACGGAGCCCCAGTGGTGTCGGACGGTGCTTGTGAACTCCACGGTGAAACCCGCTGAGCGGGCTCGGCCCCATGGGGGGCTCAAGGCCCTTTGGGCTTTATTAATCGGCGTCCCGAACCCCACGGCTGCCGGGAAAGCGGGAGGCGGCGACGAGGACAGAGGGGGTTATAACTGTAGAAGACCCTTCTGGAAGATTTTACTAGGAGGAGATTAGGGTTTTTCATTTAAGGAAGTGTCCTGCCTGGCAAAAGGCATGTTTCCCAGGGACAACTTTTTAGGTGTCTTCTCCTCCTGCTTTCCAAAGGAGTTGACGCCGGGGTACGGGAGAAGATAAGTTCTTGCAGACACGTTTGAAGGCCCCCACAGCAGGGGTGCCAGGGATGATTAAAGCCCTGATAAGAACAAGGGGGGTGTCTTTTCCTAAGGCCCGGTGCAGATTTGTACCGAGATGTTTAGTGTTCTCGACTTCGGAAATAAATTTTCCCTAATCCTGCCACTGGCCCGACCCGGCCCCCTTGTGGCTTCGCCCCCACCCCCTCACCTGTCCTGGTCTCTGTCCTGAGACCCAAAAGCGCAGGATTTGGGCTCTGCGATCAAAGCCTTAAACTGCCTCGTTTCGCACTCCCGAAGCAGGACTTGACTCTCCCTTGGGCTGCCCAAAGACTGCCCAGCTGGAACTGGTTCCAAGCGCCAACACTGGAGGACTTTGAGCTCCCACCACCACCACCCAAAACCCCATGGGACTTTGTCTCCGTTTCTGAGCCCCTCCAAATGCCTGATTTATTGATTCCAGGACCCTCAAGCTGGCCAAACGAGCCCAGTGCCCCGCAAAACACGGCGCTCGGTGTCCGCTTCTCAAGCACGAACACGGCGGACCCTCACTCCCTGAGCCCCAAAACACGGGGCTCGGCCTACCGCTTCTCAGGTGCCCGGGGCGCCGCTTTCTGAGCCCCCCAGCCCCCCGGAGGCGGCTCAGCCTGTTGTGTCCCAGAGCCCCCGGCGCTGGCCGGGCGGTACCGGGGACAGCGCGGGGGACAGCGCGGGTGACAGCGCGGGTGACACCGCGGGGGACACCGCGGGTGACAGGGCCGGGCAGCCCCGCCCGCCCGGCCCCGCTGCCCCGCCCCGCGCAGGCGCCCGGAGCGGCCATGGCGGAGAAGGCGCAGAAAAGGTGAGTGCCGACCCCTTTCCGCGATCCTCCCCCGATCTCCCCACAACACCCCCCGGGACGCGCCGTCCCCTCCCCGCATCGCCCCCCACCCCATCCCCCCCCTTCGCCCGTGACCGCCCCGTCCCTGCCCGCAGCGTGAAGATCGCGCCGGGGGCCGTGGTGTGCGTGGAGAGCGAGATCCGCGGGGACGTGACCATCGGTAAGGGCTGTGTCCGCCGCACCCCCGGCCCGTGTCGCTTATCCTTTTTCCCGGAGCGCGGGGTGACGCGGCGCTGTTCCCGCAGGGCCCAGGACCGTGATCCACCCCAAGGCCCGCATCATCGCCGAGGCGGGGCCCATCGTCATCGGGGAAGGGAACCTAATCGAGGAGCAGGCGCTTATCATCAACGGGTCTGTGCCGCACCGGGCGGGGGGTTACCAGGGGGTCGCTGGGCTTAAAGCCCTGGGGAGGCAGAATTTATTTAAAAAAAAAAAATCCGAAACTTTCATGGTTTTGTGTATGTCTGTGGCACTATGGCTTGGGAAGAAGTCACGGAATCATGGAATTATTGAATGCTAAGCCCCTTCCAAAAGGGACCTTAAAGATCATCTCCTTCCACACCCCTGCCAAAGGCACTAGTCATAGGGACTTCACTAGACCAGATTGCTCCAAGCCCCATCCAGACTGGCCTTGAACACTTCCAGGGTTGGGGCAGCCACAAGTGCTCCAGGCAATGTGTCCGGGTATCTCACCACCCTACAATTTCTTCCCTATATCTAACCTAAATTTCCCCTCTTTCAATCGGTACCCAATACTCCTTGTCCTGTCACTACAGTTCCTGACGAAGAGTTCCTCTCCAGCTTCCCGGTAGGCCTCCTTCGGATACTGGAACGTTGCTAAATCCTCCTTATGAATCCTTCTCCAGCTGACAGAGGAGAAGGATCCTATTCCTAAGTAGTGTCAAAACTCTGACAGTCCAGCTGGATTGGGTGGGATATACGTGGCTTCAGTCTGTCAGGAAATTGAGCTGCCAAACAGGACATTGCTGAGTTGTGATCTCTGATGCGGAAATCTGTTCTTCCTTCTTGCAGATATCCAGAAAATATTACCCCAGAGACTGAAGATGTGGAGCCCAAACCCATG
This sequence comes from Lophotriccus pileatus, assembly GCA_035583135.1. Classification (NCBI taxonomy): domain Eukaryota; kingdom Metazoa; phylum Chordata; class Aves; order Passeriformes; family Tyrannidae; genus Lophotriccus; species Lophotriccus pileatus. Next base: position 1,842,575 of record JAWWES010000133.1, on the reverse strand, counting down.
GTCATTGGCACCAACAATGTTTTTGAGGTTGGGTGCTGTATCCTTGCTGTGGAGTGATGGATACACGATGCTTCCAGACTGATGCAGAGGGAGACACGTGTGGGCTCTGCTCAGGTTCAAACACCCCAGTGCTGGGTGTTGGCTTGCAAATGGCATCAGGGTTTTACCTGTTGAAATAAAACCCAAGCATTTTACAGTTTTACTTAACACAGACCTGTAGATTCCCAAGCGATGAAGGTGGGAGACAACAATGTCATCGAATCCAAAGGTAAGTCTCAGCTCCATCATCTTTGGTCCTGGTGAAATTTTGCACTTATAGACACTGCGGGGGACGACTCTCACAGGGATTCCTCTCTCTTCCTTTGTCAGCATTTGTTGGCAGGAATGTGATCCTGACGAGCGGCTGCATCATCGGGGCTTGCTGTAACATCAACACCTACGAGGTGATCCCCGAAAACACCGTCATCTACGGGGCCGACTGCCTCCGGCGCGTGCAAACCGAGCGGCCGCAGGTGGGTGTGTGACACGGAGACATGCCCTCCTCTCTGTCCCCCTCAGGCTGCTGCCTGACCTCCCCTGCCTCCCTTTGCAGCCCCAGACGCTGCAGCTGGATTTCCTGATGAAGATCCTGCCCAACTACCACCACCTGAAGAAGACCATGAAGGCCACGTCCACCCCTGTCAAGAGCTGAGCATCTACCTACTACTCCCGGTGCCTGACCAGGTGTTTGGTCCTGGGAAACACTACACACGCCGGGAAGTATCCAGTCTCTGTCATCCTCATTCCATCAAACAATTTATTTGCTTATTGGTGTCCTTTATTTATCTTCCATGGGGAATCTCAGACCAGGTTTGGGCCTGTGTTTTCTCCCGCAGTAACCATTCTTCGTGCTTTGTTTTGGGAATAAAACGTCACCTATTCTGCTGCCCGAGGGGACCGCAGCCCTATAGCACCGCGGGAGGCAGTGTCCGGGTCACACAGGAGCTGTCGGGGCGGGTGTCACCGCGTCACCCCCGGGGACAGCTCGGGAACAGCCCCGCTACCACCTCGCCGCGCTTCCCCCTTCCCGCCACCAGAGGGCAAAGTGCCCCCTCGCTGCTCGGGGGACCCGGCACCGCATCCCGGATCCACGCGGGTCCTGGGGTGGGAAAGGCTCCAGGAATCCGGTGACATCCTCTGTCCCTGCCCCCGAGGGCTGCTCCTGCTCGGCTTCCCTCCCAGAGGGCCCAGAACGAAGCTGAACCTCCTCCACTTGCTCGTCAAGCCACTCCACTGGAGCCTTGGGAAGCCTTGGGAGCCACACTTCCTAGCCAGCCCCCCACATTCCCCAGGAATGTCCAAAACCTCCCCCATCTATCCCTGTATGACACAGCCTGTTGGTGTGTCCTGGCACAGACAGACATCAATGCCTCAGCAGAAATTCCTGTAGGAAAGAGAGAGGGGAGAGGATCAGCAACTATTGCAGAGGAACCTGAAGTTCTGCAGGACATGGGGTTGGGGCCAGGGATTTCAAGGCGTGGAGGTGGTGCAGCACCCACCAGAGCCAATCAGATTTCCTCCCTGAGTTCAGTTTCATGGCTGCCAGAAATCCAAACCTGCCAGTTTTTTGGTTTGTGATTCCAACCCGAGTTCCAGTGCCACCGGGGAACTGCAGCTCTTCCCTAAAGCCGAGTCCAAATAAGCGTTGTCCCATCTGCTGTCCAGACAAAGCTTTTTGCGGCAATGCCCATGGAAGTGGAAAACTCACCTCTCCGGCTTCTGCCCTTGCTCAAAGATAAAGGACTCTTTTGCTGGGAATCCACCCCAAAAGCAAGAGGCTCCAGCAGATTGGGGTGACTAGATCAGTTCCTGTGCTCTAGATTCCCTCTGGGGGTCACCTGTCCTTGTAGCCAGACACTTCCCGCTCCCCCAAATCCAGCTGGCACAGGTCATTTCCACCTCCCTCCCAGCACGAGAGGTTCTGCTCTGTAAACTGCCGCTGTGGGGAGGCTGCAAACCCCTCGGTGGCTGGGCTGGGTCCCCCAGGCAGCCAGCAGAACACGCAGGCAGCTGCCTCCAGGTCTGTTTTGGCCGCTGAGGCGCAGAAAGGCGAGCTGTGACCTTAAATGCCTGTTGGGAACAAGACCTGTGCCGTCGCAGGATGTCCTCGGCGTCACCTCCGGTCTCCGTGTATTGTGCGCAGGCAGAACCTGCTCTGGACTCAGCTGCTGGGCCTCACCCCAAGGGTCTCCGTCACCCTGCTCCGGAGCCAAGCCTGTGGGACCACAGCCCCATCCGTGGGGATGTGCAGGGCTGGGACAACCCAAATCCAACCTCTAGGATGAAAGGGAGCAGGATGCTAGGCCCAGCACAGGCTCAGCTAAAGCCCACCCTAAGCAGGGAGATCAAATGCAACCCGGGGGCTAGGGGAGGAGGGACTGACCCCCCAGGTGGGGCTGGTTGGGGTGATTAGCCCCCACTGCTCCCCCCACTGCTCCCCGTCCTGCATCTGGTATGCCCTGTATGCACTGTCCCCTCCTCTGCCCCACAGCCGTGATGCAGCTGTGTCCCTGGATTTGTGCCCCATGTCCCCAGCCTTTTGTCCTGTGTCCCCAGGACTGTGTCCATGTCCCCAGCCTCGACTTGTGTCCCCAGCCTGTGTCAAGTGTCCCTGGGACTGCCCCATGTCCCCAAGCCTTGTGCCCTGTGCTCATCTCCCTGTCTTTGTGCCTTGTGTCCCCACCCTTGTGTCCTGCAAGCCCAACCCCGGGTTGTCTCCAGTCTTGTCCTGTGTCCCCAACCCGGTGCCCTGAGTCCCTAGATTTCCGTCCTGTGTCCCCAGCCTGTGTCTTATGTTCCTGGGACTGTGTCCCATCTCCCTAGCCCTGCGCCCCGCGTTCCAAAACCCCGGATCACGCGTCCCATGTCCGACCTCCCGAGCTCCCGACCCCGCGCCCCTCCATCCCGCCGCGTCCCCGTCGCCTCCCGCCGCTCCGCCGCGCCCCCGCCCCGTCCCTCCCCGGCCCCGCCGCCCCGCCCCGGCCCCCCCGCCGCCGCCGGGACCAGCCTCCAGCGCCGCCCGCCCGGACGCGGCTGCCGCCGGCGGGACGAGGAGCCTGGCCGGTCGCACCATGAGCAACCTCCCCGCCGACCGGGAGGGCGGCCCCGCCGACACCGGCCTGCCCGAGGAGGAGGTACCGGGGGGACACACCGGGGGGTTTGGGGTGGGGAGGGTGGTCCGGCATCTCCCTCCCCACCCGCGATCCCCGGGGGCTGCGCTCTGCGGGCGCCCACCCACTGACCCAGTATGGGAGGCGGGGGGGCCTCGCCGCGGGGTTCTTATCGGCTTCCGCGGCTCCAGGTACGCGGGGCTGCTGCGGGGGGACGGGGATGTGCGGCGAGGAGCGCGTCCCCGCTCCTGGGGACGCCCCCATCCACCGTCCGCATCCCCGCGGGACCCCCCGCAAACGCCTCTCCGCCTCCCCGGCGGGGACCTGCGGGCACGGGGAGCCCCACTCGAGACACGCAGCTCCGCGGAGGGGTGGGGGGGAAAACCAGGCTTCCCCCGGTCCGGGGCCGGTGCCTGGTGCTGCCGGTGCCGGTGAATACCGCGCATCCAGCGGCCACGCGTTCCTTCCCGTTGGTCTCACCCCAAAGATGTCCGAAACATCTCCCCACGGGAGACCAACCCCACGCCCCGTCACGGTGAGAGCTGGCTTTCTGCGTTCCAACCGCAAAGTTCCTGGTTTTGCTCGTGACCTTGAGATGGGAATTTGGACTTTGGGAGGGTCAGAACGAGAAGATTCCGATCTGGGATCTCCTCTTCCTTCTCGCCCTCCACCCCCCGGGCTGCTCCGGCAGGTCCCCGCCGGCTCGTACTGGGGTCCCTGTTTGATGGCCAGCGCTGGGATCACCGCAGCTCCACCGCCCGCTGTTGCCTACCTTCATTTGTTTGTTCCAGAGGTGGCTCTGGCCTCAAACTTCTAAAAGTTTCCTAAATAATGGGGAGTTTTTCCACTCGTGGCCTCGCGGGGTGTGTGGGAGATGACGCTGCCGGGTCCCGCGGCTGTGGCTCGACTGAACGTGGCAGTGGGAGACATCCGTGGAGGCCTGTTGCCTTTCCCAACGGCACGGCATGTGCCCCCCCGGCTGGGTACGGGGGGCCAGGGGCCGGATCTCACACTGCTCGCCCTTGGAGAACCCCTGATCTTGCGATACTGGACATGGGGAGTCCCTGGAGCGGACGGCTGCGAGGTGCCAGGGTCACCCGTTGTGCCGGGAACACATTAGGAGGGCGATGGCCGAGCCGGGCTCCTCCGGTGCCAGGCAGGTATTTTCCCTGCAGGAGTTTTTCCCAGCTCAGGCTGGAAGAGCCGGTGCTGTCGAGTATTTGCTTAAGCGCAGGGGAAGGGGGTTGCCCGGCTACTGCGCCGCACCTCTCCCCTCCCAGGGCTTGCCTTTCAGGCTCCTTCCCCCCCTTCCAAAAGAGGCAGAAGCCACCTCTATCCCGGGGAGGTCAGTCAGAATGCTGCCAGGGGGGAAAAGCGCCCACTTCAGTCCCGCTCCTCCTGCCTGCTCCTGGCACCCCGGGTGGCCTCCCCATCCCTCTCGCTTCCCCCCCCGAGGTCCCCACTGGGGAGCTGTGAGCCAGGGGGTTCCCCACGAAGGAACCAGAACAATTTGGGAAGGCGGTCACGTCACTTTGGCGGGCGAGAACGGCATGTAAAAGGCTCGGCGGAGGCCTTATTTGGTAGCGGAGCGGCTGCAGAGAGCCCGGCTCGTGGCCCTCGTTCCCATCCCATGCCAGATCCCTCACCCCGGGGGACCGTGGCGTGGGGAGGGAACCCCAGGGGTGGTATCTCGGGGGGATGTGCCCAATGCGTGGATAAAATTTTCCCCTGTGGCCCCTGTGGCGCATGCCCCCCTGCTCCTGCTTCCTTTCCCCATTGAAGCGTGGGGTCCGGAGGGCTTGGGAGCAAAGTCGGGGCGGGACGGGGCCGTGTGTGACCCCCGCCTGATCCCGCCGCCCCTCCGCTCTGTTGCAATCCCCCATCTGCTCCCTTGGCTTCTCGCTGCCTTTTCCTCCGCCGCTTCCTCGTTCCAGCCCCGGCAGCTCTGGACTCGCTCTTCACCAAGGGCTGTTCCTCTCCTCCTGTCCGTCACCGGACGTTTGGCTGCCCCTCTGGACAAGCGGCTGACGGGTGGATAGGCCGGAGGCTGATCCCGGTCCTCCCGCATTCCCCGGGCGGAGGGAGCCAGCATCCCTCGGCCTGAGCCTTGTTTATGTCGGGGAGTTTTGCGGGCTGAAGGCATGCGTACACACAGCCCGGGAATCTAAACCCAGCCGAGGAAGACGCTCCATTAGCCAAGAGAGTATTTATGCCAGGACTAATCCCGGCGGGGCCGGAATGCACCCCGCCGCCCGGGGGGGGCAGCACCCCGCTTTGCCGGGAATAGGGTGCGGGGGGAAGCTCTGCTCGCCCCGTTCCCTGGCTCCATGGCAGCCCCGTGCCATCGCCCTCCTGCTCCCGCCGGGATCCGGCTGCCCGGCGGTGCCTCTCCGGCGGCGGGCAGTCAAGCGGATAATCGGCTGGTGGAGAATTAAAGCGAGCCCCGCTGGAAGGGGCGGACGGACGGACGGACGGGAGCCGGGGCTGAAGGAGGCGATTAAATGCCTCGTGGATGAATCACCCGGACGCCTCCCGCCTCCCCCCCCAGCCTGTTAACCTTTACCGAGGGTGGTTTGGGCAGGGGCAGGGGACCATGACCGTGCTGGTGGGACACCCGGCATCCCTCGAGGCACCGCCGTCTGATGGGGGTCCGAGGCAGGGTAATGCCTCCCTGGTGCTTCCTTACCGTCATGAACCTTACTTGTGTAACATGAGGAGAGGAGGAAGGCTGCCAGTGCTCCATCATAGATCTGTCCATGCTGCAGCCATCCTCGATCCACGCTCCTTTCCTCCTCGACCCCAGTCACCTCTTGGTCCAGGGCCTGCCTCTCCTTGCATGTCTCCAGCCCTGACTGTCCCAGCAAACCCTCCTAGACCCTTTCCATCATCCCTTAAACACCCCAGACGGGATACGGAATTTCAAGGACAACAGAAGGGGATGGTGGGATGCAGAAGTGAGAGGGTCGGGCTAGAAGTGGGATGGAGGTGGCTTCTGAGAGAGAATAGCAGAGATAAAGAGGAGACTTCCTGCAAACCAGGAGCAAGGCAACAGAGGTGGGATCAAGCAGCCCTGGCAAATCTGGGAGCTGTGGGGTGCAGCAGCAGGAGCAGAGGAGGACTGTGGAAGGGGACTTGGAGTGCTCCTCATGCTGTCCCATATCTGCCATCCCCATGGAAGGAAATCAAGGTGGTCATCTTTGAGGTGCAGCACCCATGGCCAGCAGCTTCCCGGAGTAAACGTCAGCACTTCTGACCTGGAAAAAAACCCTTTGGGGGTGTTTGGGCTGCAGGAATCCCATGCTCCAGCGCCCTTCACTAATCCATGCTTGGGAGCTGTAGGTCTGGCCCCATCCCATGAGACACTTGGGAGCAGGCGCCTTGCCCGATCTGCCTCCCAGAAGGGGTCATTTTTCCCCATGGAAGACCATATGCTTGCCTGCTGGCTGATACGGCTTTTTTTTTTTCCCACTCTAGAGCAGGATTTTGCCCCAAGAGTGTTTCTGGTAGAGGACAGTGACTGAATCCCTGGGATCTCTCGGCACAGGAAAACCTGGAGCAGCTCCCTGCAAGCTGAAGCTCCCCTTCCATTTAAGGGCAGGAATAATATTTCTGCTAAAATCTTTCCCTTGGCAAAAGGATATCCGTCCAGCCTGCTGGGATTATCCCTGAGGAAACTTCCTTACCCTGCCAGTCTCACCTGTTTGTTACCCAGCGAAAGGATGCTGTTTGCATAGGACCTACTCAAACATCCCTGTGGCTCGGTACACCCCAGGCCTGTTTTGTGGGGTGCAGATGAGGAGCACCCACATGCTCGTATCCTTCCTTCCGCTCCCAGGCCTTTTGGGGCTGGAAACCAGCTGGGGGATCCTTTGGAGCCCTTCTCCCTCTCACCACTGTGTAATTTTATGGATTCAAACTTGGCCGACCCCTGTTTGAACTTCCAAAGAAAACAAGTCATTATGGAAGTGAAGCCCTTGTTCTGCGGGGCTGAATTTCCTCGGATTCCTCGGGGTCTTTTCTCTCTCCCATCTCTCTCCCATGTGGCTTTGGGGATAAATGATCTGGCAGGTTTGGGCTTGTAGGGTTTGGATTTCAGGGATGCTGCAAACTGGCAGTGGGTTCCCCCTCCCCTGGAGCTGTCACCAACACCTCTGGTGTTTCATGTAGCTCCCTAGGGAGAGGAGAAATGGGAAGCCAGCTTGCCAGGATTGCTCCAGGGATCATGGAGACGGGACACCATGCAGGGATGCTCACAAACCCAGCTGGGAAGGTGGATGCGTCCAGAGAGCCAATTCCCTGGATAGCAGCCACGCTTAGTCAGACCTGCCTGAAAGGGAATATTTTTTCCCCAAGGAAAGGATTAATTTGCTTTCTTTACACTGAATTTCATGGGCACAAGGGGAGCTCCTCCTCCCTCCCCAGCCCCTGCTGCAAGAAATTTGGGCACTGTCTCCATGGGGAGACAGAGCAGTATTGAATGCCTTGGGATGCTCCATCAGCCTCTGGTCTCGGGGAGATGGCAGAAATCTGGCAGAGGTCCCCCAAGGTGCTTGGGGGGGGCTTCCAGCCCACCCTGGATGGCTCCACTGGAGGGGACAGGCTACCAGGCTGTGCCTGCCTGCAGCCCTGGCTCAGGAAGGGGTGAGGACACCCCCGTGCCGATCCCATCCGGCCTGGATGCTGGTACCTGCAGGAATGATTATGATGGTGATGATAATGCTGGTACCCAGGATGGGTATCACCGGGGCTGTTGGCACAAGGGCTATATGCAAACATCTCGAGTACCTTTTGTTATTTAACAGATACAGGTCAGCCAGAGGTTTTGTTCCACAAAGCAGGAATGTTTGCTGCTCCCAGGCTGGGAGATGGGGGAGATAGCTTATCTGCAAGAGAAAGAAGAAATGTCAGCAGAAGAATAGGCCTGGGCTGGCTGTTTCTGGCATTTTCCCATGTCTCTTTCCCAGGGAATGGGGCAGGCAGGGTGCCTGGCCAAAAAAATAAAATAAAATAAACCAAAGTTTTCCTCCCATCCAGCTCAAAGTGTGGGGATGAGATTTTGTGGATGAGGAGAAGGAGAACTGACAGGCGATCCAGTTCCCCACATTGCTCCACCAGTTATGAGCTGGTTGTAAAGCAAAACCACCCCACCACAGGGTTTGCCCATCCCTGGGGAGCCCCACATCCTGCCTCAGGGTCGGTGGGAGCGGGATTTCTGCCAAACACACCAGCTCTGAGGATGCTCCACCACCACAAACATTAGATTCACCAAAAAAGGGTTAAAACCCCTTAAAAAGTGACTTTTACAAACCAGGGACAAGCTGCTTAAACCCAGCCCCCTCCAAACCAGGGCCAGTCCTCCAGGAGGAAGAGCTGGGATTTGCTTCTCGAAGTCATTAATGAGCTGCTGCAATTAAACTAAGACAATAGGCATTGTCTGTGGAGTCCGGGATCCGCTGGGGATGCCGGGAGAGCTCCTGTTTGCCAGACCGGGGTAGGAAGGTGCTGGGATGCTGGAAGCCTCTTCAGCCCAGAGAGCACTCTGTGGGGTGAGGGCAGGTCTCCGTTACCTTTCCATGGTGCCTTAGCAGCTTCCTCTGTGGCCACCTGAATTATGGGGACACTCCTCCCAAAAATTCTGCATCACTCAATTGTGGCTTAAGGCTTTTGGCTGCCCAGGAGGTTCCCTTTGGGCTGGCATTGTCCCTCTGGCTGCAGGAAGCCAAGTTAGGGATGAAGAGAATCCCCAGGAACCTCTTTTCTTCTTTTCCAGGTGAGGACACTCTTTGTCAGCGGGTTGCCTCTGGACATTAAGCCCCGGGAACTTTACCTGCTCTTCAGGCCCTTCAAGGTACCAAACTGGGAAGGGAAAGGGGGGCTGGAAGTGTGGGGCTGACCCCTGCCCCATCCCCATGGCCCCAAACAACTCACTGGGGGCTGGGAGACCACTGGTTCCTCCCCCAAAGTCTAATTCAGTCAGTTTATTCAGTTATTATTATTTAATCATGAGGATCTCCACTGAACACCCTTTTTTATCCTTTCCTTGCAGGGGTACGAGGGGTCTCTCATCAAACTCACCTCCAAGCAGGTAGGAGCCACTCCAAACGGGACGATCATCCCACCATTCCCTGGCACCACCAGTCCCTGGGGTGAGGTGGGTCCCCTCTGCTCCCCACCTGACTGAGGGCTCCTCTCCTTCCTCCACAGCCCGTGGGCTTCGTCAGCTTCGACAGCCGCTCCGAGGCAGAGGCGGCGAAGAACGCGCTGAATGTGAGTGTGCCCAGCCTGGCTGCTCCATTTTCCCATTTTTCCCCTTGCTTTCCTGTCTCCAGATACTCCCTGAATTCCTCCACGCTGGGGATGTGCAGCTCCCATGCCAGCTGGCCCCATAGCATCCCCACCCCTCCAGACATCGTTGTTTCTCACATCCGCATCCTCCCTCCCAGGGGGCTGCATCCCTCTCACCTGTTTCAGGGCCATCCAGGAGGGTTTGAGCCCTCAGGATTCCAGCCTTAGATACAAATACAATCGAGAGACACCATTCCCAGCCTCTCCTGTTTGTTCAGCAGGAAAAATCCCAGCAAAATCTGCAAAAGAAAAAGCAAATCTCACTTTCTTTTAGCAGCTCCCTTCTACCTCTGTGGGGTTACCTGGAAATAGTCAGAGGCAGAATCGTGTGGAGCTGGTTCTCCCGATTCCTCACCCATTCTCCCTAGGTTTTTGGTTTGGGGTTGTTTTTCTTCCCTGTCTTCATTTTCAATGTAAAACTTCTTTTCTTTGGCTCCGCTAATCCCTCTGGATAAGTGCTTGGCCTTGCGGGATGCCGACTGCCAAATATGGTGCTGATGCTAAAGATGCTGGAGGAATGCGAGCTGCCTCGGGGCCCGGCAAATTAGCTCATTTCAAGGCTGGAAGTTGAAAAAACCCATAAATAACGGGGAGAGTTATTTTTGCTGCGGGGGCCGGCACGCGGCGGCGCTCGCCCACCCGCCGTGCCTCCTCCCCTCCTCCCCTACCCACAGGGCATCCGCTTCGACCCCGAGATCCCCCAGACGCTGCGGCTGGAGTTCGCCAAGGCCAACACCAAGATGGCCAAGAGCAAGCTGGTGGGCACCCCAAATCCCAGCACCCCTCTCCCCACCGCCGTACCTCAGTTCATCGCCCGGGAGCCCTGTGAGTACTGGGGCCTGCGGTGCCCGTAGAGTTTGGGGTGGCAGGCACTGGGGACTGCCCTCATCCTCAGGAAAATGCCTTATTCAGGGAATGTAACATCGTGAGGGGTGCTGGAAGGAGCAGGGATACCGTGGCGGGGGTGGCAACGGGGAATGCCAGGTCAAATTGGAAGCAGCAGCATCTGCTTGCTGCCAGGAGTCCCCAGAGGAGACGACCCCGGGACGGGTGATAGCCAGCCTGGCACAGTGCCTGGGAGTGGGACAAGCCTAAGGTGCTGCTCCTTCTTGCTGGGGAGTTTCTGTGTCACGTCTGGAGGTCTCAGCAGAGGCCTCAGCAATGTTCTGCCTGAGTGCTCCATACCTGTTTCTGCCTCTGGAAGAGCTTTCCTCACGTGAACACCGGTTCCTCACCTCACCGTTGTGCACAGGCTTGAGCCACATTCTCTTCTCTGCTGGATCCCTGGGATTATTAAACCTTTTGGAGATGATGAGCCCAGTTCCATTTTGGCTTTGCGGGTCAGCTCTCAGCGGCGACATCCCTCACTTCTCCAGGAGAAGCTCTTCTCCTGCTTTGGGGGAAGAAGAAAGGACATGGCAGGGGTGGCAGCCCTGTGCTCACTGTTAACTCTCCCTCTTCTTCTCTTGCAGATGAGCTCACAGTGCCTGCACTTTACCCCAGTAGCCCTGAAGTGTGGGGGCCGTACCCCCTGTACCCAGCGGAATTAGCACCTGCTCTACCTCCTCCTGCTTTCACCTATCCCGCTTCGCTGCACGCCCAGGTAATTCCGACCCATCCGCCACCACCGCTCACCCTCCCATCCACCCCGGACCCCCTTCCCCCTCGGTGCCCGCCGTACCACTAACCTCTGCCCAGCTAACAGGCACTCAATCCCCGCCCCCTGAGATTTAGGGCTGGCTCCCAAATGGAGCTGACTGAGCACTGGCAGGGGTCCTGCCTTTCCCCAAACACCTCTCTCCGCCTTCCTACCTTTGCTGCCGCCTGTGGTGGGGCAGGCGGGGAGGGAGGGAGGGATGGATGGATGGGGATGCTCTCCAGGTCTGGACCATCCCCATCACTCGTTGCCATCCGGATGCCGGTGTGGTGTGAGATGGGGGCTCCAGAGCCCCTGGAGCATTGCTGGGATGTGGTGTGCCGGACATGGGGCGTGAAGCCAAGCAGCTCTGACGGGGAGCAGAGGGAAGCAAAGCGCAAATGGAGGATCCATCTTTTATTGACGAGGTGCTGCCTTGTCACAAACGCTTTCTGCCGGCTGCCAACGCCGGTGGCCCCCGATGGCAGCACGTGGCTGTTAAAAATTAACCATCCGCCTGGGAGGGGAGCTGGGGAAAGAAGAGAAGAAATGGAAATGGAGGAGGAAGAGGATTTCTTTGCAATGCCAGCCTTGCAGCATCTTGGTGGTGCTGGGAAAAGACCCCTGGCAGGAAGGGAGAATGGGCAGCTGCCTCCCCAGCATCCACACCGGACATCATCCCAGCTTTTGCTCCTTGTTGCTGGCTCCAACTCGGTGATGAGCAGGAGGAAATGAGCACACGGAAACAGATTAGCTGGATAAACTGCTTCCAAAAGGCTTTTGGCCCTGGCCTGCCAGGATTGAGCCAGGTTATCCAGAGCCACCATTGCTGGGAGCCGGAGCAGCCAGGGGCTGGCTTGAGTGGGAGGGTGTGGAAAAGCTCTTGGCGTACAAACCTGGGATGAAACTCCAGCTTTTTGTGCCCCGCTGCTCATAGGAAGAGCAGCAGTAAATATTATTGCAGCTACGTACATGCCTTGTCAAATAACTGCTAACAGGCAGCACCTGCCCTGCTCGGGGAAGCGACAGCGAAGGAAACGGAGGCGTACGGAAGCTCCGAGAGTCCCTTGGGAAAACCTAGGCTGTGGTTGGATGGAAGAAATATTGTTAGACAGAAGAAATATTGCCTGATGCGCAATATCAGCACAAGGGGAAGCACGGTGGTGGCACCTTTCCCATCCCCCCCATACAGCTGCCCGTGCTGCAGGTTTGGTGGAGCGCACTGGAGACGGGTACCACTGTCCAAACTCGAGCTTCTCGGCTGGATCCCGCAGAGACCAGGACATTGGGATGGATGGGGGCTGACTTGCTGTTATCAGGCAAGGCACTGAGCACCAGGTGCTGGGTTTTGGCGTCTGATTTTTTCCGCCCTGTTTCAAGCAGGCTTTTGAGAAGCTGTGAGGGATGAGCTCACTCCTGCTCAGTGGAATTGTGGTGCTGCTATCCCAGCTCCATCCTGCTGGAAGCAGGGATGCTGGGGGCTGTGCTTGGCCCCAGGTTACTGTCCCAGTCTGAGCTGGGATGGCTGTACTGCTTGTGCTCCAATGTCCCTCCACCCTGCGCCTGGGGAAGGCTGGGAAACAGGATCCCAGAGGGAGCTGGATCTTGCCAGGGTGGGTAGCCACTCACCCTGTGTCTCCCTTGCCTTTGCAGATGCGCTGGCTCCCTCCTTCCGAGGCTGGTTCTCAGGGCTGGAAGTCCCGTCAGTTCTGCTGAATGCCGGGTGAGTGCCACCATCCCAGTCCCATCCTCCTGAGCTGGCTGGGATACACCTCCGCCCTTACCCTGGCCTTCCCCCACCACCACAACTCCTGGGGTCTCCAGCAGCTTAGAGTGGGTGGCCAGACTATTGATGAGGCCACTTTCCAGCAGGCACCTTTAAGTCCAGCTGCCTTCCTTGTCCCCAGGAAGGGGATATCCCCGCCATCATTCACCCCTACACTTTCCCAAATGTCCCAGGGCAGGACGGAAAAGGCATCCTGTTGGGGAGGGGGTATAGTGATGGAAAAGAAGGCAGCTCCAACACAACCATCTTGTTAAACCTTAAAGAAAACTCTCCTGGCAACCCTGGGCTGGTGGGGCTGCCAAAACAAGAAGCGCAGCCTCACCAAGCTGCCTGGCTGCAGGGAGGGACCGATCTGATTCCATCTGGGACCTCTTCAGATGGAAAAAACCTTGTAAGACACATTTGCTCTGCAAATAACTTGGCCTTTCGTGGATAAATAAACAAAGGGGACCCAAGTGGAAGAGGGGAAAGAGGTTCAGTGGATGCTGAGCACAGCTTTACCCCATGATCCCAGCCCACCCTGACCATCCCGGTTGGGAATCATTCCTGCACGCTGCCGATCCCTGCTGGGAGAAGCCTCCTGCTTCCACACCCAGTGGATCCAAAGCTCTGGTATCAGCTGCCCATGCTCCCATGGTCACTCATCTGGGAGGGCAAGAGGCCCAGCCCTGGCTGCAGCTGGACCCAGACTTGGATCCACAAAGAACTTACCAGCTATTTTAGGCCCAGCAGATAAAAATAGGGAGCGGCGAGGCTTTGGGAACCAGTGGTTCTTCCAAAATATGCACCATGCCAGTGTTTCCAGATAAAATGTAAGCAGAGCCATATTTGGGAAGGGGAGGCGAGCAAATCCTTTGGAACACGTCCACCAGCCCACAGCAACACCAGTAGCCACAGTGGGCGGCGAGGATGGAGGGTTGGGGACCTCCCGGCTCCCTGCCAGGCTCTTCCACCTGAGAAGGGCACAGCCCAGGGAAGGGTTTTGCTGCCAGCCTGGCCCTGTCCTGTACTTGCTGCCTGGAGCCCATCAGGGCAGGGCTGAGGTGAAAACTGTCCCCTTAGGAAGCGCCGGTTCTCTGACCACTGTGAAACCAGCTCTCCCCACAGCACAGCGACCTCAACCCCCCGTGCCAGCGTCCCTCACGCTCCGCTGTGTTCTCCTGCAGGTCTCAGGTGTGTGATGGTGGCCTACAGTCAGTCTTGTGGGTATTAGTGGAGTCTTCCAAGGCGGCTACTGGGGTGACGTGCTCTCCACCGGACCACAGTGTGCTGGTAAGGCCGGGATGGCATCCAGCTGTCCCCAGGGCTTGGCTGCTTCGAGGAGGGGGTAGAAGGGGGAGGAAGCCAACGTGATGTCCCTGAGGGAATAGGCAGTGAGGCGGGCTCGACCCCGGGGTTGATCCTTGCAGGGTGGCATTGCTGCTCCCGCTACTGCCCCGCCGGAACCACGGCCCTGCCATTCCCGCCTTTATCGCTGTTATCTGGGGCGAGGGTTTCCACAGCCAAGGAATGCCTCTCAGCTTTGAATTACCCCCGGTAATCTCATCTCCGTCCTCGCTTCCTGCCTTGGATCAACAGAGACTGAATTCCTCTTAAGTGCAAAATTCAACTTAACTCTCAGCTTCCTAGTTCAAACCCCAGGGGCTTCAGCCACACTGGGAGGAGCAAACTGGGACCAGTGAGGTCCTTTACACCTGGGATGCCGACAGTCTCTCTGAACAGGCATTTCCTACCTTGCCTTTCCCTGTCCTTGGAGTGAGGTCTGGGCACAGATTTCCAAAAGAAGTCTCCCTCTCCCCTACACTGCTGCACAGGAGCTTCCCCATGAAGGAAGAGAGATGAATCCCAGCTCCTTTTTCCTCCATCACAGCTGCCTTTTCTTTTTCTTAAACACCTCTCTCTGTTGTTACAGGCTTGAAAAAAAAACCCTCACGAGTTTGGATTCCTCCAAGACTTTCCCACAGCCTCTATCACACATCTGCTCTCCTAGAAGAAAAAAGAAAAACATTACCTAGTAATAATATTTTCCTCTTTTACACTGTATATTTGTAAGGAAGAGTGTGTTGCTCCCGAAAGCATGGTTTGACAGGCATTGTTGTAGTGTTCGAACTTTTCAAACAGAACCATACGAAAGCAGACTACAAAAAAAAAAAAAAAAAAGAAAAAGAAAAAGAAAGAAAGAGAAAACAACAACGAAAAAAGAACAAAAATGAGAGCAAAGTATTTTTGTACCAAAGCTCCTCAACAGGACAATCTTACACTGGGTCGGACCACAGGTTTTGTGCTTGACTTTGGAAGGCGTGTAATTAAAAGTCTTGTTATCCCCCCAGCCCCATCAGCTGCATGTCGAAGGCATGATGTTCACGCGCGTGCGGATGTCGAGACACACCGTGCGGGTTTGTAGGAATTGTGCTCCCTCCAGCACAGGAATTGTGCTCCGGCCACGTTGGACACTACAGTATTACTGTCTTCTTCCCAGTTGCACCAAATGACAACCAGGCAGGACAATCAGGAACTTTCTTCTGGTGTTTTTTGTACCTAATTAGGGCTGTGTTCGTAGCTGCTGTGCGAAGCTTCCGCGGGGTGCAACGGCTCGGATCAGGGATGGGCACACGGCCTGCACATGTAGCAAGGTGACGATTTGCCTCCTCCTCCTCCTCCTCCTCCTCCTCCTGCTGCTGCCATGGCTGCTTCAAGCTGTTACAGGCAACACAAACTGCTGTATGAGAAAAACTCCTGCTACGCTGAAGCGCTGGACTGGGGTTTTAGCACCGAGACTATGCTGGTCTGGCTGCTGGCTGCGTGGCATTCCCATGTTTCCACATGCAAAGACAAGAAGGGAAGTTGCCAACACCCTTTATGGAGGTAGTGTACCAGCAAAGAGAGTGCTTGACATACTAGTTGCTCCTTCTCCTTGCTTCAGGAGGAATTTGGAAAAAGAAAAGAACAGAGCAAACCAACCCAAAACCTCAAATCAGGTCTCAGTTTCCTGCAAAAGGAGGTGCAAAACTCCTCCTTCCATTGCCTTCCCCCCTCCTCATTCCAGCTGCAAGGAACACTGAGCTCAGCCGCTGCCCAGGCCTCACTGTAGCCGGTTTCCCAGCTGTCCATGGCCTCATTCAGCATCATCATCTTTTCCTTCCTCCTTCCTCTTGTCCTGTGGGTGGGCCAAAATAAGACAGCTGAGATTTCGGCTGTCGGGGTGGGGCAGGGGGATGAGAAAATGGAATTTTTCGTGCTGGGAAACCATCCCGTTGGAGTCTTCTGTAAAAAAATGGGACTGATAAAAGTGATGTGAGAAGAAATCAAACCCAAGACAAACCTCAGAGCGGCTCTAAAAGGAACGATATTGGCGTTCCCAAGTGATGGACTAACTCTTTTAGCAAACTATTTCCTGTACTTTGTCTCATGGAGAGGAGAGAAGCTTCCACATTGTCTACTCCGCTTTTGGAAATATGTTTAAAGGTACTTTTCTATTGTAATTTTTTAAAAATAAAACCGGTGATTATTATAAGTTACGTGCAGAGCATCGCTGTGTGCCGTGTCTGGGTAGGAACAGGGAGAGGGTTCCCAACACACCCTTCAGGGCCTTGGAGAACAGCAGCCTCCTTCCTCCCCTCGGGGTATTTGAAGACACTATGATGCTCCAGGGTGATTTTTGGGGGCAGATACCATCATCCTGCTTGGCTCTCTTGGATCTCTAGAAAAGCTCCAAAATCCAGGCTGGAAGGATCAGCAGGCTTTAGAGAAATGACTCCAAGTTTACAAAGATGTTATCAGTTAGTTTTTAAACCTACTAATCTTGGCAGGGAGCACAGGAGCTAAGCTGCAATTTTCCATGAGCTCAGCCCCGGCCGAGGCAAACGTAACCTAGAGACGAAGGGCCAGATTAGCTTTGTATTTTTTTTAACACGCTGGGAATTTTGAAAAACTCGGGTTCATAAGCCCAACCTAGAAATTCCTCCTCCTTTCTCCGCTCCGCCCTCGCCTCAATAAATGAGACCAGCGTCCCCAGGAGGCTCAGCCAACAGGTCAGGCTCTCAAAACAAAGTGCCAGGAGCAAGCTCCAGCTTAGCTAAGGCAGCTACAAACTCCAGGGTGGAAGGAACAGGCACAAGGCACGGCAGTTATTTGGAACCCCTGGCTGGCAGGGATGAGTTAAGCCCTTAATATTGGATGTTAATCCCACTGTGGCCGCAGCCACCACGAGTCACAGCTTTCCTTCCGAGTTGCATCCAGGGGAGAGGTTTGTTGGCAGGCTTGGGGTAGGAAGGGAAGGGAGCCACAACATGCTGCTCAGCCCAAGGGCTGCTGCAAGCAGCAGTAACTGGCCAAAACCTCCGTCCCAGGCAGTACTTGAGCGGACACACAGCTGTTTGTGGGAACAGATTCAGCAGCAAACATCCTCCAGCTAAGAGAGCGATCAAACACACACACACACACACACACCCCCCCCCTCCTGGACTTGGCCTGGGCACTGCATCTGCTCCAAGATGTGCCCTGTGAAAGGAAGTGGGGCCTTGCCCAAAATATTTAACCTCTAGAAATGCCTTTTTTTTTTTTCCCATTTCCCCTGTAAGCCAGAATGTTTTCGGCTCCGTGCTGATCAGCGCTGCCCTCATCGGCCCAGTCGCAGCGTCCCCTTTGCCCGTGGTGACCTTTCCCCCTGCGGCCGGGGGAGCATTCCTTCCCCGTGACCATCGGGGCACTTACAGGAAGGCCTGAGCTGCTGGCTGAGACTGGGGGATTGCAAAACGGGATCAGGGACTCCCAGGCCAGTGCTGCCATCCGATACCAGGGATATATCCCGGGGGATATGAACAAGCAGAGCTGGAAAAACCAAACCGAGAAGATTCAGCACTCTCATTGTTTCCACTTTCCCAAGCCTTTCCCTCCCCATTCCCCTAACGCCGAGGCTAACCTCGGGGAGGAGGGGATGCAGGCAGCTCCTTCCTGCGCATCCCTGCATCCCTGCACAGAGGTTTGCTGACCAGCAGCAGGCTGGAAGCAGCAGGCAAGGCAGGGGACAGCCTGGCACAGTCTACAAAGAAAAACACAGGGCTAATTGCCCACACCAGAGCAGTGGAGAAATGGGAACAAGACGAGAGAAGGAGAGCTGTAGCTCCCAGAGGACTGTGGGGGCAGGCAGCAGTGAAGGCAGCCAGGCAGCAGCGACAGGGACTAGGGGATCCTGCCATGGGAATGGAGATGGGCCAGGCGGGCCAGGGAGAGCAAAGGGCAGACAGAGCCGGCGCCGAGGCCGGCAGCGCCCGCAGCCCGGATGGGGCAGGGAGGAGGAGCAAGCCCAGCATCCGCTCCTTAGGCCTCCTTGGGAGAGGGGGAAAAGGAATAACAAGGCCAGGAGAAAAAAGATGAGATCACATTGGGGTTTGGCCAGGCAGCTTTAGAGGCTGAGACACAGGCTGAGAGGGAAGCTGGTGGCTAGGAGCAAAGGGGTGGGTGGCATTGCGAGGATCGCTGGGGCTCGGCACAGTGCTCAGCATGGATTTGCTCCCCAATTCCTAAAGCTTGGGGAAAAAGAGAGGCGTCACCCAGCAAGGGTCACTGCACTGCCTGAATGCTGCCAGGCAAGGCTGTTCCATGCTCCCTGCCAGTATGAAAAGGAGGACATCTCAATCCAGGCAGATGAGCAGCGTGCTGCACATGGGATCTGCCCAGAGAGCCAGCCCAACACTTAAACACTGTTACCTGCCTGGCTCAGAGTAGAAACCAAAATGATGGTGAAGCTTAAAAAAGAAAAGCTAAGAAATACCATTAGCAGGTCACTGAAATGCTGCTTCTAAAACACGGGGAAGTCAACCATTAGCAGAGTCTGGACTTCATCTCTGCAGTCTCCATAATTAATAACCAGCTCAGGAGGGAATAAAGAACACATCCAAAGTGATGGAGGCAGGAAGAAACCGCACAAGTACTTCAGGCCTTGGATGCAAGCCCAGAAGTGCCGGTATAGTCAAAAAATTAACTTAATGGCAGGACAACCTTCTGCCTTAACCATCCTTTTCCCCTGCTGTGCTTGCACTCTGCACAAGGTCCAACCCACGAGGCCGGTGCAGCCTGACACGTGGTTCCAGCCACAGCAGCACTGACGGGTTTTCAGAGTCATGGCTGTTTTTCCTGAGCTGTTGAGTAACACTGCAAGCCAAAGCAGCAGAAAGCAAGCCAGAGAGGCACAAGAAGAACTGCTCTTACAGCACGCTGGGAAGTACCAAAGGAACCAGGGCTCAGACCTGCAGGCGCATGTGGGTAAAAGGAGCTGCAGGTAGTCTCTGATCCAACCTCCCTCTCGCTACAGGACTGCTGCCAGTAAGGGACCTGGGCAGCCTGGTCTTGTCTGAGTGATGCTTGTAGCCTCCTTCTGTGGATGGAGACATCTCCCCACCAGCTGTTTTTTTCCTAATATGCAAGCCAAGCTTCCCACATTCTCCTATTATGTCATCTCTCATGGCTGCCAAGAGAGTTTGACCACATCATCCTCCTCACTGCCCTTCACACATTGCTGTACCTGTGACTGGATACAACCCCAGCCACGTCCTCACCACACCAAGCTGTCCCAGCTCCCCACTCCTCCGCCCATGCCCTCTGCCCCCAGCCCTAACCAGCCTGGGAGCTCCAACCAGACCCTCCCCAGCATCCCTAGGGATGGAGGAAGGATTGAATAAAGGGAGAGGCCTAAACTGGACACAGTGTCCAGGTGTGACCTTCCTAGTGCTGAGCAGAGAGCCAACAGCTTCCCTTACTGGGGCAAGGGAAGAGAACTCATTTGGGAAGAGAAGAGCTACAGCTATGCAATACCAGCATGATGGAGAGGCCAGGCCGCCTTCCTGTCGGGAGCCCTGCTGTGTCCAGGCAAGCCCTCTCTTCTGGGGAGCTGCCAATCTTCCTTGGAGATGTGTCCAGAGAGCCTGCGCAGGGCTTACAACACCGACACAGTCAGGAGCGCATCCACGAGCTGGAATGACAGACCTGAGAAGCAGTGCCAAAGCAGGCCCTCTTTCCCTGCCAAGGAGATCAAGTCCCAAACCACCTGCTTTGCCATATCCCTGACTTTGCCAGCAGTAGAAAGCCAGTACCAGCAGAACGGGATCAGAGCCCTCCTCTCCCTGATGGCTGCTCCTCCTTAGCCTTGCCAGTCTAAACCAGTGCTCGGTTCTACTGGACACGCTCCCCCCGAAGCAGGAGCTGCCAGAGGCCCCCGAGGCAGTAACACACAAAGGAATTTGGGCCCGGTACATTAGCAGCGACCGGAAAGCGAGCAACAAAGCTGGAAATAATGAGATGTCAGCACCGTAGTTGCTTCTAGTCATCTGCAAAGGCAGCCCCTCCTCAGCAGCAGGTACCAGGGGCCCGGCTCTCCCTGGTGGCCTGGCACCGCCCACCCGTGCTCATTGGAAGTGACAGCCCTGGCTGGCTGCAGCCACGTGCAGGGCCTTCATACCCTTTCTCAGGGCTCCCTCGCCTCGCTCTCCTCCGCTTTCTAAAAGCCCTGACTGATCGTGATGAATTATAGATTAGCTCTGGTACACATCGCCTTATGTCAGTTTTCTCATTCAACCATACAGAATCCTGCTGTTTTCCATCCCCTTCCAGAATGATCATCATAATGGAGGAGGAGGTGGAATAACTCTGTCGATAGAGCATCTTTTAGGAGAGAAGCCAGCAGAGCTCCATGTTTAGAGGTGTGACACACCTGAGCTACTCAACTTGACCCTTGAACAAGGAGAGCTCTGGCAGGATCAACACACCAAATCCCAGAGATGAGGGAGCAATGTCCTTCCTGGACAGGAGCCTCAGGAGAGCAGAAGACGCAAGTCCTCACCTGGCAGGGACAGGTGAAAGACGGCACTGAGATGGGTTTGCCAAAAAAACTTCCTGAAATGCAGGAGACCAAGGTGCCTTGCCAGGACTAGATGGTCACTGTAGGTCACTTCCACCTGAAATATTCTACTATGTGTTCTCCAAGTCCCCTCATCTTCCTGGATAGCAGCAGATGCTTCCAGGGAAGGAGGGGAAAAATGGGGGATCCCAGGAGAGAACATGATGCCTCTCAGCAGCCCTTTGCAATGCCAGACTGAGGGAAGAAGGGTTTTGCCAAGGAAAGCGAGCTGAGGGCATGATGGTTTTGGCCACTGGGACAAACATCTTGCCAGACAGAGAATACAAGAAAACACCCTGGAGGAAAATGAAGCAGGTTTAAGTTTTTAACAGAAGAACTTCAGTGAAAAGCCTGATCTGGACATGAACAATGTGAAGAGACTGAAGTAGACTGGAGTGGTACTAAAATGCTTTTAGCAAACAGACTTCACATTGATGTAGTCTGAGATGAAGCTGGAGAGGGACCCTTCATCAGGAACTGCAGTGATAGGACAAGGAGTATCTAAGCTTATTGTCTGAACATGTTTACTTCACCACTGCTTGTCTGTAGTTCATGCCACGTCTAACAAGACAATGTGAGCTCCCCTTATTTACCCTAACAAGTTGCAAAGCTTATTTATGTCCTCTCTGCCGCTATGGCAGAGGGGAAGACATCCTCCAGTGAGACAAAGCAATTCATCCAGGCTCTCCAACTGGACACCACCTGGACTGTTTTGTTCCTTTGAACACTGGAGCCTGACAATGCCAGCACAGAGCTCACGGTCAACCTTGCTTTCCTTGCTCTCCCTTTTTTGGCCTAACATATTTTTAATCTTTTAAAGTAGCTGGAGGCATTTTCTTTAGACTCCTCTATTATCTTAATCACTTGAGCAGAGAAAAAAAGCAGGCAGCCTACCTCACTCTCTGAACCTGCTTTGGTTCAGAGAAAAAGAGCAATGCTATCCAAGATGACTGGGAAACCCATAAAACCCCCCAAAGGTAGGAAAGGCAGAGCTCTGCTGTTGTCCAGGCACCACTATAAAAAAAAAATCACTGCTCAAAAATTGCAGCAGATGGAAGGGAACTCTTTTTTTCTTGAGTGAAGATGACAGAAGAGGGGTGAACAGTTTTGCAAGCATGGTACTTAAAGCAGAGCTGTAATGGAAAACCAAAAAGCTCCAAGAGAAATTGCTTGTGCTGACCTGGAAGATACAGGAAAGAAAACCAGTTTCAAAAACAGCTGGAGCAGCATGATTTTATAAATATATATATATATTTAAAGGCATGAAATATATATAGATTAAAAAATAATAGAAGAAATCTCCTAACGGCATTTAGCAACTCTTTAAACAGGGCTGACATGTGCAACGCTGGGAGCACTGTCTGTCTCTCCAAAGAGCAGCCTTGAAAATCAGGAGGATAAATGCTGCACTTCCAGAAGCACATTTCCCCAAGCTGACAGAACTTGTTCAGTGCAACAGCAACAAAGCCTCATTCTTCATCTGCTCACGTGTCCAGGCCCGGCGGCCTCTGCTTCAACCCCGGCTGCATCAAGCAAGACAGGAGCTTGTGCAGGGGCAGCGGGGATCTGCGGTCCGTGGGGTGCTGCAGTCACCTCTCTTATCTCTGATCCTAACCCTGGAAGGGCAGGGGAACTGCTCCTCTCCCGCAGCGCCATGAAAACAATATCAGCATTGACCAACTCTGGTTCAGAACATAAAAATAAGTTATCAAAAGGACATAATTTGGCCACGATCCACATTCGGCTGTGCTGCACAGAACGTCAGGCAGCTACAGGGAGCTTTCATTTAAGGTGGTTCCTCCCCTCTCCCCAGCCAAGACCGATAAAAAGATGACAGCATTAGCCCAGAACAATAAGTCACCGAGAAGATAAAAATACAGCAAAGATTCCTTTACCTCCCTGAAAAGGAAAACAAGCACAAAAAATGCCGATTCTCTCATTCTTTTAGGAAGCAACACTGGAAACGAGCATTGTAAGTTTATTACTTAAAAAAAAAAAAAGCTTCAGTATTACACCGTTGTTTTATTTCCCTCCTTGTCCATAGAGCAGAACTCGTAACACACTTTGCACCCACAACAGTGTGGTGAAATTGCCAAGGGCAAGTCCTGATCAGCATTAGGAAACTGTGGCTGCATCCATCCTGCAGCCTCCTGGGATTTTGGGCAAGGGAGTTTTCTGAGTTTGAGTCTCAGATATCACTGACTTTCAGTAAAGCTCAGTCCCGTAGCAGGGAAGAAGCATCAGTCCCGTAGCAGGGAAGAAGCATACAAACAGTGGGTGTATTTGACTGTGAAAGAAACTTTGCCTGCAGTGATTTTATGAAAAGGTTTTCCTGAAACAGGTGAAACAAATGCTGTATTCAATCCCACTAGAAAGCCCCTTGTAAGTAATCCCAGGTAAAATACCCATTAAGCAATGTAAAAGCAGAGTTAAGCACTGAGCAGGAATTCCTGCATTACATGCTGAGCACCATTTACCACCCTATGCCAAGAGGCAACTAGTGAGAACCTCTTACTTTAAAGAAACGTTTCCCAACAGCTAATTAAATTAACCTCTAAATTTAATAGCTCACACTTGCTCTCAAACTGACCTGTTTCACCTCGGCAGTTGCTGGGGTGGGGGAACAACATCACATTATTATATACAGTCAGTCCTTCTGTGAGCAGACACCGAGCCCAAGCGGCAAAAAGCCCCGTCTAAAAACGCGCGTTTGCTCCAGAATTCAACCGCTCACTGCTTGCCAGGAACCACATCAGAGTAATCTTTTAATACTCCAACCAAGTGGTCATTGTGAGTCTTAAACCGACGTTTCTTCTGAGAAGCAGGTTTCTTCCTCCTCTGAATGGGAGCCTGCAAGCAGAAACAAACAGGAGTCAGGAAATATGTGACATCTGACCTGGTGTGTGACGCTGCACTGGTCATCGCTGCTGTGAAAGATGAGCCCTGCCTAAACCAGGGGTGGGCAGGGAAGGGAGGTGCTGGCTTGTTTTGGCAAGAAGCAACAGCATCCAATTCCAATCCAGGCAGGGAGATGACCCTGGGGACAGAGCAGAGCCTCAGTATCCCAGGCACAGTAGTAGAACCAGTGTTTGTAAGTGAAGTTTCCAAACACTTCTCCACAGCTCCAGAAGCAGGTACATACCCCACAGTTCTATCCACAATCCCATAAGGATTTCAAAGCTATTTAGCAGAAAAGTAGAAATAAAACCAACCCCACCTTTCTCTCAAAATACTTCTACTCATAATGTATGGTACAGCTTCAAGCAGAAGCTTCCACTTTGGAGCTGACAGGGATTTCTGGCGTTTGCCCTCTTTCTGACACTGCTTGGATTAATGACACTGTCTCAAAAAAGTTATAGGAATCACTGGTGGCTGCAGCACTGGTTTTTGCAACTTTTTAAAACTGGACACACTTTCCAAAGCTACACCAAGCTGTGCACAGGCTCACCAACACATTCTGGAATTAAGAATGCAGGGTGAGGAAGGGGGAATCTCCCAGAAAGATGTGCAATTTGTATCTCTTACTATTTTCTTTGGTCCGGTTTCTTGCATGGAAGAAATACCCTGTCGTTTCAGATACTCTTCTATCTTCTCCTCATCCATAGAATCCACAGGAATGCTCCTCCACAGCTTCTGAAATTCTGAAAGACCAAACAAACCCCGGTTTTAGATCCCAGTGAACAAATCTGTGATTTCAAACACTGTCAGTCTGTCACTGCCAGCAGGCACGCACTTAGCACAGCCTTTACCCACTCCAAATGCTGAAAGCACTTCCAAAAAACACCCAAAACCCAAAAAAGATCAAGCCCCAAGCAACAAAACAACAACAACAGAACACCCTCAAGCTAAAGTGCATTCCAACATCAGGAGCACCCGCAGGCGACCTGTGCTTTTCATGTTTATTTGCTACGGAGTCTCTTTTTGCCTGACATCTCCAGAGCGGTGCAGGCTGTGAGTGAGTTTCACAGATCTTGGTGATGAGGAACAACTAAATGGCAACTTCATTTACACATCTTCAGCTGCCATTGTCTTGGGAGACTTGTCAACCCACTGCCCAATTTACTGAGGATTCAAGTCATTTACTTCAGTGGGTCTGAGCTTGTTTATCATTGTAATATAATCCATGCCGCGCTGTACAGATAATAAATTACTAAAATTCCTCCGGTGTTAAAAAGAAGAGAGACACCTTAAAAACCACAGCAGCAGGAAAACAGACAGAGACAGTAAGTCTTAATTAGAGCAGCTGCCATCTGCCTGCACACTTTCTGCCTCACGTAAAGTTTCACAGAGCCTCTGGAATGCCTTCTCCAGGCAGCGGCTGGTACGATCCTACCTCCCTTCATTCCCGAGGCAGGGAGTTAAGATACATCCTGTCAGCAGGTTTGGCTAACAAACTATAAATAAAACACGAGGCACACATAGCAACGCAAGATTAAATTTTTCCCCTTTATTTCCAGATAAATTTAGTATACAGTTGTCAAAACAACCACAACTCCTGCATGCTTAAGGATCTGTCCTGTGCAGCAGGGGATAAGATGCTCCAGTGACAGTTTGCCATGGATACACCACCTCTGGGCAGTGTACAAAAGGGGGATATCACCAACTTGGTTCCTGCACTTGGACCAATTCCCTTCCTAATGCACCTTGTTTTTCCATGGACCTACATACTTCACGTCTCAGGTGGTTCTTTTCTTCCCCTTGCCAACAGTAAGGACCTGTTCCAGCTTTCCAGGAAACAAAAGAGAGGAATTTCACCGGTGAAAAACAACAGTGTTCATTTTCAGTAACGCAGCATTTATGAAGAGAACCAAATCTTGTCAAAACACCACTTTTGGTTACAGGGAGCCAGCGCCCAGCCTGTTTCTCACAGAGGCTCTACAGCACCCCGGGATCAATGTGCAGACCCCTTAATTCAAGGACTGACATTGTACTCAAGACATTCTCTGTCTGCTCATCCATTCTGAGGGGGATTCCAGGCTTCTGGCATAGCTGGCAGTGCCTGCTACCACAGATCATCCCTCACCTCATCCTGCTGCAGGGGGTGGAGAAGGTTTGTACTCTTATTTATAAGACCCTGAAACAAACACAGATGATGTGTGTCCTCATTAGAGTTCAGAATATATGGCCAAATATGCCCTGGTTCTTAAAAAAGAAAAAGAGCTGAGGATAGGTGCTTAAGGTTAAACCGGTCTACATTCTTCTGGGGAACAGAAGTGAAAAATTAAACACTAGAAAATAAATGGTCAGCTCTTCAAGGATCAGCATGCACACAAGTGCAGATCACAGTTAATATCTAACTACAGTGTTCTGCATTTCTTGTAATGCAGAGGTTATGCCATCATTCCAGCTTCACATCCGCCCTTTCAATCTGGCCAAAAATTATGAATGGCACAGTCACCAAGAACCAAAACAGCAAAGCTAAAAAGGACTTTACATACAGATAATTTAATCCACTAATTGGCCCCACCAGAATCACTGTATCCTATGTTGCAACTCCATTTAAAAATTCCTTCATAAATCAGGCTTCTTTCAGCACTACTGCTTTGATTGCAGTAATTGCAAAAGCATCTTATTCCCATGCTGGAGCTCCATGTAGGGCTTTAAAACACTTCACTGCCCAGGAAAGGGGGAGTCACAACAACACGGAAATACTCCGCGTTGAAGGATTGGTTTGGAACTAAAAGCACAGGATAAAGGTGGAGAAGCACATGGAGCTGCCACCCTTCAGTGCATATGAGCTGTTTGCATTTAGGGTGCCATCTAAAAGGGAAGGGAGAGCCATCCATCATCTCATCACAAAACTGGCTCCACGTAACACCTGACACCGGGCTAAATGCAAGGCCTGCAGAAAGAGAGCAGCTGGATGGCTGGCACTGGAACCATTCCCACGTTACCTGTCAGATTTAAGTCTCCAAGGACTATGCCCCTATCAGCCAGGGAAAGTTTAGACCTTGGGAATACACACTCTGAATTATTGTGACATCCTCTCTGAAATATGAGAGCCTGCGGGAAAAGCTGGCAATAACTGCAGCTCTCAAGAAACAACTCTCTGCATTTGTAGCTGAGGTACTTCTGCACCTCAAAATTTATACCCTTGACCTGAGATAGGAAGAGATTTCTCCCAGTTTCCTTGAGAAGGATCTGAAATGCTGTCACCCTGGCCTTGGCTGCGTGTCCAAAGAGCAAACAGCGACGGAAGGCAGCTCCTAGGGAAGGTTTCAATATACGAGATCCAATTTTTACCATGTCTCTCTTTTCTCTGAGGACAGGGAACAGGCAGATCAGTGCTGGAGTGAGGAGCAGGAAGGGGACTGTTGGAACAGAAAGCTCACCACATGCTGGCCTGCTCCAGCCAGGCACGGAGAGCAGGTTGGGATGCACACATTCCTGTGGTGTATGTAGCCATTATGATCACAGAGCACACTCACTTTTGCTTCTCTGTGTCCTGTTAACTGATTTTTACAGGATCACAGCACAGAGAAGGTGAGAGACTCTTCTATCAGAGCCACTAAATTATTTTATAGATCAGACAGAGAGCAAGCGTAAAATGGCTATGGAAGGAAAAAAGCAAGGCTTCACCTGCCCGCAGCAGGCTGCATTCAGGCAAGCTGACAATCTCCCCTACAGCTTAGGCTGCTTTGACAAGACAGAGCCCAGAAAAAATCCCCTGGGGAGAAATTTCCCGAGAGTTTCTGGCCAAAGCCAGGCAGGTGCTGTGAACCCTTAAGCAGATTTGCATTTTCCACGGAGCTTTTAAGTCCTGACTCCACTGCAGATCTTCCCAAGAAGAGGCAGAAAACTGTGATGCCAGTACTGAGGTAAGTGTTAGGAACAAATCCTATCTGCGGTCTCTTGCAATTTGATCACTAAAATATTTTAACTCAGAAGCTTGACAGAATCAACACTACTCACAGCCTGCTCCCTTGCTGCTCCAGACAGCTAAATTTTGGTCTTTCAAGTAATGAAAGGAGGGAATGAGACCAGGAGCTGACTGAACACCCAGTTTAGATGTTTGCTGACATCTCCAGCAACACGATGTCTGCATGCACAGTCTTAAAGAGCTCTACAGAAACCAATACAGAGCTAAGCAGAAGGCAGCATAACAAAGATCTTGCAAACACCTTCTCTCTCTGAAATTTCCAAGGGGCAAATACTCACTTACCTCCATTTTACTGCAGCACAAGGTGCCTCATAAATGAAAACAATTTGCACTGACATTCCCTGAGCGATTATACTCTAAGACACTTCCTTCCTATTAATGCTTACATTTGGGGAATGGAGTCATGGGTAAATGACTGCGTGGTGACTTTGGAGCAGCTTATCCTGCATTTCTCACTGCCTCACCTGCTCTTGCAGAAAGGTTGAGATGGCTTTGGAGATAAACTGACGTACCACGCTGGTAGTAAAATCTGCCAGAGATTAAAAATCTCCAGTTCAAAAATCTCCACTGAGCTGAGCCAAAAGCTGAGCACAGGACAAGAACAGATGATAACAGGGCAGAAGGGAAGAAACAACTGAGTAGAGGGGAAGATGGAGTCCTGCTTCCTAACAGTCCCAGGGAACGCAGCACTGGATTTATACCAGAAGGAAATGGTGCTCGATGTTAAATCTGTGCTGTCCCTGGAACACCAGTGCCGTAAGTCAGCACCAATCCCTAGCAATTTTTATACTGTTAAATTTAAGAGGCTTTGGCCATTCTCTAAATCTCTTCAAAAGCGCTTAGGAAGAATTTAAAAAACTCGTATAATTAAGTATCCGAATTTTTTAGCATTCAAATACTTCCTACAATGCATTCAGCTGGGAGAGATACCATCTCTAGCAGTTAGGCAATCAGACTGGCATTTCAGCATTCAGCACAGGAGTGAAAGCCTGGTTCACATGCAAAGTGCTTCGCCCCAGCACAAAAAGGCAGCGCTTGACTTGGCTGAAGCACCTGAAATCTGGCCCGGCTTTTATAAACGCTTTCAGCTCCACACCACTGACAGAAGATTAATTAGCCAGGAAGTCCAGAAGGAACACATGCAATCTGAACCCTCCTTGGCTAATCACATAAAAGGAAGAACAAAAGCTGTTCCTTACTGCTAAAACCTCCTCCAGTACCCTTGAGATCACGATATATAGGCACCGCTCTGCTGCTGCGGTACACTGGGATTTATTTTCACAAGGGAAGAAAGAAAAGCTTGTTCAGCCATCAAGGGGCAGAGGCAGGCACTGCCAGAAAGCAGGTCCTCCCACTACTCCAGGCAAGGAGATCCAAATTGCCCCAGCAGCTCCTCTTTCCCTGCTGATGGAGCTCAAACAGCGGTGGGAGAGGATGCCCAGCTTTCCGAGGATATTATTCCCAGCCAACACACGTTCTGAACTGGGAGCGTCATACGGCAGCATCATGCACCGAGGAGCACTGAGCCCTTATTTCTAAGGATAAACATTAAACTAGAAACATATTTTGAACTGTCATCAGCTGCCAGATCAAAGACTCTGCCAACACTTCAAGGCTTATTTTGCAGTCTTCTAAAAACCTCATTTTAACGTTGCCGGAGATAATGAGCTGCAACAGCACTGCTAAGGCAGAGACGTGTCATAACTTATCCTGCACACAGACAATCCTGCCAGTGACTCCCTTAGAGACACCCTTCTGCTGCTCTGGAAAGAATCCTAAAGCAAAACTGCTGAGGAAGGATGGGTTTTCTTCATCACAGGACAACACCGTTTGGGAAAAGGAGCTGTTCCAGCTGCAATAAGTGAACCGACTCAGGGATGTTTTAAGCATTGTGGCAGATCACAGTAGTCACAATAGAGAAAGTATTCCTGCTCCCTCTCCGAACAAAGCATCAAAAGGAAAACCAAAACCAGCAGGAACAGAACAACAACAACAGAACATCACTTCTGGATCAGATGGGAAGCTGCTGCCACCTGCGGATAAAAGGAAGCAGAGACACCTTGAACTACAAACGCTGGATCCCTTTGCGACACACACTGCAGGCTTAAATGCCTTCCTTCAGCGGGAGGTTGAGTCAAACGGCTTAAACACTTTGTTTCAAGGAGTTTTAAAGGTTTTTTTAACCTCTTCCTCCCCCTCATAGCAATAGCCAGCACTGTTTGTTCCTAAACAAGGATGGTTGTGTTCCAGTTATCTGGAAAAAACTGCACAAGAGGAAACATTCAGCAGTGACGACTGTGAGACAAACAGTGGCTGCTGAAAACTTAAAAGCTTTGTCTTAACAGTTACTGCAAGAGCACTGATTTCTAAATGTTTTGGTCATCTTCAAACCCCAAAAAGCTATGGGTTGATGGACTGAAGAGGCATTACCTGAACAGGATGGCACTGTTCATGGTAAACTCCCAAGCATTTGGGAGTCAGAAATTCCCCAGTGAATGCATTCTGCATTTCACAGATAGTTCTGCTGCCATTATCAAGAAATGACAGAAATTACCATTTAAAGATATTTTTAAATGCTGGAGATGTCACATCTACTTTATATTTGTGGAAGAAAGCTGTTATTACTGAGAGTACAAGCATGCTATGTAACAAATAAATTAATTATACGCATCTTAAATCTACTGAAAAGAAGAATTCTCTCAAAACTAGCCAAAGAAATAAAGAGCTCTATGCTTTCTCCTATGGTCCTGTAAGTGGAGTGGTTCAAGTTCGTAACATGGCTCTTTTTTTTTTTTTTACCATAATGTGACGTTATATGAGGCAATGGCTTTATGTGGCATGTTACCAGAGCAATACAGTAACAAAGTGTCCAGTGTTGTTGAGTCATTTAAAGTAAAATCTTCCCGCACAGACTGCCCCCTCCTTTCTGCACTTACAGGCACCTGATTTTGGCATAAATGTCATTACTGGAATACCCCCTGATTTCCGTAATTAATTTCTGTGCATAAAATTGCACCACCACTGTTTATGACCCAGAAAGCACACGCTGAACTTGTGAAGTACAAAATCCACCCCAGCTCTGGGCAGCAGCACTGCCCCACATCTGTGCTCTCCTTCCACTTGTAAACTACCCCTTCTCTCTCTCTCTCTCCCTCTCTCTCTCTAATATATATATAATACATAAATCAGAGGAAATTATCCCTGGACTCGCTGCTTTCGTTAGCCTTGTGATAATATAAACATTCTCCTGACACCTGGATACACCTAATGTTTCATTAGCACCTTAAAAGACTGCTCATACACAGAGCTGCTTCAGATGAGTTCAAACCAACTGCCATGGAAACCTATCTAAACCAACACCTACCTTCATCCACAGCAAAGTGACAGCTCTTGTCGTTGTAGAAAAGAATTTTCTTCTTATCAGGGCAATTCACAAAGATGATCTGGTCCCCTAAAGCCTCGAAAACAAATGCAAAAAAGCAACTCAAAATCACTTCATTTTCAAGCATAAGGTCTCTGATTCGAACAACAGATGCAAATCTTATGCTACAAAAAGCACGACAAACTAGGTAAGATGCAGAATAACTGGCTGGGAAGCGAACTGGGATGGGTTGGCTGAACTGCATGTGCTCCTCACCTTTATAGCTTTCTGTGCATTGGGCAGCCCTTCCTCGATGTCTTCCAAAAGGATTCCTCCCAGCCCTCGCTGGTCATGCTTGTCCAAGAGCCTGAGCAGAGCCTTTTTGTCTTTCAAGTTGTACTTGGGTTTGAAAGCATACTTCCCATCCACAACTTCTATTTTAG
Organism: Lophotriccus pileatus; assembly: GCA_035583135.1. Taxonomy (NCBI): domain Eukaryota; kingdom Metazoa; phylum Chordata; class Aves; order Passeriformes; family Tyrannidae; genus Lophotriccus; species Lophotriccus pileatus. The sequence continues at coordinate 1,811,081 of JAWWES010000133.1, read as the reverse complement.
GATTGTTGACTAGAGCCTGTAACAGAGACAGACATTTTAAACTTTGAAACGGTGCACATGCTCATTAGTTTTATTCTGGTGTGTTTTTGAGCATATCAGCTACCTCTTGAAAGACTTCAGCAAAGTCAAGCTTCCCTTACAAACACCACTGCCAGAGTGGAGGTTTCTGTTCCCCAGAACGAAGGAATGCTACAGTCTGTATTAGTTAGAACCATCCTAGTTTTGCTATGCAGAGACGTACAGGATTCACACTGATGTGAATCTAAGTAGTTTCTTAAGGAGGGAACACCTATCTATAGAGCTTGAAATCAAATAAATGAGTACAATTCCAGTTTATCATAAACCTTTATCTCTCATTAAAATCTAAACGTATGTGTTCTTACCTCACTCATTAACCATTGTTTCTGTTTGAGTCCAATATCTAAATGCTGTGTCTCATCCAAAATCTCTTCGAGGGTTAATGGATGTGTATCACCCCGCTGGTGCCGAGTCTGGAAGAGCAAACAGGATCTATTAGAGCTCTGTAATCACTTTATTCAGCAACTCAATTATCATAAAGTAACTAACACTGGCACCAAATTACACGTTCATCTTGATCAACAGGTCATGAATTCTAAAAGCTGACAGCAGCCTGCAATTCCTGCAAACAAAACCCATTACCCTGGTTGTAAAGTGACCTGGGACAATTAGGATTTCAATAATGGAACAATGTGCTGACAATTTTGTTTACTGACAGCACTTCAACTTTAACAAGCAGTTTCTTGAAATTCTCACTCTTGCAGCAAAAGAATTTTGGAGTTTGAAATATTCAGCATCTTTCAGCTATCACAGGAGAATAAATAATCAAACTATTTAAAAACATGGTGGTTTTATACCAAAACACCATACCTTCATATAATTCACTATTTTAGCAAGAACTCCAAACTTGTAGCCAGAGCCTCCTGAAAGGGCTTTCAAGTTAAACGATCCATTGCTGTGATCTACAAAGGGAGAAAACAAACAATTTTAATGATGCTTCAACACCACCCTGTTGGCTCTGAGCTCTGTCTCCTTCTCACTCTACTTTCAGAAGGTTTCAGAATGACTTCTATGGACAGAAAGGAGGAGACACCCTCGGGATTCTGCCCTAGCACATGTGTTGATCCAGCTCCGCAGAGTTGGCTCTGGAACATTTCTGAGCAGAGCTCCACAAATAAAAAGTTCCTGGGACTTGACCTTTAAGAAAGCAGCAAGTGACTGCAGTGTTATGACCATAAGAGAACATGTTTAATTCGGTGGCTTAACATCCCATAATCATTTACACTATGAAATAATGCACTGCATTGGTTCTGAGATAGCTGAGATGGGGGAAGAAAGTTTCCTTTCCTCCCAGAAGGCATTCGGTGGTTACACAGCAGGTAAAGGAAGGCTGTGATTTTTTTTTTCCATTTGTTTATTGTTTAAAGCAGCTCTAGTGGAGAAATTTATTAAACAGATCTCTACAAATTAAAAACAATTCAACCTGGTGTGTTGCACCACTGGAACAACAATTCAGAATCCCCTCTGTTGTCAAATCTTTATCATGTTGTTTCAAAAATTCTTGCAAGGTTGTTAATGACCATTTCATTAACTCCAGCTCTTAGCACAGCACATTAAATATAAATATCCACAAACCACTATCACAAGCCACGGGCCCATTACCAGCACAGGGTTGCTCAAATCTAATGGCAACAGCTTTCTGGAATTTCAGCTACTCGAGGCAAAGAACATCTTCTCTTTGTCACCACAGGGATTTTTTAATCCACTGGTAATTTCTCAGCACGTTTGACAGGACAACAGGTATCTCAAAGATACTGAGCTCCTACTATTTCCGTGGAAAAATCACTGGAGGGTGAGAAAAAAACAGAATTCTGTTGCTGACATTGTGTTAGGAGGCTTCACATAGCACAACAATTCTAAAATTAGTGTAGAAGAATCAGTATAACTCCAAACTGCTGAAGAACATTTTATTCTGGTTACTAAATTAAGACTAAAAAAAGGGAGAAAAACAAAAGCCAGCTCCCTCTGCAAATACATCCCATAGGGATTTTCCCCTGCAGGGTTCTCTTTTAACATTAAAAATTAATGTATATGCAGGATATTTTATAAATAAATTAAAAAATCATACGTCTAACATCAGACAATGAAGTGATTAAAATACATTCAGAGGTACAGTGAAGAGTTAAGACAACTCATCATGTCTTTATTCTGTCAATTAAATCAGGAAGATTATCTTGTTTAATCTGCCTGCTACAGTTCATGACAGGGGAATCTAAGCACATGGGGAGGCTGGAAATCTGCAGATATTAACACTTCAAACGTCACGGTCTGATGGCTGATTCCAGCACAAAGCAAAGCAGGGTCGTGGCCACCGCTGCACTCCCAGTGCGCTCCGCTGCTAACGAGCTCATCACATCCCAAAAAAACGAGGGCAGGGAGGGTTCTGTTTCTTATTCCAGACTGTAAGAGTCATATTTATGAATGATTTCCTCCTGGGGTTGAGGGCTTGATGCAAATGAGCACAAAGGAAGTTGTCAGCAGCACCGTGCTCTGGCCAATGGTAGGACAGCTCCATCTTAGCTGTGCCATAGGCTGCACTAAAAAAAGGGACCAGAACGGCGCTCTCTCAGCATCCTTTCACACAAGAGGTAGGTGTGTATCATTTTATAACATTCTCTTTGGTTTATCTTGATTACTGAAAGCAAATATGCCTGTAAGCTACGAACCTGCAAAAGCTGCTTGGAATCGGGATGATTTTTCTCTAGGTTGAGCGGGGCTTATCCTGCTGAACGCGGAGGAGCTTGTCTTGCACGATCAGACAGGCACTTTCACCATCTGTGCACTAATGGAAAATTGATGACCACTCCATCTTACAGCAAAGCTAACACCAGCAGCCAAGATTCAGTAAACAAAATGGATTTCATCCTTGCAGGGGACGTGGCTTGTTTCCTGCAGCCTCACGTTGCCTGTGATTGATTCTATATGTTTTTAGAGAAACGCCAGTGAAAGGCTTTTCCTTAAAACAAAGACAGCTCAATCTGAAACGTGAGAAATGTTACCTCCCAGGGGGTATTCCATAAATTAGTCTGCCTAAAAGAGGTCTGTGTATGTGGATGTGTGAGAAACCTGTTCTAGAAATGTGTTATACTGGGGTAGGGAGAAAATCTCGTTGCATATTATTACCTTTGGAATATCAGAGCAGCCAAGAGGCAAATGGACAGGTTAGAATCCATCTGAGATTTGTAAATGCTTTTACCTCAAGATGTCTATTCAGTGGTTGCTTAAACAGGACTTCCCCAGCACTGCATTAAAAGGATTTTTTGCCAGTCATTTCCCTCTGCTCCATGAATACGATTTCAAATAAAGCTGCTCCTCTGCAGTGCCTAAAGATGGTAATGCTTTTAAATTAAAACCTGGTACAGATATTAGAGGAGCCAGTTCATTAAATATTTAACTCCATGCATTTTGGATACATGTAATAGCTGACTTGATTTCAAATCAGACTGGCTGATGATGTGAATTTGAATTGTGTTGTTACAAAATAAGTAAAACTGCAGGAAAACAGCCCATTTTTGACAGCTTTCAAGGACATTAACCTTAGTGCTGTGGTAATTCTGAACACTCAGCAACAGCTACTTCAGTCTCGTATTTTAATAATTAGAGCTATGAGTAGCTCATCTTTATCTGCCTTGCTTTATTCAAATCTAAGGAAATCACCATCATTCTCCTCCTCCTCAAGGAGCGCAAACCAACCTCCAACAAGGCATTAAATTCCACCCCCTGGAATAAAGATGAGTGTGCCCTAATGGTGGCTATGGAATGGGAAGGGGGTGGATGCCGCACTGTGCCTGGCCAGCCATGCCGTGCCCAAGATGGAAAAAAAATACTGAAAACACTCAATTCTGCTTCACAGGAACAGTCCATTTTTTTTGCCCATGTGTTTACAGAGCAAGCAAACTTACATGGAACAGATTCCAGCAAAACCCTCAGTCTTAGAAATCTGTTTACAAAGTTCCAAACAAAACTGCTTTCTTTCCCAAGGATATCCTCTTGCCATTTAAAATACACAATTAAATCCTGCTTATTTTAATTACTCCTCAAAGGGGACTCCAAATCCTTTTATTCAGCCCGCCCTCTCTCTCACAGATTTTCGAATAACTCTTCAGGCCACCCCTTCCAAAACCCTCCTGACTTTTAGTCCCAAACAAGTCGGCTGAGTTTCCTTCCCAGACTGTGACCAAATCAAGCCAGGACTTGACTCAATCCAGGAGTATTTTTAGCTTGGATTTGCTCTGTAAACTTTTGCTTAAGAAAAAACCACCAACAAACAGTTTCATTAATCCTGCCCGTCTCAGTCCTACTTTGTATACTCAATTACTAATTTGTGTATTCAGTTACAGATTTACCAGAGGATACAGTAAGTTACTGCAACTGCTCCAGTAAATGTCTGTATGGAATGCTAATGCCAGGTACCTTCCCAACCACAAAGGTGTTCTGTTTCAATTTAAATCCATTAAAGACAGAAGGATAAAGAACAAAATGCATAATATTTGAACAATAAAAGTAAGACATAGATAGCAAGCTGGTTTGGTTGCATCATCCTGCTTTTCACTATATCCCTTTTTTTCAGTAATTTCACAGAAATGGGGACAGGTGCTTAGAGTGCTGTAAGTCAGCTGCTTTAGTAGGCACCAGCATCACCATGTTCCACCTAAAAACTCCTTGCTATTTCCTCAAGGGAATATGGAGATCTGACTTGACCTCCTTCTCCCACACCCAGTTTTAAACTGCCTGAGAGATTCAAAGGTTATTATGACATCCTACAGCAAGCCATGACAGGGAACCAGGAGTTACTGTGGCTCCTTGGACAATTTTTACTACATAAAGACTATAAACCAAAGGCAGATTTATAAACCAAAGCTAACTTTTGCTTCATCTCTCCCCATACCCCAAAGCAGCCTCTTTTGCTCGGTGCAAACACACAGCACTGGAGCCAGGGAGACATTCCTTCCCTAGTAGTTAGGCAGAGCTGAAAATAAGAAATCAGAACTCCTCAGAAAGGGTTGGGTTTTCCTTGGCATAAATCCCAATGACCGCGGCACCACAAACGGGAATTCCAGCGGTTCAAACCACTTGTACACCTTGAAAGTTACCTTTGTAACCTTCCTGTCTGTGCACAGAACTGAAATAAAGGAGCCAAGCTCCCTCCTTCCTGAATAACTTACACCATGTGATGCCTGCATGAACCAGACACTGCTGAAATAAACGTTCCAGACCAACCACAAAGTTGTGCATTTGGAGTGTGATACTTTTGTGAGTAAATATGAGTATGCAACCATCCATGGCTGTAGGAGGTGTGAGCACTTAGTCTGAGCTGAAGTTTCTTACAGCTTCTGATAAAAATCACAGCATGTCCTTGATTGATAGCCCTCAACAGCTTTGTTTTTGTGTTTCAGCCCCCAAATCTGTGACAGCGAGCACGCTAAGACAACTCCTCAAGAATGGCAACCCTCAACGGCACCCACTGGAATGAGACTACATCCATTTCCCAGTATCTGGGCTTCCAAGTGCAAAAAATCTACCCTTTCCATGACAACTGGAACACTGCCTGCTTTGTTATCCTGATCATATTCATCTTCACTGTAGTTTCTCTGGTGGTGCTGGCTTTCCTCTATGAACTGCTGGACTGTTGCTGCTGTGTGAAAAACAAGACTGTGAAAGACTTGGAGAACGAACCCAATCCTGTCAGAGCCATGATGAACAGCTTCAGGAAGCGTGAAACAGAGGTGGTGTAGGGAGGACTGAGCACCAGCACTTGGAGAACGTTTGACACCTTGACTGAAGCCTCTTGTAACTTACAAATGAGCAAGTCACGTGCTTTTTTGCTTTAGTCTTAAATATAACAGGTTGTAATTTTATCTCTGGATGTGAACTGGAAAAATTGGCAAAAGCTTTCCAAGTGTTTAGCAGAAGGACAATCTGTTGCAGCGCTATGGGGGAAGAAAAAATTTTTGGTTTTAAATGAACTTTTGCTGTTTATATTGAGTGACTAGCATAGAATTTTGTCTACCTGACTGAACAAATGTTGCCTGATGTGCATAAAACCGTGTTGCTTAACTGGAGAAAATGTTTATAAAAATGCTCAGCAGTCTGATCACACACAGCGCAAAGACACAGCAGTGCCGTCCCACCGAGTCAACTGCACAGAGAGAGGACAGACAGACAATGGGTGAGAAAAAACACGGGAGAGAAGGGTGTGGATGGCAACAGACCCCTCAGACAGGACAGAATTAGGTGAATTCTTGCCTTTGGCAGCCCTTTTTATTATGGCTTTCTCGCTTTTAGAAGAGACAGTGGTGGGAGGAAAATTAAGCCAACATGAAATGCATCCTTAAAATGGTCTTTTCTAACCTCCTGTGAGAGTTTAACCCTTTCTCTCTCCTCTTCTCCAATTCCAGAGAACTGCTCTCCCTTTATTTCATATTCAGCCTGGTCAACAATTTCTGGGTGTGAAGACCTGAGTGACCCACTGCCTTCAGAATATCTGCCCCTTTCCATAAAATCCTACTGTAGAGGTACCACTGCCGAGGAGACACAGGAACACTCCTCTGCTCCAAGGCTGCTGCCTCTGTGGCAACCAGTCCAGATGCAGCAAATAATACTCCTGTCACAAGGGAAACAAACCCACCTAAATGGCAAAAAAAAAAGTGACCTCACAGTCCTTCCACGTCCAAAATACCTTTGTGCTACGGCCAGTACATATAATTACCTCTTTTTTTCTGTTAATGTATCAACTCCCTCTCTCAGGGTGAGTATACCTAAGCTCCAGAAGACCTGGACACAATGGAAGGCTTGCTACTTGATTCGTGCTGCTCCTGGCTGGTGAGACGGAGTCACCAGACACCACCCAGGGCACTGCAAACCAGCACAGCGAGTCCAGTGATTCACCCGGAGAAGCAAACTCCCTTCTTTTTTGCAGCCCACAAAACAACACCATGACCGCTGGGACTCTTCATCTCAGATCTGCTTCTCACAGGGAAGCTTTGCCAGAACGAGCCCCGCGTGCAGAGAACGCTCTGAGCTAAAAATCAAACTATAAGCACAATTAATGGAAGCTGATGCCCCAAGTACAAGATAATTTAGGATTCACACCCAGACTTATGATGAAGAAGTCAGCGGCGGTAACGATGACCTTCTGCTGCATATGGCAGCATCAGCCTGGAGTAACCAGTGTCCAGCTCAAGAGAGGCCAGACTAGCCATTAGGATACACTAAACTAACTAATACTTCTCCTTCCTGAAAGAAAACACTGTGGACACTTGCAGCATTCCCACAGGATGCTCACCAGGGCTGCATTCACACACGAAGGCAGCGTGCAGGAAGCACTACGGTCGGCCTCTGCCGTGCCAGCACCGCGTTCTTAACGCCTTCCCGAGAAGCACATGGAATGACAAATCTTGGGACCCGTTCAGCTATTTATTCCCCAGGTCTACAAAGGTGAATGGGTGTCTGCACAAGGAACAGAAGACAAAGGTCTCCCCCTGCACAGCCCTAGAGACTCAGGATGATTCTTTACCATGAAACAGCCCCTGGAGATTTCAGCTCTGGACTACTTTTGGCAAAGACCACCAAGACAAAGGTCTTAAGATAAAGACCACAGCCATGACTTACTATTCATAAATAAAATGAAACAAACAGCTTTGATCTATTTCATTTATTTTGCAGTTACTGTTCTGAACTGAATACACAAGGCAGTTTTGAATTTTATCAAGTAACTTGCTGGAAGAATGATTTTAAATAACAATAGTAATCACTCCATAGTAATCACTGTAGTAACAGTGGGAAGTTTAGAGCCAGTCTTCACACAGGGGCCAGATTTAGCCACGCAGTCATTTGAAGATTAGCACAATCTCCATACCTCTCCTCCCCCAAAAAGTGACAAGGGCAGGTTCTCTGAGTCACAGAATCACTGAGAGAGGATTCCGTGGGCGTTACATATCACTGCCAACAGGCAATCACACACTTATGATCTTTGTGGTCACTACACAACAAAACTAGGACCGATCACCTTAATTTTTGTTTCTTTGGGGAGGTGGGACAGGGATTCTTCGACATCAAGGTTTTATTCCACCTCCCCAGACCTACCCCTGACACCCCCATATCCCAACAGCCACCTGCCAGTCTGACAATTCAAATATAAAGCAGGTCTTGAAGCAAAGGACTTTGACTCTGCAGCATAAAAATGTAATATAAACCTTGAAACCTTTCCGATACTGTCTGGAAGGAAGCCAGCAGCATGAAAGATCAAGTGTGTTTCCTCCCAGCCACAGTGTGTCCTTATTCGTGCAAGCTCATTGTCTGACAGTCACAAAAGCACTCAAAGTATCTCTCAGCCCACAAAACCACAAAAACGAAATTAAAGATTCCTCATCTCCTCAAATCCTCCAGATCAGACTCACACTTGAACCCTCCATCCCCTTCATGCCTCCCCACCCCTTTTTCCCTCCTAACTGCTCTCACACAGGAGACACAGCTTAGGTTAGTCCACTTGGAATTTTATTTTATTTTATTTGGAGAGCGTGGCAAAGGGATGGACGGAAAACTGGCCTCCCTTGATTTATTTTAGAATGTCTGGCTGAACTTTATTAGGTGCCTGAGAAGATGCAGATATAGACGCTCTACTCCTCCCCTCAGACAGAAGACGCTTTGCTCCTCCCACCGTCCTTGACTTTTTTCTGTTGTTTTAAGCTCTTCACTTCTTTTGGACTTTAGGAGAGTGCCACGTGTGGTATTATTCAAAACATGAGAATGCACTGAGTTTGCACAACAGGGTATTTTGTAGTTTTAGCAACTCCTTATGTTTGATCTGACCTTTAGAGTGCACTCAAGAACTGCCACCGCTTTCAGAGTAAATCCTCTCGCTCCAGTGCACTTTCCACACACTCCCACTATTTTGGTGCTGCTTTATTAACTGCTTAGTTGATACTGAGACATGCATTACCAGTGTCACCATCCCAGGGAAACCACAAAACTCCTGAGCAAAGCAGGCAGAAACCTCTGGAGGCCCTGGTGCTCGTGACCAAAGCACAGCTCCCAGGTAAAACAAGGACAACTGCTAAATACAACACACGAGCCAGACAAGATGTACCTTGCAAAATCCATCTCGTGCATGGGTAGGCCTCAACTTACAGTTCACTAAATGTTTTAGCTGCTCCTTTGCCAGAAATAATCATAGAATCACAAAATGGTTTGGGCAGGAAGGGACCTTAAAGCTCACCCAGGTCCAACGCCCTGCCACGGGCAGGGGCACCTTCCACTAGACCAGGCTGCCCCAGACCCTGTCCAACACAGCAAAGACAGAGAAAATGAATGAAATCACTGCTTGCCCAGCAAGCACAAAAATCCAAAAACCAAAGCCCAGCTTCACATGAATTATTTCGGCAACAGCAATTCATCCAACGGAGTCACAGGATGAGGCTTAACAGATATGCACAGTAGGGAATGTCTTTTTTCACACTGTGCAAGCATTTCTTAAGAAAAAGCACTTATTTAAGAGAAAGAACGGTAACAGCCACCATCTAAACTCACAGATATAATGTTACTCACATTAACAAACCATAGCTTAGAGGCAGGCAGTGGGAAACACCAAGCAGCTACTGCACAGGAGACTCTCACCCACCTGAGTTTTGTTTTGAGCCGGAGGAGCCCCCTTGCTCTACCTTGGCTTTCTTCTTCTTGGAGGCAGAGGAGTCCGAGGACAACGCTGGGCGTTTCTCTACGGCAGGCGTGGAGAGGGCTCGCTTTTTGAACAGCTCCCGCTCCCTCAGCAAGCTGGGATCCATGGCTCTGCCCCAGGAAAAAGGCGAGAAATGGGTGTCAGGGTCAATCAACAAGGTATTTAAGAGCGGAGGTATCTGTTTATCACGGAACATGCCGAGTTGAAAAAGACGTATTAAGGGTCGAGTACAACTTAGCCCCGCACGGGGCATTGCAAGAACCCCACCATGTGCCTGAGAGCGTTGTCCAAACGCTCCCTGGACTCTGCCAGGCTCGGTGCCGTGACCGCTTCCCGGAGCTGTTTATTTCTTGTTCGCACCCTCCTCCCCCTGTGCGCGGACTTAAAACACAGGGGCTAAGGTGGTGGAGCACCACCCGGACCCCAGGGGCGGAGAATGGGACTGGTGTGTTCGCCCCCAGGGGTGGGAGAGGCGAGCACCGGCACCCACCGCCCGCGTCAGCGGGGGCAGCGGCGCAGGGGACAATGTGGCAGCGCGGCCGGAAACCACCGGCCCGAGGGGCGCCCGGCTGCCCCGATACCCGCGGGCAAGAGGCCGGGGAAGCCTTCCCCGTGTCCGCCCCCCGATCCTCTCCCGGTCCCAGTCCGCATCCCTGCCCCGCTCCCGTCCCGGTCCCCTCCGCGCGCCCCCCACCCCTCACCCGCGCGCCGCCGCCGCCTAGCGGGCCATGCTGCTCCCGGCAGCCCCCGCGCGCACCACCCCGGAAACGGGCGGGGCGTCGCCACGGCAACGCGGCCCCGCCCGCCATTAACCCCTTCGCCCCCCCCACTAACAAAGTTGTTTATTTTTATATTTTTTTTTTAATTTAACATCGGATTTCACACAGTAAAAAAATCATAAAGAAGGGGGAAGAGAAAAAGGGTAGAACAGGAGCACTTAAGCCCCCCTAGAAGGAGGCAGCAGGCCATGCTGATAATGCTCATGATACAAAAAAAAAAAACAAACCATCTTTATTTCTCTATTCAGCTGAAAATCCCTTTTCTAGTTTCCGTTTTGCACTTCTTGGTCTGGGTTACAGGGAGAACGGTTGTTGCTGCTGAGGTCCCAAACCATTCCGGCACCCTCCTCTTGGAAGGAAGATGAGAGTTCTGGAAGGAAATGAATAAACAGTGAAGGAAACACACATTAACAGCTCTCTCAGTTACACAGCACTACTCCTCAACTTCATGCTCACCTGGAGACAGGAGCTGTTTAAATTGTTTCTGGTAGACTTATGACTTACTTAAGTCCAACACCTCATTCAAGTAACTGAGGGATTAAGAATCAAACTCTAACAGAGGGGAGAACCAAGGCTGGAAAATATTTGCACTCACAGCAAGATCTAGCTTCAAACTGAAGCATGTAGTAGAGCAAGAGGCGCTGGTCAGAGACAGCAGCTCCTTTTTTAATGAAACCACTAATGTCTGCTCATACAACTTCTGTTTCTATAGACAGCAGTGAAAAAATCCTAAGTGGGATCAGCATAGTCTCAAAACCCTGTACCTGAAAGAGAAAAAAATGAACCAAAGGTCCTCTTCAAATGTTGGAAGCATCTGCCATGAGATAGGTGATGAGATGTAGATGTACTGAGAGGGAAAGAAAGGGTTCCTGCAGCAGGGTGTTGATGTCTAAGTGGGATATTCAGGCACAGCCAGGACAATAAAAGCAAAATGGCATCACTGCATTAGAGAAGTGGGCTGGACAGGTTTTAGGGACAGTCAAGAACCCAGACAGAAGCTGGGAATTTGGTTTGTTGAAGATCCCCACACAAATCAGCAAGTCAGGGCTATGCTACAGGCAGTCTCACCTTGGGCTGAGAGTCAGCAAACAGTTCATCCTCCACAGGGTTGAGGGCAGGCGGGTTAGAGGAGGTCACAGTGATGGGCTTCGGGGGGCCTGCCGCCCCTCTGCTCCCTGCCTGGCTGCCATCCACACACCCCACAGCCTTCCCATGGGACAGAAAGGAAGGAGTTGTGTTACTTGTGTTCAAATGTGTTTTTACAGCAAAAGTTTTAGTTAACAACAGCACAGTGGGCACGGAGATGTTAACTTTTTTTACATGATCCTGCTCGGTCACAGGTTGGAACAGCCACCCTCCGATTTCTGGGTCCTGTGTTACACATCCCTGTGTTACCAAAATCCACACTTATGGAAAATCTACCACATGCTTTATTAGACTAAGAACATCTGTTTACTGAAGCCAAAGGCACCATGTGCAGATGGGTTTTCTCTGCTCGTTCCTTGGATGTGAATTGATCCAATTACCCTGTAAAAGCAGTGTCAGGCTGTTCAAATCCAAGAACATCCATTAACAGATTTAAAAGCTGCTTGCTACAGGGAATTATTAGAACCAGGATATTTTCTGAAGAAGTAAATAAAGACTGTTTGGATTTGCTTTTGGATTTGCAGTCTACTCATTTGTAGAATATTAATTTGATTACTAATGGCATATTATTCCTGTTATTAGCTCCAGGAGCTAACAGGAGCAGGAAAAAGTGTGATTACAGCTCAGGCAATTGGAGTGCCAAGAGGTCAGCTGCAGGAAAGAGGAGGCTCAGACACAGATATTGCAGAAAGAAAATAGCACTAAGGCATGCAAGAAAAATCAATTTGGTAAAATCGTAAGGCTTGAAAAATTGTTTGAGCCAGTCAGCCCAAAAACATGTAAGGAACAGACATGAACTCCCAGCACAGGCAGCAGGATTCACAGTTTGTCTTTTTTTTGTTTTGGTATTTTTTTTTATTTTTTACCATTCCCACCCGTAGCCACTCAGTGCAGGGTGCCATTTGTACAAGTTGCTGAAGTGGGACAGGGGACACACAAAGGTCAGTGGAAAGCTCAGACTGTCTTGGACTTGTTCATACAGCAACAAAGAGCTCCTTATTTCCCAGTATTTGTCCCCAAGGAGTCAGGCTAATGTTATTAGGGCTATGCTCATCAGTTTTAAGCAACAGAGAAATCCAAAGACTCAGACCACTGGCTGGCCTTGCCTTTTGCTTTTTCATCCTCAACTGCCCTGCTTTCTGCATAGTAAAATCTCTTTTCCCACATCAAGTTGGTGATCAGGTACTAATATACAGAAGCAAGGCAAATGCATGGCCTGGATTTGGTGGCTACGAGTGATCCAGCTTATCCAAGTTTTCAGATGGGGAAGTACTCGGAATGTGTGTGACAAATCACAGCTAAGCTGCACAGGTCTGACTTCATCCTAGGTCAATATTTTTCCAAAAATAATCCTGTTTCTGCTCTGAGCATTCTTCTGAGGAGATGGACGCAGTTCTACTCAAAACTGAGTGAGAGATGGATTGGGAAGATGAGACACTAAGCACTGCTGGAAACAGCAAAGGGCTGTTTGTCTGCTCCTACAAAGGAAACATTCTTTTACACAAAAACAGTTTTATACCTGCTTTTACTAACCTGTGTTTTATTCCACAAGGCACCTTCTCTGCTTGCTTGATCTGCTCCTGTTTTTTCCTGCTGCTCTTCTGGCCACACCAACTTCCTTTTGATGGCTAAGCCACCTTGGGACTTATTTCTATCCTCTTTCTCCAATAGTGCAATCATCATCTTGATGAGATACAGCTCAATATTTGCAGGAACAAGTTTTCTAATTACTTGAATTTTGGTAGTGTCTTGGAAAAAAAAAAAAACACAATATTGACTGGCTGTTGAGCTTCTTGCCCCTTATTCAGTTATGCTGTAAAACACATTAGTTGTCCCTCATTAAGGCATAGGATGGATTAAGGCATGGAAAAAGATAAGAAAATAAGACCATGTATGAGTTTGACTCATAAGATCTGGGATAAATTCTTGGTGTGTTTTCTGAGGATGTCAGTACTACTCGGTCAGACTGGTGTTTTTTCCCCAGAAACATCTGAGTAAATAGAGATTTAAGAGAGATGCTCAGCCTTTTCCGTATGACTCACCTGAGTCGATGGGAGGATTATGGATAACATCAGTAATGAGTTGTTGAACTTCAGGAGTCAATCCTGCTCGCTCCAGGCTGACAGGGAAGCCAGCTTTCATGGCCTGCAACAGGTGAGTGCCAACCACAGCAAGAGGCAGAGATCTGCTCTCACTTATAGCCCTCTGGGGAAACAAAGGCAGAAAGGATTGACATGGCAGAATGCTCTGAAGTACAACCAAAACCCTGGCAACTTCCCATTCCCTAAAAACAAATCAGGAGATACCAGCACACAGCAGTGCAACAAAGCTCCCCAAAACACTGCCTTACTCCTCATAGTTCCCTAATTTCTCTTCCAGCTTGTCAAGAATGTTTTTCTCTTGAAGCTACTATTTCACAGCTTAAGCGCAACATCTCACCCTGAACTTGAGACTAAGTAGCTGTGGTGCACCTGACCTTCCAGAGGCCCACACAATTCCCAACATCCATGCAGGACATGGGTAACAGCACCAAAACAAATCCCTCATTTTCACATGTTGAATTCTTCTCTTAAAAGCATTTGCCTCGAAGAAAAACATCTCAAAATCCACTGACCCAAACTCTTACTTCTTAAGGAGAGATTTCCAACTGGAAATCTGTACTTATGCTGAAATCTGTCTTGTACTCCTCAAAAAAACCAGGTTTCAAGCTTCTACTCATTTCTCCCCAGGGAACACACACACTGTGCATATAATCATCAGGATGGTGGATACAGAGCATCAAGTTACCCATTAATAATTGTATAAGTATTTGTTGTTAATTTGTCCTTAGGTACACTTAACTGAGGGACCACCTGACAAGGTTTACCCTTGGGAGGGGCAAAGCAAAGCCAGGGCCTCCCCAGGGAAGAGCTTACCACAGACAAGTTTTTCTCTTGGAACAGGATGTATGTGACGTGCTCTGAGGGAGAAAGGGCTCTAGCACACTTCCAGGGAGATGCTTCTTTCTGATCTTTAGGTGCAGATGGGGGGAAAACATCAGCCTAAGTGAGATAAAGCAAAATTAAGAGAATTATATCCCAGTGACAATCAATGAGTCACCCTCCCATCATCTGAAGTTACCTGAATAAGTAACATTAACAGAATCATTCACCTCTCTGGAGGTTGGTTTTGACCCAAACTCAGTGTTCTACAAATGAAGCAAAGAGGGAATCCAGGTGGATACCCACATGCTCCCATCTTCTTAAAACAAGCACGAGGCTGTCTGCTTGGACTTGGAAAAGAAAACCAGGCAGAAAAAAAAAACAACCCAATGTCCAGGTCAACACATCATCTTAGGTATTGCTCATTCTGTGTGAAAGTACTCCATCAGAACAAACTGGGGCATTCAGTCTACTGCTTAGCATGAAAAACTCCTCTATTTGAGCTAAACTTTTTCTCAACACAGATTTATTGAAAACAACTCAGAATCCAGGAATGCTTTTGATTCCCATTCCTAGATCATAATGCCTTTTTTTGTGAGGCAGAAAGATGACTCGATGGAGTCCAATAGCTGCAGACCAAAATACAACAAGGCTCTTGCAAAAGTAATAGACACTTCAAGTATGCCCTACCTGTAAATTATTTACTTGGCAGAAGTCCTTAATTTCAGTCAGAAGAGGGATCAGCATGGTGGACTTGGCTTCAGATACACCATCAATTTTCTTCACATTCTCAACACTCGTAGGCCTGGTTTGGGATGAAGAATAAAAAAGCCGTGGAAATGTCCCATGCCAATACTTGCAAACATCAAGTGTCTGTGAAGGACCCACACACCTCTTAATAGAAACTTGAAAGTATTATTACTGTACCCTTATGACTGCAACTAATGAAGTTCACCGTTTGTACTTCAAAATCATCGAGCTTGACCACAATTAAACCTTCATGTTTGCTGCTTAATACTTTGGAGAATCAATTTACCACAAAACACGTTTATTTGCCTCTACCTCCCACACAAGCCCCCAGCTCTCCCATGCAGTAACAACATACACATTCCCAATATATTGTTGTCCAATGCCTTTTAGTAGCTGGGGGAGAAATTTGGATGCTTTATCCCCTCTCCCAGGAGAAGCAGAAAGGGGATTTGTGACTTGGCTTGCAGCCTCCCCAGTTTGTACAACATGTCTCCATGCTGGCTTTACCTTATCTGGGCCATCTCCACCAGGACTTTATTGGTTGCCAGGACAGCTGGAGGAATTTCCTTCTCATTAGCTACCTTCTGTCTAGCAGTCAGTAGCTTGCCATACAGAGCAGCCTGGGAAGAAGAAAGCCAAACTCTCATGAAGCAGTTCTACATCACTCAGAGGTGTAATTAATACAAGAGGAAAAGTTATCACTTCCCTGATCTTTCCATTAATACACAAAAAAACTTGCAATCCTTTAATCTGTCCTTACATATTTAAATTCCTCTTCTAGGACTTTTATTCAAAACAACTCAATTTTAAGAGCTGTTCAAGCCAGCTGCTCCAACATAGGACAACTGTGATTTGCAGGTTTACTGCAATTCAGAGATATCCTCCTTATGCCCCCAAAGAAAACTCTTACCTCTAGATCTTTTTCTCGGGATGAAACAACTGGTTCTTGGGGCTTCAAAGGAGATTTCACTGGTGAACGCCCTGAAACACTAAAAAAACCACAAAAACCCACGTGTGAAGCAAGCCTTGCATTAGATCAGTTTATTCAGAGTTTAGCAAATACAAGCTCCAAAAAGCAGTTGTCCACTCATGACACAATTCTGATGCCATCCCACCTCACATTTTTCCCCATGGAGAACATTAATCCTGGCAAAAAGCATTAATAACCTGAACACCATCAGTGACAGGGACACAGCTGCTGTGCTCCACGTGGAATTAGTACACCTCCCAGACTCAGGAACATTTGCCCTTAATTAGTCTGCCATGATTATACTGCTGTATCTGTTAGATGTGCAGACATACTGGAGTAAGAGCATCCTTTCCTAAGCACAGTGCAAAATAACCTTTGATTTGGATTTTAGCTGTCCCTAAAATAATTTATCTTCCCAAGGCTGCAGTGGCAATTATTCATTTAAGTGACACAGCCACTTTTCCTGTCATCTGCCAGCATCAGAATAGTGGCCTGAAGGAGGAATCCACTCAGAAATACAAGGTGCATTTAATCTGAAGCAGCACATGAGCCAGGAAAACAAATTACTTGGCCTGCTTTTTGCAAAAGGTTATTTGATTTCTTTTGACCTGAGGGAGCCTCAACTTAGTATTAGTCTTCTCCAGACCAGCGTAGAAAGGCAAAGTCCTTAACCGATGTTAACTGTTGAATGTTCTAATAGCTCAAGGTGTTGAAATATAATGCAAGTTTTAGGCACTTGCCTTTTTTTTAATGCATTAAACATTGTCACAGCCACTTCATGGGAGAAAACTTATTTTAAGGATCACTCCACAATCAATATCCCTATTAACATAGTCAGAATTAGGGAATTCTGTTTTAATTTCAAATACTGTACCTGTTAAGCACGTTATTGCTTCTTGGAGGAGTATTACTTTTTTTCTCATATGAAAACATCTCGTATAAAGACATCTATAAAAAAAACCAAAACATAATAACAAGACAAATGCTGATTTACCATCTTTTCACTGAGATTGCTGTTAGCAGTAAAATATTAATTTTACTTATACATTTGCAAGGGTTTTTTTTTAAATGAAATTTTAAAAAAAAAATTTTAAAGGATGCATCACAGTGCAGGAGGGTTGTGTACTGGTACAAACCTGCTTGACTGGTGACTGCATTGTTCCTTTGGTGCCTGGGGAGCGCTGCGCAGAGAGCACAGGTAAAGGTCTACTCCTGTAATGAAATTAATTATACCTTCATCAAATAAAACCAAGTCATTTGTACAGTCACATTGCCCTTAAAAAAAAAAAACTAAGGTTTTTCTAAGCAAACCAATTTCAAGTTTTTGGTGACAAACAGAACTTTCATGACAATGCTTGCAAGAGTTTGATTTTAAAGATCCCATTAGTGGAGAAACCAAATAAGTACCAATTTTTTGGGTTTACACTAAGCACACAGCTTTCACCATTGCTTATTGGCAAAATAAGAAACCAATTTTTAAATTCTAGAAGACAGAAGCTGAAAGAGTCACAAGTGTATTAGAAGGTAAAAGAAAATTGGTACTTTATCATCACCTTTATTAGCAACTCTGTGTAGGCACCAGAACAGGCTCCATTAGCCAGAACTGAAAAGCTTTGTTCTAATATTATTTCCTGATGCAGCATGCAGCAAAGCCCCTGCAACCTCCAGTTAATTATTCTTTCAGTTTTTGTAAGAGACCAACCCAGCACTCTATTTAATTTAACCAGAAGCAAAAGCAAAACTAAAATTTCACACACTCCCCTGTCCAACCCTGCCACCTCCAAAAGCAGGTTTCAGAGACAGAGCTGTTGTTAGTGAACAAGTCCTCAGTTGCCATAATTACCTTCTAGAAGGCCTCTCCAGATTAAGGTCTTCACTGGACTGTAACAGAAGACTTGGATTTGAGGCAGACCCAGCTGCTGACAGCCAATTTCTACCCTGTAAGAAAGACTGTGTGGCTTAGCTCTGGATTTGAGAGCTCAGGGGAGCTCTGAAAGGGTCATTTCACACCCAAAAGTACCTTCTGGGTGAGCACACAAACGGTTGCAAACTTGTTATGCCCTGAGACTTCTTTGAGGAATCCTTCCATGATCAGCTGCTGGCAGAGCAGTTTCCACCAGTTCTCCGGCCATTCTTTCCCACTGCCAAAGAGGGGGTGCCTTCGGAACCGTTCCGGCAAGTATTGGGAGTTCTGAAATTTTTGAAAGAATCACATTTGTCCAGTCCTTGTGGAATCAAGTTTCAAATATAACCCCCAAACCAAAAACCTGAAAAGTGAGGAGCCTCCTCTAATCTAATCCACTCCTGTACTTTCTGCCAAGGCTGTGACAACATAGATTATAACTTTCTTTTTCAGTAAAAGCCCACACCAACCTACACTTACATCACAGAACTATTAAAACATCTCCCTTCATATATGAGGTTACAGGAATGACCCAGCCATCCACAGCAAAGGTATCAAGTCATCCAGTGCAGTTTGGATTCAACCACTTAAGGTCAATGTAACATTGCATGAGTTCCAACAGAAGCTGTTTGTTATCCACTCAGTTTTTGATTTACAAGAAACTACAGCAGTAAAAATAAGTTTACATGTCCTGTTGAAATCCCAGAACACAGATACTAAGCCAGAAACAAGTTCATTACACGTTTGCTTTACTCCTCCTCCAGCCTTCATTGCAGAGTGTTTTTTGTTTGATTTAAAACACTGCTGATCTACTCTTATCTTACCAACAGTTCAGGCTCTATAAAAGCTGATTAGCTTCTGTCTGATGTGTTTTTATGTCCCTGAACTCAGAGCCCAACTATTATTTCAGCCTAGAAAAGGCTATTTTTGTAGGCACTAAAAGGCTATTCTGGATTTGCAGTGTAAATATGGCATAAGCTTCACTTATTCCAGTGATCTCATAAATTAAGTCATTCACTGAAATCTGTTACAGAATATTTCTCTCCTAGACATGCTTGTGTGACAAGCAACTTTAATGTCTTATTAAAAGGTTAAAAGTGGACATAATTCACCCAGTTATCAAATACTAGATAGAGGTCATTCTTTTTCTCCTCGGTTTGTAAACATAAAAAGTGATTGTGCTCTTATTCTAATTTTATTTCCAGTGAGTTTCTTACTTAGTATTTCAAACAAGTTGTAAGTAAATATATGCAGAAATCCTTTATGTTCATTCTAGTATCCTACTCCTCACCTCACTACTCCAAGTCAGCCAGCAGCACAAAGCCACAGTGGAAGCAATCATTTGCTTTATTCAAACATAAACCAGCTATTTTTAAACTGTTAAATGTTTATTCTTCATCCTGAAAAGGCTGTCCCTTCCAAGATAATCAAAGCAGTGCATTTTCATAACAAACTTTAAGGACAATCATCTTGTTTGTTGCAAGGGAAGTGATGCTGAGCAGCCTCACTGCTGGTAGTTAAAACTCTTTCTCTCCATACAACCGTCCACCTCTCCACGAAAAACAGTATACACATGTGCGCATGGATGTGAACTCATGTACTGTCTGGTGTATTAGTCAAGAGGGACACAGCCCCTCCAATCTCAGAACACATCCAAGGAATTCGACTCTCACTTACAGAACCCCGGAGAAGCAGAATGGGCCTTCTAGTCCCAAACCTCTCTTCCAGGGCAGTCACTGCAGACAGCAGCTGATGAGCTTGCTTCCCAAAATCCTGCAAGCCACCCTCGCAGTCACTGGGGGCTGCAAGACAGGAGCTTCTGGAGGCAACAAAGAAAACCAAGTTTAATATATACAAATCGAGTCTGCTTTCCCTTGTTCTAAATATTATTGGTAGCTAACGGAAATAACCACCAGTGATTTACTTAGTCCCACATTTTCAATCCTAGTATTCTACACTTAAGACATGTTTAATTATTTATGTCAGTGTAGTTTCAAGTGTCTCACACAGCTGTCCAATCCAAAAATAAGCTGTTCTTTCTAGTACCTGCTGTTACAGAACATTGTCCCAGAAATCTTTGGAATGGACTATTTAAATATTTTGACTGGTTTAGGCATGTACAACATGGTTTTTAATTACACCTAATACCCAATAGGTTTTTGTCTGTTTCTCCAAGAAAACAAAGGAAAAAAAAATAATGCATTTATTACTGACTGGAAGAACCCATTGAAAAGTTAGTGGCACATGTCACTTCCAAGGAGAAAAAGGAATCACTATTCCAAGTGATTTCAGTTCTGCAACACAAGTTCACCATTTGGCTCTTTACTGGCACAGCAACAGACTGTAAAGATTGAAATGATGATCTCTTAAATTCTCCTTTAGGTATTGTAGAGGCCAAGCAAAGATTTCCTAATTCTTTACATACTGAAGTATAGCTGAGTTGATCTCCATTTTCCAGAAAGCAACACAGCATAACATCTTGTCTTGGATCAGAAAGCACCAGGTTACCAGCAAGAACAAGGAATCCTTTACTGTAACTTCGGGGAAAGCTTTACTATAACTACAGGAAAAACTGAGAAAGATATTTCTGCTCATGCCTCTGACTACTGACCCCCTGATTCCCTTCAGCATATGCATGAGATTATTATCAAGGCTAGAAGAACACACATCAGCACATGCTGTAACAGGAAAACAGATCCCTGGACACTGGGGCAATTTTAGCCCACACCACTTGCAAATGTCCTCTTTTGGGATTGATTACCCAACAGGGCTTAAACTTATTAATAAAAGAGTATTCCCAGTTTCAGAGTGTTGCTTAAAGCCTTATAGGAACTGTGACCATGCTCTGTTCCAGGCTGTCCCACAGCTTAACTTAGAACTTATGGCTTGCTCAACTCATTAGGAAAAAGGTTAGAGAGTTGTTCTAAAATATACCTCAGGCTGAACATCTGCAAGATCAGATGCATAAAAGCCAATTATTTTAGATAATTTGCCTTCTAAGTCATTCTGAGAGAACATAACCTCCAATATCAGTCTTCAGGGAAGAAAGCTTACCTGGACCTGCAATTATCACAGCATTGGTCTGTGTCCATGATGCCAGAGGAAACCTTTCGGAGCCGTTTGTCTTCAAAATGAGACAGGATGATTCTACCCAAGGGAATGGAAGGAATTCAATAAAGAAACCGAGAATTTACACATGAAATTTATTGCAGAAAACTGAGTTGAAATCAGCATCATTAATTAATTCACCAGGGAACCAATTATTTAGCTTTGATTCCTCTGAAGAAAAGGTTTGGGTTCTTTAAAGTAAATAAGGAAATGATGTATGTGTACAAGTGTGCTGAAGGTTGTATTTTTGATACTGCTTATTAATATAAAAGGGAATGTTCTGTGCTTGTAGAATATACTGAGTGTACATACAATGCCTTCTGGTTACAACCTCCAGCTGTGACCAAGTTACAGTAGCTCTTGTCAGAGCTGCCTGAAATGACAAAGCATTAAAGCAGGTTCCAGCACTCACTTCCTCCTGCAGCTGTTGGACACAAGGTACTTCTCCATTTTGGCCAACATCTTCAGTTTGTACAATCGGAACTTCTCGTTGCGGATCTCGTTTATGAGGCGCCTGTCAGCCAAGGGGAAAAGCGAAGATCCTTAAATACTCACTACTATTACCTTGTCTCACACCAAAAATGAGATGTGCCAGGAATTCACCAGGAACAGCTAGAAAATATATCCTGCAAAACCCAGCCCCAAGCTGCCTGCCTGCTTCTCCACAGCCTTGATCCTCAGAGCACGGGACATACTCAGAAAAAAAAGCACTTTTTTCACATTCTTCTAAATATTATTCCATCAGAATATTAGAACTTCTTCCAACCTCACAGGCTACTGAACTTCAGAGATCCACCCACACCAGAAGGCACCAAGGAGGAAGAAAAGGGCAGGGTGCACGGAGAGCTGCTTCTCTCATTCCCTAGTTGTCCAATCTCTGGCAATTTGTCATCACTTCCAGATTGCAAAATATGCTGGGATATCATCACTCTTCTTTTAATAACTTCATAGGTGGCATGTTAGGACATATCTACCTGTTGCCTCATTTAATATCCTTCATGGTAATCACTGGAAGCATCCAACTGAGAAAATAACATGGGACCACTTGATAGGAATACAGAACACTCGTTCTGTCCCTGCCCTGAGCTGCTGCACCAGCCAAACCCGAGCTACCACCTGCACCACATGGCATCCAAAATTGTCCTGGTTGTGTCAAATCAGTTGTCCCCAGCCCTTTACCTGTTACAAGCCAAGTCTGTCGCAGTCCACAAGACGTGGCAGGAAGCGGCAAGCCCATCACGGCCGGCTCTCCCTATTTCCTGGTAATAGGATTCCATTTCCTTCGGGGCACCATAATGAATAACCATCCGGACATCTGCTTTATTGATGCCCATTCCAAACGCCACTGTAGCCACAACACACTACAACAAAACAAGAGGCCACATGCTGGATGTTTTCGAGTGAGCACAAAGAATACACCTGGATTTAACGTTCACACTCTTGGTGACAACTTGTTGCTCCAGACTCAAAATTCAGCTTAAATTGCAACAGCTTCAGACTCACACGTGGCTACCTTAAGTCTGATTTTGTTCACAGCACAGCCATAGGATTATAAACATGAGAGGAATGATGTGCTGTGGGAAATGCAGCAGTGTTTTCAAGTAGCTGTTCTCAAAAGGTACAAAATGTATTGTGAGAAGGAACACAGGTCCCAGGATAACACTGCTGCCTAGGAAAAAAGCAGCTCACAAATTACGATCATGTTGTTCCAGCTACCACTATTTTTCTTAGATGACATGCATTTTTTAAGGGAATTACTATAGAAATTGCAAAGATAAGCTAGGAATCTTAGCACTGTCAGCATAGGTCAGCAGGTTTTTTGCCCAGAAATTTTCCAGACAGAGGAAACCTGTAACACATGCTCATAGTCCAGAATTCTTTCTACCACCAGAAACTCTGCAGTTATAAATAGAACCAAATGGATTTAGTTTCCTCCATACCTGAATTTCATCCCTCATGAACCGGTGGTGGGTGTCTCTCCTTTGCTTGTTCCCCATTCCAGCGTGGTAAGTACCACAGGCCACGTTGAGTTTATTCAATTCAGACACCACCTGCTCAGTGGCCTTTCTTGTAGGGCAGTAGATGATAGTGGAGCCTTCAAACTTATACCCAGAACTGCTTAAAATAATAGCAACATGTAAAGAGACAGAACAGAGGAAGTCATCCAACCTGCAAGAAGTCTGAGGGAATCAACAAAACCAGTCTTACCTTCCTTCCCTAATTAGGAACTGCTTCAAATCCCTACAGATATCTCCACTTTGTTGTCCAACTTCCAGGTACAGGTTAGGTCTGTCAAAACTAGTACAGGTAACCTGGGGATCCCTCAGGTTCAGGCATTTCACTATGTCCTCTCTAATTGAGGGACTTGCAGTTGCAGTCAAAGCAACAATGGGAACCTGCAATGAGAAGTAGAAAAACATCCATGACCTTCCACTGCTTTCTTTTTTTAACCAAAAAGCTCCATAGGAAACTGATACAGAAAGTAAACAGGCACTTGAATGAGTTTATGATCACTGGGTCAGTTCAATTATTTGAAAAATGTAGTTAATATTCAGCTTTCCTGTTCTAAGAGAACAGATAGGGATAGAATTCCTACAATATGAAGTTTTATTCAGAAGTTTCTGGTAGCTCAATTTCAGAATATCCTTCATTTAAGCATTTGGAAAAGAAACCACAAAGCCCAGTTACTGACAGGGAACGCTCGAACTCCAAGCCAGCATGGTCAGTACACCCAAAACACATTAAAAAAACTGCTGTTTCTAAACTATCACACAAAATCCTTCTTTTATTAGAAATCCAACATATCCAAACCTCACCATTGGCAGGGCCTTCTTTAGCAAGCCTAAAGTTCTAAAGGAGTTTCTGAAGTCATGGCCCCACTCAGAGATGCAGTGAGCTTCATCCACAGCTATGAGGGTGATACCTGGTGGGCACAAAACCACAGCACAGACATGTGAACTGCCTACAGCACTAGAAACTCAGTTCCTTGCTAAAACAACTCTTGGAGTTTCCATGCCTTGATTTTACTCAGTGACCTGTCCACCAGCTGCATTACATTTGCTAAAAAGAGCATTTGTAAGATGCATTACCATGTTTGAAAACTCTGTTACATTCAGTTAAAGAACAAAGAAGTACAAATACTAAAAGGCTAAAATTTTTAGTGTTATATATTTCAATTCCCATGATTCAATCAGTGTTTTAGCACCTCTGTTTTCAATCAATTGCCCAACATTCCCAGGCCAAGATCATGCTAGAGACAATACTCACTTTTTTTTTAATCAATGACAGAATCTCATGACACCATTTACAGTCACCACACTACCCTCACCAAAAAAATGGTGAAAAATCTTCAGATATTCAAAATTTTAAAACAAATCTATTAATTTAATCTGCCTGGCAACCCACCCACAACCTTATCCTCAACTTACCAACAGTTTGGTCAAGATCCTGAAGTAACTTTAAGTTCCCTGAACAGAACTCTGGAGTCATGTATATGACACTGTACTGACCCCTGAAAGACCAAAAATACACTGTCACAGAAGACCAATTCCCAAACAAATAGACTCAAAGTCACGATTGTCTTGGAAAAGGAAATGAGAACAAGACCAGATTTCTGATAGGGAACAAGAGGAACTTAGTGAAGATCATAGAAAGCATTCCAGAAAAGTCACACCCACAGTCCCAGAAAGCTTGGCTTAGACTCACCCTTTGATGGCTTCCTTGACCTGTTTTGACTGAGCTGAACCAAGGAGACAAGCTGGAACCCCTGTCATTCTGCAGAAATAAAAAAAAGCACAGTCGTGAACAGATTTACTCTGAGCCTTAGCTTCCAGCCTGTGCCAGCATTTCTCAAGGAAGGTCAAGCTGTGAGGTCAGAGCCTACTTTCTTCAAGGATCGTTGTGGGGAAAACCCTTTTGAAAAAGCAGAGTGGTCCATGGCTCCTCCTGCCACCCAAATCCTCTTCCACTTCCTCTCCAGCTCTCTCCACAAGAGACACACTAGATGACCACAATAAAGAATTAGAGAAAGGAAGACCATTTTCCTTGCACAGGAGACAAGTTCACTAATCAAACATTTAAGAGAATATGCTAAATGTATTTTAACTATTCTCTTATGCAGTTCATCATACTTGGACTTTAGCATTATTAGCTCACCATTTTTTTGCCTTGACATTCAATCTTTTGTGAGCTACTCGTGCTGCGTCTGCTAATTTTCTATCAGGTGGCTGCTTTTTAATGATAAACTCCATAATTACCAGCTCAACCAATTCATATTTTAGCTCTTAATGCAATAAATAACCAAGTTTTCTTACACCTCTTGGTTTTCACAGCTGCTGAGCAGCCAGACTGACAGACAAATTACTGAGTGGCAGCAGATTGCAGAAATTCAGTCTCCTGAGCCTTCAAAATGAATGACCCACTGGGAATGTAGTGAATAAACCCTCTCCACTGAGGAAAACAGTGGAAAAGTCAAAGCAGCAGCTGAATACACAGACACCCTGCTGAGTAATATCCAGTCAAGGAGCTGAGGCTGTCCAGCCCTTCACCTGCACACAGTCATGAAAATACCACACATAATTGATGTTTCTCACTTCAGAACATCTTCATATCCCCTCTTGCACAAAAGATCCCTTTTTCCCCAAGGCAGACAAGGCAGGAATGAACTAGACAACTCAGCATGATTCCCACAGCTTTAATGAACGAGTGTCAGAAGTGAATAGCTCTTACAATAGGAAGCAAGTACATGTGGAGGAAGCATTGCCAGGTATTAAAAAAAAAAAAATCAAAGAAAATTATCATGACAACATCTGTGACTGCTCATGTAAGAGCAATTTGGTGTCACCCACAAGTTCTCCCCTCAGATCCTTTAAGAAGTGAAGAGGCCAGCTCTTAGAAGACCTACTACACTGTCCCTCTTGAAAGCCTGTGCTATAACTTTGATCTGAATTGCCTGCAGCTTCTAGCTACTCAGATGTCACTTCTCAGGCCCAAAGGAAGCCCTGCCCAACTTGGACAGAACTCCCACAGGCTGAAACAGCCCGTGAAACTCCTCCATCACTTCAGTCTAGGCAAAAACAGGCCCGTGAACACAGAAATACTTTGTGTGTTCCTTCAGAAACCCCTCAAAGACCCTTTGCAAATTCAGCCTATGGTTCACCTACCTGGCAAATCCAGGGATTTGAGACTGTTTACACAGCTAGCGTGCCTTCATGAAGAAACATATCCTCTACAGCTGACACACAAACAGCTTCCGCTTGAAACCCCAAGAAATGCCACAGACAGAATCTGTGTTTCCACAGGCAGTCCAGCAACAGCCTGTTGCCACCACATTACTTACGTCAACTGCAGCACCTGGTCCTCCATCAAGGAGATAAGAGGACAGATGACAATGCCTGTATGTCCAGTATAAACAGGAGGAAACTGGTAGCACAAGCTTTTTCCATAGCCTTAAAGAAAAAGGGGCAGAAGTGAGACATCAGGTGTTCCATATGCACTAAAACAGACAATCCTAAAAGCCTTGGTGAGCCCTAAAAAACACGTTTGTTCTGCCAGTCTCCCCAAAAAGGGAATGATTTTTTTGCTGTTTCTTAGGATGTAAAGGTAGCTTACCAGTTGCCATGACAACAAGATTATCTCTTCTGTCTTCTAAAAGAGAATTGATCACTTTCCACTGGACCCTTTAAATTAAACAAAGGGGAATACTTGGATTTTTGCCACCACATGGAACAAGTGCATTTTACAAAACTGCATATTCTGTTCAAATGTGGGTTAAAGAAACCCTTGAGGCTGCCTCAGAGTGTTGTCTTTGCACAGTGCAGCCACTCAGACTACTGCAGGCAGGCCCAGAAGTGTCACAAAGGGCATCTCCAACAGGACTAAGGCAAACAGCATTTGATACAGACATTCATTCACAGGAGATCACAAATATAAACAGTATTTGTGGATCAGTTACCTTCAACAAGGAGACTGTAAACAGGACCCTTGATTTCTTAGTGGGTTTGTTAAGTACTAATAAAAACGTCTTCCAGGTTGAAAAAAGGGAAAGAAAATCAGAGTCCATTTTAACAGAAAATACACTCACGGTTTAAATGAAGAATGCCCAAAATAGTTCTTCAGACACGTGATGTGGCTTTCATCAGGTTCTGGTAGCAGTGGATCTTTAGTGGGAGAGAAGAAAACACTCACCTGGGATTAAATTTTAAAGACAAGAAGCACTGTCTTGACAAAGAACAGTTTGCTCGTGGTTAGCGATGCCCAGGGCTTAGAATTTGGGCAATTCCAGTGAAGAGAGAGACAAACTCAAGATTGAATAAGCTACAATGAAGGACTAAAAAAAAGCAAGCAGGCTCCTCAGAGACCCTGCATGAGGAGAACATATGACTTGATTAATGAGATGTAGCAATAGGACTGTAATGCATAACTGCATCATTTGGAACAGGTTAATTCAAACAAATTGAGGTGTATTTCTCCTCACATTTCAGCCTCTTTTCCCCATTAGGTTTGTCTCCACAGGGACAGCCCCAGAGCATTAGTTCCAGATCACCTCCAAGGCAGAATTTCCTAAGGATTCTGCTATGAAGCAGCAATATGAGAACAAAGGCAGATATGGGAGGTGCCATCTTTACAGAATCCAAGTTCTCCCTTGGAAACCCAGGTCAGCTTTATCTTTCTGCTTTAAGAAACCAAATGTTGCTGTGTTTCCACAGCTGCTTCTATAGACAGTCAAGTTTTTTATGTATTTAATTATGCACTAAAACTTAAAAAAAACCCTACCAAAATATTCCTCCTCTTCTTCCTCAATGCCTTCATCTTCATCACCATCTGGTGCTACATTCACTTCTGTGTCAGGGGTCTTCCTGGCTTTAGTGAACTCTCTTTCAGGTACAGCTCCTTCAGAATCATCTACATCATCTAAAGTCTGAGAAATTTGGACAAAAAAGTTATTTTGGACCAAGGATAGGTAGGTAAAATGAGGTATCTGAAGTAGTATGATATTGGGATATCTAACTTTTAATCTAGTTATAACTTAAATCTAGTGTGGGGATCAAATCCAAGTTGGCACAGTAAGATGCAGCAGGATGCAAGTGATATTCGAGTCTAACCACCAGAAAACTGAATTCTTTAGGTATCCACACCTTTATCTTCTGTCCACTTTCTGTAAGCAACAATGTTTTACCTCATATTCCCTCTCCTCAACTCTGCTCCGCTCTGTGACCCCAGAGCATCATCATTAGGAAAAAAACCTGAAAAATAAACCCTGAGGCACTCACTTTTAACATCTCCATTTCCAGTTCTTCATCACTTTCAATGATACAGGAAACATTTTGTTCGGTGTCTGTGGAAGATTCCTCCTAAAAAAAACAAACAAACAAAAAAACCCACAAAAAAACCCTGAACCACAATTTCCTTACTAGCAGTAAAGTTATTTCTGTTTCGCCCACAACCTTCTAAACTTCTGTACATATTATTAACCCCTTCCCTGTATGTTTTTGCTCCTTAACAGAAATACTTAAGCTCATCATTCACCTCTGAAGCCTGTCCACTAAAACCACAATATTTGAAGGAAATATTAGAACTTCACAAAGCCCTGTAGTAAGGCCAAAACACAGCAGTACCACCACATGTTTGACACACCTGGAACAGCAGGAAATATTAATCTGATTGAGGAGTCATCAATCCACACTCAGTCACTAGAAGGACTATTAGTTTACAGATCCCTTAGAAATAAATAGATCCGCTTTTTACTCATGCCCAAGTTGAAGATGCTCTAGTGCAGAATTTGTCCCCATACAGCAAGGAATTCTTTGGTAACATTCTAAGAAGTGAAAGAGGAAAACCAATGAGACCACCTAGAGCTCCTGTATTTGGCATCAATCCTTCCAAACACATGACTGAAGAGCAGCTCTATGCTCGACTACCTTCACAGGTACTTCCCAGGCTGAGCCCTTCTTCTGAAACACTGGAATATTCTTCCAAGGATGAAAGTTTTTTAAACCTTGTGGGAAATAATTACCTCAGGTGCAGCTCCACTGACCAACTCTTTTGCAGCTTGATCTTCCAAGACCTGAAGTTCTTGCTCAGTAATGTCCAGTGACATGAAGTCATCTCTCTCTTTGTCCAGAGATCTGGCTGCTGCAGCCTTATTTTCCACAGTGTTACCTCTCTCTGCCTCCTCTCCATTACTTTCTCCCTCCCAGAAGAGAGCCAGTGTAGCATCAGAGCAGATGTTAAAGTCACCTTCAAGTTGCTTAGCACATTCAGCTTTTTGTGCTTCAACATTCGCTGACTTGGCTTCAAAATTCGTTGGAGTTGCAGCACCACAGTTCCTCTCCAGTCCAGAAGGGGAACCTGAACCCAACAATGTGCTTCTTAAGGCATTTATTTTCTCTGATATCTCAGCCAGTATTTCTTCAGCCCTGGGAGGTAAAACAAAGCAGTTACTGACACTCATCTGAGCTACAAGCAGAACAGAGGATTCTGAAGTCATCTGTCTCTCCAGACTCAATTTTCCAAAACTTCACACAGAGACACTCATATGCAACTGGCATTTCAATTCTCTGAGAAGAAAAGCAAATTTCTTCACACTGGAAAAACCCTAAAAAGGCCCTCCAAAAGCACTGTGATATGGCTCCCCTGCTTAGATAAACTCTCTGGATTTCTAGTGGGCAGTCACACAAGAGTCCTGAGTAGCTACAAAAGAATGTCTTACAGTGCATTTCAACAAGAAGAAAAACTCAGTCAAGTTCAGTGTCAAACCCATTGCAAGTAGACAAGTGAAAACATACTTCTACATATAAAGGACACTGTTTCCTTGGAAAAGGACACACAGATAACAGATGGGTGTTCACTTGTGTATTTTGTTGTGTGGGACTTCAGATCAAGAGAAAACCCTCATTTTAGAGGCGGAGTAGAGACAAGTTGGCAAAAAACTGACCTCTGAAAGTTTTCCAGTTGTCCAGAAGAGGCAGTGATGTGGGAAGTCAGGTCTGTTATCTCTTCAGCCAGTGAAGTCAAGCGCTCCTTCACACCCTCAGACATGGCATCTGTAAATGTCATCAGTTATTTCACAATAATTGAGGTCTAACATCTACATGTAAATAAGTCCCATTCCAGTAACTGCATTTCTACAAGATCTGCAGCTGATAAGACAGCTTTTTCCAGGACTTAAAACCCAGGGAATCAGGCCAAGCTTCCATGTGCTTCAGCATTGCACCTCTTCCATTACACATGCTCAGGGAAAACAGATACACAGCAGGATCACTACAAAGTGATCCTTCCCTGCTTCCTCCAGCTTCCAGAAAAGAGCTGCTAATACAGATATGCATTATAAACCAAGGCCAAAAAACTGCAGCTCCTATTGAGGTGATAGAAGGCCACTTCTGTCTTTAACAGGAAGACAAAAAGCTCCCTTGTCAGTCCTAAGCTCCCTGTCATACTTTCTTTACAAAACATGGAACTGAACAAAAACTAAGACATTAAAAACACTTTTCTAATTAAGTAAATAATGCTAAAGCTGCTCTAAAACATTTGGGTCCTATTTATGTGCCTCAAGAAAATCATTACTCCATAACATGGTTTGTTTTGTGGCCTTATTTGTTCTTAAAATTAGGTACTTGTCCCTGCATCAGCAGAACTGAGATTAACTCACTGGTGCTTCCATAAACAAACTGAAATGACAGCAGGAATTCTTCCCACCTCTGTGTACAGCAGAGACAAACACAAACAAACCGCATCCTTAGACTGCATTCCTACATCACTATGGAAAACAGTCACAGGGTATGGTAACCCTGGGCTTTTTACTGTCTGCTCCCTCTAGAAGCAGATCTCTAACCATCAAGAAGCCAAACAATCCTGATATTATAATAAGAAACTCACCAGGAAATGGAACGTGGAATTGTACATTGAATAAATTCCTTATGCCTGAATGCACAACTTACCTGTCCTTACACAAAATAGTTTTTGGTCACGGCTCTTCATATTTTTCAGTTTTTCGTAAACTATGTAGCCAGCCTACAAGGGAAAGGAAATAATTAGTTCTCAGCAGAGAAACAGCATCTTTGAGACTAAACTAAAAAAATGAGGAATTAGTCAGGCAAACCATGGCACAAACACATTGTGAACAGTAAATTCCAAACTGTTGGCCCACTGTCCCACCCCAACTCCATCACCCATCAGGACCAGGTCACATGTTACAGAAGGCTGCACACAGAAGGCTAAATACTGACTTGTGATCCCCTTAGGAGCCGGATACTCTTACATAGATGCCAGAATGGGCATCCTGGCAAGTTTGCTGCACACACAAAGCTCCCAGCCCCATCATCTGCTCACCTCATTCAGATTTCTTGCTGTGCTCCAGGAAAGAGCTACAACCCTACCAAGGTAGACTCAGTGTGTTGAATATTTCCCTTGATATGAATAATAAGTTGTAACAGAAAAATATAGCCTGAAGCCGGGAATGTGCTAATTAGGCTACACATATTAACCAAAGCATCTCAGAGAAGAAAAAGAAACAAGTTACTCCCTCATGTTTTCCTGGGAGGCTCCAAAAGGCAGGGCAGATGAACAGAGCATAGTGGGAAAGATGCATTGCCTGGAAAAAGCTACACCACCTGAACCAGGCACCAAAAAAAAAAAAAAACCAACCACAAAAAAGCTCTTTTCCTTGCTAGTTTGGGTCTTCACAGGTGCTAAACCCCCCATGTTTGAACATTTAACTAAACTAGAAAATATGACCAGAAAAGAAGAGACCCATGACCCAACTTCCCTTCCTCTATCTAATCCTAAAAATAAAAGGTTTAGGGAATTTTTTTTTTTGCTGCCATAAGGAACGATTTTCTCCCAGGAAGCAGGCAGGACCCAGTAATATGTTGGAAAAACCCTACACAGAACTACAGGAAGACTACATTGCTTCCAAGACAATGAAAAACTAGGGATTTCTACAGAGCTACAAAAATTCACATGCAACCAAGTAATTCTTCCTGAGAATCCATGCTGTGGATCTCCTGCATTATCCAGGAAAGAAGGCTGTGTTTCTTTCAAGTTGCTTTCAAATTTCATCTAATGTACTCTATTTAGCAGGATTTTGGTTCATAAATAGCTAAGAAAGATGAAAATTACTAAAATATAAATATATATATCTTTATATAATATAAATTATAAATATATAATATAAATTTATCCTTATAAAATATAAATATCCTTAAATATACACCAGCCAAGCTACATCTACATGGGATAGTCACACTGCAAAAATTTAGCCTTCCTTCATACATAAAATCCCCCTGATTGCTCCATGAAAACTCATTTCCCTGAGGTGACAACTCGAAGTGATTCCAAATGGACAGACAGTCCTCAGACACACTCAGTGCCCACATTACTTGGCACATTCCAAGCCCAAAGAACACCCTGTGAAGCTCTGGGTGAACATTTAGCTTTAAAAACTTCAGTCAGACAAGGAATTGGGGCAGCCACCTAGTTGGCAGCATCCCACCTTGAAGCACCCCGTATGCACAGTGGATCTCAGAGCATTCCTAGCTATCAGCAAGGCATCAAAAGCAGTAGCTAAGAGCACGTTAGAGAAGGAATTCATTCCCAGAGGTGGAATGGTGATCCCACATGGTACCTACATAGGCATCTGTGGCTGCATACAGCTTCTGCTCATCACTGAGTGGAAACTTCTCCCAGTTGCTACAGCGGACAGACTTATCCTTCAACAGCTGCTTCCCAAAAAGGTGTTTCACCAGACCATTTAGACTCCACATCTCCTTACACTTCAGCTGTGGGGAAAAAAAAAAAGAACAAAACCCAAAACCAGAGGATTTGTTTGAAAGGGAAAGGAACTGAACGTGGCACAATTCATCCCCAGAAAGAGCACTTACTCCCTC
Organism: Lophotriccus pileatus; assembly: GCA_035583135.1. Classification (NCBI taxonomy): domain Eukaryota; kingdom Metazoa; phylum Chordata; class Aves; order Passeriformes; family Tyrannidae; genus Lophotriccus; species Lophotriccus pileatus. The sequence continues at coordinate 1,777,865 of JAWWES010000133.1, read as the reverse complement.
ACTGAAAGCAAAGAGCTCTGGGTTAGTCAAAACATACTTAGTTTTTCAAAGCAGTAACTGTTCTCAGTACTGTCCCACTATCAGAAACAGGAAATACCTATATAAAGGAGTCTCTGGGTTGATAAAAGGACTGGACTTAAATAGCACCACCTCTTTCCTCCAGGACTTTTCCATTATTTGCCTTTCTAATTAGAAAAACTCAATATCAAGCACCAGGGATTTATTTAATAAAAATGCAAGAACAGTCAAGTCTGACATCTTTTGTAAGTCTGAAATCAAGCACAAAGCAGAAGAGCACAGCTATAGCCCACACTAACCACTATTCCATGCCCTGGGAAGCAGCTCATCCCAAGTCTCCAGGAGTCACCCCAGCACACTGCTGTTCCCAATTGCTCTTGCAGTCACTTGTCAGTCAGAGCTGCTACACACTATTGTCTTCATAGCCAGCCTGGGAAGCTTTCCTTCACAGCCCAAGGATCCAGGCCTCAAGGGCACAGCCTGCTGCTATTCCAGCTTGGAAAACATGCACAAATACAGAGCCTTACAGCAGCAGTGCAGCATTATCAGCTCATCCACTTAGATCTGGCATAAAAAAAACCCTCCCAACTGTTCTTTTTAGGCTCCCCCAGCCCTCCTCCTCACATTGTGCCATTATATATAACCCTGTTCTTTGTTCTCTCCAGCTTCACTTTCAAGTTTATTTTTGGTTTGTTTTCTCTTTAGCAGAAGACTTTTAAGCTCCTGAGATCACATTGCTCATCTTCATAACAAATTATCCCAGGTCAATTGATGGGATTAAAAGAAAAAAAAAAGAGTGACCAAGGAAACTCCAAATTTGAGAAGTAGCAGCTCCTTTTATTGCTTGAGCAAAACAGTTAAATTTGTACTATTTCCAATCCACTAGGAACTGGAATTTTAAGGTGGCTCATGTGGAAAGCACTGCCCCAAATGTTGATGGTACATCACAAAAGGAATGGGAAGTGCATAGCAAGACAGAGCACAGGTCAGGAAAAGCCTTGCACATACAGAGAGAAGAGCTTTAAGGGACATGCTAGAAATAAGAAAGGCAGGATGACCTGGAAGGAAATGAACCTCTTGCTCTCTTGCCTAAGAAGACAGCACAGGTGTCCCTCCATTAAGTGATCTCTGGAACTGAACTGAAATTCAGGCTGTGCCAAATGCAGCACAACCGGTAAACAAGAGGTCATCAGGTGTTCAAAAACTGCACCCACGCGAGAGCAGAAGTGACACCAATCTCAGAATCATGGAAATTGAGATACTTCTACAGCTCCAGACTATGTGGCAAACACCTCCAAGGAAGGCCTTGATGCTTCCCTCCAGCACCCAGCAAGTCATGGCAGGAAGGCTTCCTTCTTGTGCCCTATTTCCAAGGCTCAGTCATTGCTGGGACAATGACTCCACTGCCAGGAGAGCCCTGACTGGACACAACCTGGTGATTTCCATCATTAGGAATTAAAGGACAAGCATCTGTAGTTGAATTCAAATGCCACACCTTGTAAATACTAAACGTGAACAGAGCTGAAAGGGGACAAATGTTCATGAAAAACTGGCTCACTGACAGTACTCAGTTCTGCAGGTGGTGAGAGGTGTTTTTAAACTGTTTCTAAACAAGTGACAGTAGATCCCTGCTTTATTCCAAGGAACACATTTGGGAACTATGGGAATTAACCTCCTATCAAGGCAAGGAAGCCTCCTTTTGTACAGCACAATAACAAGATTCCCTCCCACAACAAAAAGGTTTTAAGTTTTACTTTCTCATTAGCAACGTCAGCCAGCTCCACAAAGCTCTTCAGTTTGATTTCAAAGTCACTCATCAGCTTCCATTGATCTCCCTCAATTCCTACGCCAACCTTTTTAATTGTTTCATCTTCAAGCAGCGTTTTGAGTCCCTTGGGAAAACCTAAAATAGATTAAGCCCAAACATGAGAACCTAAATATTGGAAGATGCCAGAAAGTCTAATGGAAATGACAAAACCTGAGCACAAAGACCACCTGCAAAACACTCGGCTTTCAAAGGAAAAGTCCCCAAAGTTCCTCTGCTTATGGGACTCAACTCTGGAATGACTGAAAACCTCAACTGGTCATGATGGATCATCTGAACACAGGCAAGGAAATATTTGAAATACGCAAATTCATCCTGCGCCTGAAAACAAACCAAGTAAAGAACACTTAAATGACCTTATTTAATCTGTCCTTCTCATTGTTAAATTACATAACAAAGGAGGCAATCTCGAACTGGAAGATACTTTAATTCTCAAAACTGAATGTTCGTGAAACTAAATGAAGTACCATTTTACCATTTCCCATAAAATTCCCTCCCAATTTTTGCTATTTCCCATTTCTGGGCAACAGTTTAAGCCATAAGCACAGGAAATCACCAGGAGCACAGGTTCTGTGGGGACACAGAGCTAACTGTTGGGCTGCTCCAACATTCTGGAAAAGCAGAATTCACCAGCCAGATCCTCCACCAAGCCCAAAGATGTCAGCCTTGTCAGCAAGAAAAAACCCCCCACAATATTCAAGCATGTACTCAGATGCTAAGTATTGTATTTTGATTTATCCCGAACTGATGGCACAGAAATCCTGGATCAAAGGGTATTTTCAAGCTTACAGGACTGAATTAAAGCAGGCAGCTTTCTCATCTCGTTTTCTACAGGAGGGAACAGCCACAGACACTTCAATCTTGAACAATAACAGCCTTTTCCTCCCCTCTGTGTTTATTCCCACTTAAAATTCAGAGCATCTTATTTAAATCCATACATTAAGGACCCCACAGCTGGATATTCTGAGTTAGTCTCAAGTGCAATTCTAGTACCGACAAACACAGTATTGCACAAACACATAGTACTTAGCACCTACCTTGGTTCTGCTTTCAAATTTCACCTTCCTCAGCCCTGCAATATGTGTTTATGTACTTCAACAAACACTTGGCCTGGCTGATTTTATTTTTGCATTATTTTCACAGCTCTCTGCCCTCTCATGGCTGCCACTGACACTGAAGAGGCACATTCGCAGCTAAAGCCACACTCAGCTGTGCTGTGTACTGGGAAATTGCAGGTCCAATCCAAAGAATTAGGAAATAACAGTAAAAAACCCCCACAAAATAGTTGTAGCCTGGTGCTGTAAGATGTAGACAGAACACATTTCCAAAGCACCTCAGCCATAAAAGAAAAAAATGTGGCAAATCCTCCAAAAAGGAGATAAAATCCAGCCAAATAAAAGCCTGCAATATGCAGATGACTTACTGTACAAGGGATTTTCACCTCAGAAAATCACCATTAAAACCTTCAAGGATGGGCACTTCCCAGTGGAGGACTTGTGCCCCATTTACACCACACCTCATTCCTAGAAGAGTGACTAACACAAAAATCTAAGGTCTAAGTTCAAGACTAAGCAAAGGTTACAATCACATTTTTAGGAGTCTGTAAGGAAATAAAAAAAAGACTAAATAAGGGAAAAATATGAACAATCTTCCTATTAAGTGTGTTTTTGTCCAAGAACTCCCTATTGCTTCTGTAGAAGAAAGTTCCTTTTTTCTTTCAGCTAAGACTTACTGCTTTTTGTTGTAGTGGCTAATTTGGCCAGTATCTACACTTCTTTACATCAAATGTATTGGCATCATGAGCAGAAATTGCCTGTGGTTCCTGCAAAATGGTTGACACCTCAGTCAGTTCAAAGTCCATCTCCCACTGGCAAGGACAGGAATTTTGGAAAACAATGCAGGAAGAAACACCATTGTCTGCTGTAACAGCATCAACACACAAGCATCTCCCTTTCCAGAATCAAAACCATTTCAGCTCTTTATGACTCTTCTTCCCTGAGCTTCCTCTCCTCACATCCTTTTTTCTTCCCTGTGCTCCTGATGGAATAGCCTCCAGCAATTAAATTTTCCACCCCATTTGCTCTAAATGACAAAGGATTGAACACCAACATTAAAATTACAGCTATTATACCTCAGTGTGAGTCCCCCAGGGAAATCAGAAACCTCTCACAGGCATAGTTTCAATCTAACATTTTAAACCAAAAGGTTATAAAATTGCAGTCTCCTTCCCTCATTGCTATTTTCCCCTATTTGGAAGCTTTTATTCACATCCATAATGAATTCAGACTCCGCTGAGCACACCCCCTTCTCTCCTCACAGCTGCATCACACCAGGTAACCAGTGTTCTTTCCCAAAACTGATGTCATAAAATGCAGGTATTGGGAACAAACAGCACAAGAGCCATCATTTTTGAGGGGTTTTGTTGAAGCCAAATTTAAAAAATATAAAAAAATAACAAAACCACAGCCTGCTCTACTTAGGTTTGTTGTTTGCCTTGGCACTAAACAGAAAGCTCATTATAGGAGCAGGGAGTTAAATTTTTAAAACTGGAATAAGATATTCTCTCCCAGGCAGAAAAATAAACCGCAAGTAAGACTCTCTTGCCCTGTTCAGAATCCAAACACACCGTTTTCAAGCACACAGGGGGCTAAGATTGTCTTGACATGTAAGCATCACTCTTAGAATAAATCCCTTTATTACAAGTGGGAAAGGGGAGAAAAACAATGGACATTTGCTATCCAGTGTGGTGGCATTTATCAGCCACTGCTCAAGGCTAAGTGTAATCACAAGAAACAAGGGGCAGTTCATGTCCTAAATAAGAGAGGAAGTACACTACCTGCCATGGAGGAGATGTGAAACAAGTAACACTTGTCCTCAGCGACGCAGATTTGGATTACAGCAATTTTGGCCGTTTTCCCTTTCGTGTAGGATGGTGGCCATTCAATATCAAATCCAACAGCAGCCCCATCTGATAAACTCTGCCTGGAAAGAAACAGAGATGCCTCCCACTTATCAGTTCTTCTACCAGCATTTAAAATACCAACCTTAAGCCACCTCTAAAGATGAAGAGAATCATAGCCCATTCTGTTCATGATAGCAGGACACAAACCAATTTAAAACCAAGACCATAAGGAGGAGAAATTCCAGGCTACATGAAATACTTTCAAAACTGAACTTATCTGATGGCAAATAGTGTATTATTTATAAATAACTTAAGATTGTTGACAGAAAGACAGGGAGAGCCCAGTTACCATCACAGGCAAAACAGACACATCAGAATGAACCAATTTATTATCAATCAAATAAGATCTGGATAACGAGAAATAAAACTCAATCTTAAAAATACCTTCCCCCCCGTCCCTCCCTCCTTCCTGGCTCAACTCCCAAGTTCTCCACCTCCTCCCTCTCAGCAGCACAAGGAGACAGGTCCTTTAGCCCCCCACTACCAAAACCTTGCCATACAAGCCTCAAGAACAGCCAGATACAAAAAATGATGGAACAGTTTATATTCCCTTGAAATACTTTTCTTTATCTCATGCTTGTTCCTCACTCATCTCGCAGGACTGGAAGTTGTGTATAGAAGTTTCTCCCCGTTGTCACAAGCTGCGCTACACAAAATGGGGGAAAATAATGTATTCGGACCACAAGTTCACCATCTTTTCTTCAAACAAAGTCCCCAGTTAGGAATTAACATGTGCTTGATTTCTTACAGCTCATACTCCTTCATGAAGTCACTGAAGCTCATGGAATTATACTGTGGCAGCCAAAGGACCTGCATTAGAGCCTTCACTGCTTCTGCTTTAGAGGGACTGGGAGGTTAAGCCATGGCATCTCCCATAAAAAAGACCAAATGGGAAACTATTCCCAAGAGCTAAATCCAAAAAAAAAGAAAAATAAAAAGGACTCAAAAAACCCCCAAACAACACTGAGTAAAAGCTGTTACCTGATATCTTCTGAGAGAAAGGAACAGTCATTGGCATCGTAGCTGTAAACAACGGAGCCACAGAACTCCAGGAATGGCAGCCCATCCTCCAAAACACTTCTCTGCACACCAGACTTCTGTCAAACAAGATTTGGGAATTACAGGCCACACTTGTCCCCACCAGAGACATCCATCCCACCCCAGAAACACTTGGGTTCCTGCCCCAATTTCTCCACTGAACTCTGAGCACTCAGACAACAAGTGAAAGTCACAGTGGTTTCACCTGATATATTTTAATATCCAAGCTACTAATTAATTACTTCTACTTCATAGAAGAAGAACTGCTGAACTGAGTCCTCGGCTTTTCCTGTCATTAATTAGTTTTCTAATTGTTTAAGCCACTTCAGGTGTTACAGGGAGGGTCCCAGCTGTTGAACTGCTCCTACGTGCAGAAATGAATCCAAGGACACATTACCATTCTTGGGACGCCAACAAACTGGCGAACAGGAATTTTTTCCTGACACATCTGAGATGCAAAACCTCCTGGAACACTGAACACGTGCAAATGCACAAAGGGCCTTCCCAGAAACAATTCCACTGCCAGGCTACAACTCGAGGTCATTCCCTTTAGAATTAGAAACCCCCAGCCCCCACTGATGTGCAGCCCGCATTCCTGGGTGGGCAAGGCATCCAAACCCCCTTATTTCTGGATGGTTTGAAATTCAAGACTGGCAGGAAGCGATTTCTACAGACATAATGGCAACAGGTGATATTTTAGCAGCACACACTATTTTAATCTGGGAAAAAAGAGATTAACAAGCTGATTTGGCTAGAAATAACACAAGGGAATCTAAATTTAATTGCAAATTACAGCTGAATACATCAACAAAAACCAGAGGAACAGGCCTAACTAAAACCACATGTTCCAAAGCTGGTTTATCATGCAGCCTGCAAAGTTTCCCCAAGCCATGACCTACCTTTTCATCCCACAAAGCTTCCTCCAGGCTCTGTGTAAGCATCCACTCAGGATATTTCTCCTGCAGACCACCAGTTACCACATCCATGTTTTCCACATTTCTGTTCCTTTTGTATTAAAACAAACAAACAAAAAACTACAACAAACCAAGAAATCAGAAGTCAGTTTGTACAGAGATGAGCTGCTACTACAGTCAGCCCTGAAGTTACGGAAAACCTTAAGTTTAAATGTTAATTACGGATTACAGTCTAATTACAGTCTAGGATTTAAACAGAAGCAGCTCACCAAGCACAGAGCCAGGCATCAGGAAGCAGGGTACACTCCCTGAAATGGGAAGACACTCCAGAGAGAGGTTAGAAGAGACTTAAGTCAGAATATGCCGTCCCAAACAGCCCTGATGGCTGGGGTTTTCTCCCAGGGAAAAGTGGTAGGGTTTGACTGGATTGGAGCGGTTCCAGCCTCTCCCTGGACTGCTCCTGGTGTGATTTACTCCACTCCTTCCCAGAGCCCCCCAACACTCCTGCCCCAGCGCCCCCAAAGCTTCACCTACTGCCACCCAATGCCTCAACACTGCCCCCGAGAGCCCCCGCTCACTACACCTCTTGCCCCAGCACCCTCTAAGCTTGAACCTATTGTCCCCCAGTGGCCCAAAACAGCCTCCTAATGCCCCAATGGTGCCGCCCGCCGTGCCCCCCACCGCCACACTTCCCGCCCCAGCGCCCCCAGAACCTCACCCGCTGTGGCCCAGTGCTCCCAGTACAGCCGGCGTCGGCAGCGGGCGGTGCCCAGGGGCTCCGAGCAGGGCCGTCCTGCCGCCGCGGCCTCCCGCTGCCCGGTCCCAGCAAAGGCCCGGCCGTCCCCGGGAACCTCACGCCGCGCACGCATTGACCGCCACGCCGCGGCGCGTTTTTAATACGTCACGAGCCCCCCCCGCCCCTCTGTTCCCCTCGGGTTACCCGAGGTGACGCGCAGGCGCAGTGGGGCGGCCGCGGGGCGCTGCGGGTGTTGTAGTCCCGCGGGCGGGAGGCCCGCGCACCCCCCGGCGCCCCCCGCGCTGCCGCCGCCGCCGCTCTCGGCCGGGCGGGGCCGGGGCGGGCCGGGGAGGGCCGGGGCGGGGCGGA
>JAWWES010000133.1:1745336-1769526 GCA_035583135.1 Lophotriccus pileatus | reverse complement strand
GGGAAGCAATACTGGGGGCACTGGGGGGGCTGTGAGGGAGCCGGGGGGCAGTAACGGGGGCATGGGAGCACTGTGGTGCAGTATTGGGGGCACTGGGGGGCAGGAGAACAGTACTGGGGGGCACTGGGAGGGCTTTGGGGGCCCGGGGGGGCAGGAGGGCAATGCTGGAGGGGATCCCGATGCCCTGGGGCGGAAAAGCAGAGGGGGTGATGGAGGAGAAAGGCAGTGACATGGGGACAGATCCTGCAGTGGGGAACAGGAGCCAGAGGGAGATGAGTGCCCTGCAAAACAGCAGCACCATAACGCACCCCCTGGGTTAGCTGGAGGGTCTGTAGTGGCACAGGGGCACCACAGGGGAGCTGGGGGTCTGCAGGGCAGGGAGGGCTGCCGGCGGCCGGTGTTCCACTGGAATTAGGGCTCCCTGCTCCGGCGGAGGATGTCGGTGCCAGAGCAGGAGCACGGGAGGGGAAGAGTGTCTGGGATCGTTGGGCTGCGATGCTGCGTGCTGTGGCAGCCGAGAGGGATGCAGGAGCCTTTGTAGGGAGAGCAGCGCCGAACAGAGACGCTGCTGAGGAGCCAAGCAGGCCCCTGGTGCTGATGTTGTCATCTGTGTCTCTGTTGTGTATTATTTCCAGCTGATTGGTAAAGATGGAAAGAGGGAGAGGAGGAGGAGGAAGGAACCTGGGGGGCTCTGGCCTGCACAGGAGCATTTATTCCCAGTCCCAACAGCAGTACCACTACCCAGCCTCCTCCCAGGGGAGCTGCATGGAGATCCAGGAGCTGGCCTCCAAGAGAGTGGACATCCAGAAGAAGCGGTTTTACCTGGATGTGAAACAGAGCTCCCGCGGCCGCTTCCTGAAGATCGCCGAGGTTTGGATAGGAAGAGGCCGGCAGGACAACATCAGGAAAAGCAAGCTGACCCTCTCCCTGTCCGTGGCTGCCGAGCTGAAAGACTGCCTGGGGGACTTCATCGAGCACTACGCCCACCTGGGCCTGAAGGGTGGCCACCGGCTGCACGAGCACAGCAATGACAAGGAGCAGCATCCCCGGAGGCGGCAGCAGCACCCGCCGCCCTCCCCCCCCGTGTCCGTGGGCTCCGAAGAGCCCCCTCACAGCGTCCTCAAAACGGAGTACATCGAGAGGGACAACAGGAAGTACTACCTGGACCTGAAGGAGAACCAGCGCGGGCGCTTCTTGCGGATTAGGCAAACCATGAGCAGGGGACCTGGCATGATGGGCTACTTTGGCCACAGCTTGGGACAGGAGCAGACGATCGTCCTCCCGGCGCAGGGGATGATCGAGTTCAGGGATGCTTTGGTCCAGCTGATCGAAGAGTATGGCGAGGGGGACATAGAGGACCGCCAGGGGGGAGGCGACGAGCCCCCGGAGCTCCCCGAGGGCACCTCCTTCCGAGTGGACAACAAGCGCTTCTACTTCGACGTGGGATCCAACAGGTACGGCATTTTCCTGAAGGTAAGTGAGGTGAGGCCACCCTACCGTAACACCATCACAGTTCCCTACAAAGCATGGACACGGTTCGGGGAAAATTTTATCAAGTACGAAGAGGAGATGAGGAGAATTTACAACAGCCATAAAGAAAAAAGAATGGATGCCAGAGGGGACAGTGGTGAAGAGCAAGAGGGTCTGGAATAGAGTGCATTGGACAATTAATGAAACAAAACAAGCAGAAATTGGTGAGAGGGACTGACCTATAATAATTCCAAGCTGCCCCAAGTGTTTTGTAAAGTCCTTTTCTGGGAGTTCTTGCTAACTCCGGTACGTAATGTTATAGTAGTCTGGTTGTCACGTTAAATTACGCCCAAAACGTCTCCGTATGTCTTAGGAAAGGACCAACCTCCCGAGTCCGTATGAGTCAGCTGCTTCGAGTTTTGAAGACTGTGGAAGTTTGTGTATCAGCACAAACAAAATCCGGCACTCTGACCTTTAAATATTCTAGATAAGGCTTGTGTTGCACTTAAACATGATACAAAAGTACCCCCACCCCAAACCTTACCATGAAATGTATCACTTTCTGCTTATCACGGGTTTTCCTGGACTGGCTTCTGCCTGCACTCGGTCCAAAGGCTGAGCAGTGTCACTGCAGGGCATTCATGGCCAAAATCAAATCCACGTGAATTGCTGGTGTGTGTGAGGAGGGAGGGAGGTTTTAAAATTGGCATCTGCTGGTTATTGGGTGGGAAACAACAGTCTGTGTGGGTAAAACCTTGATAACCAGTCAGATCTTGGTCAAATGCTGGTGAAGGGCAGAAGATTTGTTACTCATTTCGTAGTTTTGTGCTGACTGGATAACCTGAGTCTCCTAGGATAGCAGAGCTCTGCTCGAGTGCTAAGCCTTCTGAATTAGTGGCAATGAATAATAACCCACTCCTCATGTCCATGTTCTGCCTGTGCGAGGCTGGTGGTTTTTTTAATTATTATTATTATTATTATTATTTTTAATGCATTTTGTCCAGAATTTCAGAAGGTATTTTTGTACGAGGTGTGTTACGGGTTCCAGCAGGCGACTGTGGAGCGGGGGTGGGGAGGCGGAGGGAACGCCTCTCTCCCAAGCCTGAGATTAACGTGGCCATGATATTACCTGTGCCAGGAAAACACCCTGGGTGTGAGAAAGACCTCTTGGAGGGTTTGGTGCACCACTGGATTCATAGGCAAAAGCATCTCTCTCATGCTCGCCCATGGCGGGTTTCAGAAGCCGTGGTATGGACGCCGTGTTGGGTTTTCTGTCGCATTCATTTTCCAGGTGTTGTTGTTAGGAGATGATATCCATGCCCTGCCATCACCCCCCTTTCCCACCCGCTTGGAGCTGGAGCTGTCACTGAGCAGTTCCAGTCCGGTGTCGGTGTCCTCCCGCTGGAGCCTTTTACATCAATTTTACATCTCACGGTATCAGCTCTCTGCCTGGAGGGAAAATGGGTGCACTTACCTGGTTGGGAGGTTGATGAAAGATTTTGTTGTTTCTTAAAACGTGAATATTTATAATGTAAGGGGCTTGTCCACCATTTGGGCGACCAGCTCCTTCCCCTGGAACCAGCGGGAGTTTGATTGAGCTCCAGGTACTTCCAGGAGCGTGCTGCTCACCTTCAAGCTTGTTTGAAATAGGCATTACCATGTCTAATGAGGTATTTATAATCATTCGGATCGTTTAATTACAGAGTGGCCAAGTGTGCACGTGGGACCAGCTGTTTTTCCATGCAACCATTACATGTTTTATTTTTTAATCTTTTGAGAAACACATTTATCTCCAACCAGACCGTTCACTGCTCCGAGTCTGGACCCATCTGCACAGCCACACTCAATCCGAATGCTGTTGCCTGTTAACGTCATAATGAGAAAGGTTGGGGAGGCAGGGTTGGGAACCAAGAGGATAATCTGGACTCTAGTTTGGGTACTAAAACTGGTTGATCTGTTTTAACTTAAAAAAAAATTTAAAAAGAAAAAAAAAAAAAAAAGCTTGCACCAAAGTCACCAAAGAACCTTTAGGAAAATGTTACGGTTGTGACAAGAAGTAAGAAAGTTAATTTCACTGTTTTAGGTGATTCCCCCTTTAAAACCACATATAGCAGTTATAGCAACCAAGCCTTTGGCTTAGTGTCAAAAACTCCCATCCCTTTCTCCATAGATTGCTCTTTCAGGTCCTTTTTCAAACCTGGAGGAGACGTTTTCACTCCATCACTTGAACCACCTGCGGACCATGATGAATCAGCAGGAGTCATATGGCGTGCTGGTTCATCATTGCTCTCATGGCTTTGGTCCTAATGGTTTTAACAGGTCAATTAAAAAAAAAAACAAAACAAAACAAAACAAACAAACCACAAAACCCAACACGAAAATAACTCTACATCCTGTTATTGGTGTGAAACCAGAACTTAGTGAATGAGCCGTTAGCGTATCGCTGACTGCTGCTGCCCGTCACAGTGCCTGAGGTAAAAAATTCACTTCTAGTCCAACAAGCCGGAGCTATGAATGTACAAACTTTTTATGCTCTCCTTCCCGTTTCTATGTGGCTCGACATCTCCCCATCCCTACCTTTGCCTCAAGGGATCGTAAAAGCTCCTGCGGTTGGAATTAGCCCGAGTGACCACGTGTGTTGTAAGTGATCATGCCTTCCCTGTGTTCCTGTAGTGTTGGTGAGGAAATTACTCATCATTGGAAAGGGATGTTTTCTTCACCGTTTTAAAAGGAAAAAAGGATGCAAAATGGCTTTCCTTATAGCTGCCCATTAAAAAACCCCTTTATCTTTTGTTCATTAATTGGCCTTCTGATGCCGTTAGTTTGTTGTAAATATCACCCAGGAATCCAGTGTCTGCTGGCTACCGGGCAGGACTCGGTTCTGGCACGCAGGTATCCCGTGGGATCCACTAATGCATTTACTCCCCTGGCACGGGGTGCACCTTAGTATCCAAACCTGGATCGGGATCTTCACGTTCACTGCCAATCACCCATGGGCAGACCAGTAGTTACGGGTTTCCACTGCGATGGAAAGCGCTGATGTTTTTGCAGACGTTGGGTTGGAGGGTAATGTGGATGCACTCCAAGTGCAACAATGCAAGTCTTGAATGGTGAGATTCAAAAACGGGTTCCTTTGTGTTTTTGGCGTCTCCAGCTTCCAAGCGCGGTGGCAGCACGGGCTGCTGATGTGCAGGAGGGCCCAGCGAGGTGCTCAGGAGCACCGGATCCCCTGGTGCGTTTTAAATGTTCGTTCCCAATGCCCTGAAACTGCCATGTCCCTTAAACTTGAGAAAACACAAGCTTATTTGCACTAGAAAGAACGGCCAAAAACAATCCTTAGGAGGACAGGGTGAAGAGCACCGGTCTGAACCTCTTTTTCTTATGAGAGAATTTCCTATTCAAGCCCTCACCTCTGTTTCAAAATTGTATGGTCCCGGCAGAAAGTCTGTCAGTCGAATGATTAAATCCTAATGCACTTTATATTGTGTAAATAATATTAGGAGCGCATTTCTGCTCCCGCTCTGGTAAGGGGATGCTTTGGTAACATAGTCCAATGCTGAGAGAAGCCGTCTCCTGCATGCATGTGTCTGTTAGAGACCTGTTGCACCTGCTTGGTCCCGCTCCGCTCGTGTGTTAGAGGAGGACAGGCGCTGTATTGAGGATCTTCTCAAGCCACCCCGGGTGGGATGATTTGGTTTTCTAAGTTGCAATGTGCAGAGCTGCCGAGCATCCTCAGCTCTGCCGTTGTGGCGGCTCCTTGCCCCTTCTGCAGATCGGGCCCCCCGTGTTGCTGTCGAGGCTTAAAACCGGGCTTTTTACGTGTAGTCTTGACAAAGCCAGGTCCAGCAGCTCCCTCGTTCTTGGCTTTCCCCGCTGCTGGCGCAGAAGGTGGGGTGGTCCCTAAAAAGCTGATTCTGGGTGGAAGGGGCTGCGGGGGCTTCCCTTGCCTTGCAGCTGGGGGGGCTGTTGTGTTGAGTCCGGCCCATCGAGCCGGCTTCCTTGGGCAAGTACAGAGCTAAGGAAGGGTTGGGAAGTGTTTTGCACTGGTGTGGTGAGGGCAGCCCACCGGGCGCTCCAAGGGGATGGCAGACCCCACCCTCGGGGGCTCCTGGCCTGGAGCCTGGACGATGGACTTTAGTCAGCGAGAAGCTGCAGCGGTTATTGGTATCTACTCGTCGTCGTAAGTGTTTCTTATCTGTATCCAATATATACCAATCCATATTCACATATAGGCATTACTATATTTATGTGACTGTATTGTAGCCTGTAGTAGCTCATAGCGAAATAATCTTATTTATCTGAAATGCGCAGTCTGAGGAGGGGACGTCTGCTCCTGCCATCGGTCTGGATAAACGTGTTAGTTCACCCAGAGCTGGTTGGGAGCTCTTGGTCGTGGCCCTCGTGAGCATCCCTTAGGTTTTCAGCAAGGCTGAAAGGGAAAACATAGTTAAAAGGAGGCAAGCTCTTCCTTGGAGGTGTCATTGAGGCGAGGTGAGAGCTGTAAGGAAGAGGCAGCTGCAGGTACTCCCGGCCACGTCGTGTTTCCATGCCATTTTACAAGCCCTGGCTCTGCAAATCTGTACTACCATATTCATAAAATCCCAAGAAGAAGTATTAAAATCCTGTCCTTTATACAAAAAAAACCCCAAGCAATTACCAAAATCAATGTCAGCACATTTGTTTTTTTCAGCTACAGATGTCATAGTGTGGTAATTGCATCATTTTTTTTTTCCCTTTATGGCCTATTGCAGTGACCTAAACTCCCAGGGAAGGGAGTTGGTGGTTGTTAGGAAGCCTAGTGCTTGCGTGACTTGCAGTCCTGTTATCCAATCCTAGTAATTTTTATAGCAGAAAAAGGTTTATTATTGTCTATTTTTATTGGGCAGATTTTGCACCAGGTCAAAAATTGCTTAATAAGTGATTTCAGTTCCATGGCATTCCCACTTTTGCTGTACATAGAGTAGATATATACAGTTTATGAAAGAGTTCCTAAAGAGAATTAGACCTTCTGTTTAATTTTCTATGCTGCTTCCTCCAAAATTAAATTGCCCTTTATTTTTAATTACTTAACGTGTTGTGATGTTTAAAATTCACCTTTCCCCTCCTACTCCTCCGTTCCTTTCCAGTAAAGGTTGTATTTGAAATTAAGAATTTATTCAAGCGAGAGTGGAATTAAAGGCTACACCATAAGCTATACCTGAGTGAGACTGTCACCTCAGAGCCTTTGCCAAAATGCTTTTTTTGGGGGGATCCAGTCTTGCCTAAAAATGGATGAATTCTGTTATGACCACAGGAAAAAAGCCCCAGCCAGGGCGCAAGGTGCTTCTGGACTCGGGTGATTTGGAAAAAGCTAAAGCCAGATCTTTTGCTGCTCTGTTTCTCCAAAATCTGAAGAAGCTTTCATGGGCTGACTCCAATTTTTCTTTGTAATATTTTGTCAGCCTGTGTTCAGTTCCCCACCTGCACTTCCATAAAGGCAACAGTATTCTAAAGCGTCGAGGTGAAATAAAATACCAAGAACTCCTGATAGATGACATGGATTAAAAATTGGTTTTCCAGAAATGTCAAGGCATAAATTGAGGCTTTATAAGCTGGATGTCGTTTTGGCATTTCTGTGATGGATGTAATTAGATCGTTCCTTGCACATGCTGAGGGAGGCATCACGCAGAACCTGAACCTGCAGCCCCGGGGCTCTCTCACGTACATGATCTTCTAGGAAGGTGTAGGTACCTCCTGGCGTTCTCGTGTTTGAATGTGGTTGTGCTCATACTGGCCTAGCCTCGAGGGGCCTGGCTGCCACCCCAATAAAACCATCATTAACGACTTGCTAATTCATCTTCTTAATTGCTAGGCTACCTCAAAACGCTTGGAGTGGCACACGGAAAATTGCTAACTCTGTACAGAGTGGCCATCGTAAATTAGAAAAGACATTTTTCATCTTTTAGGTGTTCCAGACCCATCCTACGTACTAGTATTCAACAGGGCGAGATAATGGCTCCTGCCTCAGCTATGCAGGCAGTCAGATGGATTTCTGAGGCACAGTGGGGGGAATCCATCCTGAAGGCAGAAGTTTGCATCTGTTCCCTCATCGCTGATCGTTTGCCACGTGGAGATTAATCAGAGGCAAAGATCGCCCTCTGTGCTGGGTGCTGGCAGCCGGCTAAAGCCAGGAGGCTTCTGCACCCAGCCCCACTCAGCAGCACGCTGGCAGGACACCTGTGAGTTCACATGTGGGCATGTGGAGGCAAGGGAGAGAGGAACATTGTATACATATATATGCATAGGTGTTTTTTCCCTGCTTCCAGTAGGTCCTTCCCTCTGAGACGTTAAAACGTTATTTCGCCTTTGCCGTCTCCCGTGTTGGAGACATTCAACGTGCAATAGGAGCAGGGAGGTGGATTTCCCAAGCAATATCAACATACTCTACTACTAACCTTAAATCTTTACACTGCAAATCGTGTGCAATAGAATCTGCATTTCAAAACAGCAGAGTATGTGGGATAAAAGACACGGGTTAACCCCAGGCTCTTACAAGTATTCCCATCTGGTCCTTGTTTGGAGCACATGTTGTTGGCACAATGCTGAGGGAGAGGGGGAGTAAGAGCTTCCCACCGAGGCAGAAGAACGAAAAGGCAGGAGGGGGTGGAAGGAAGCGAGGACAAGATCCGTGCTCCAGGGAATCACAGAGCATGACGATGGTTTTATCTGTAGTAGGAGGAACAGGTGGCACCATCAGCGCTGGAGTCCCGTGGAGCTGGGGAAGGAGGCGGAGAGCCTGGATGCTCCACTCTGGGACCAAGGTGGTTCTCTTGGGCCGGTTCTCCTTCCTCTTTGGGAACAGTAACACACTCTGGAAGTGTCTAATCTGGCCAACAAACCCATCGGGGCCAAGTGTGTCCGATGGATGGAGTGTCTGCTTTTCCAGACTGCTTTTTAAGACTCGAGTGGTTTGACTCTTACTGAGCTGGGGGACTTGCTCAGGAGTACCTGCAGAGGCTTAGGGGAGCACACAAGTGTTGGTGACCTGTAAGGTTTGCTCATGCCATCCCAATTTATGGATGCTCTTGTGTGCTTTTCACCGAAGCCTTGCTCTGGGAGCCATCTGAGTGATGGAGTGTTGTGTTATCGATGGGGCAGCTGCTCTTTTCCATTGCAAAGGAAAGGTGTTGGTGAAGGCTGGAAGGGATCAGAGAGAAAGAAAGCGGCTTTCAAGAAGCAATTTCCGTGTGCCTGTCTTTGCAAAAGGGGTTGTGTCGTTTCTAACAAGACTCTGCAGATGATCACCACTTGTATTGCCTTTGTTTTCCTGAGCCCTGCTCAGTGTTAACAGCTGTTGAAAGCTGTGCTTTGAACCAGTGAAGTGCTGGAATAATTGCAAGGACTCTGCAAAAGCTGTCAGTATCTCAAGCTGGGCCTCCTGATAATGGAGATGGGATCACTTTGGCTTTATCCTGCCTGTGCCTATGCTCCCCACCGCTAAACTGGGGTGAAGGATACCTCCCTACCTCAAAGGGGTGTGACAAAGAGGAGTTTGTTTGGCATCAGAGTTTTTGTGGTGATCAGATACTGATCAGTACTGATGATAACCGAGAGCAGAAAAGGGAGAAATTTGGTGTGAAATGGAGTGTTTGGAAGGTTTGGAACATACCTGACTCCAAACTTAAATTTGCAAGGGTGCCTCTAATGGTGCGTTTCAGGGCCCACACAGCAGAAAGCATCCTTATTTTTCCCAAGTTGAACAACCTGGCAAAAATCTGCTCTTGCAAATCTCCCCTGGTGGATTTTCCCAGCCTTCCTCCCAAAGCTGTTTCCCCCTGCTTCCTCTCAGATACTTTTCCCGCTGTCTAGTCCATGTGTCCCTTCCTTCCATCTAATTCTGTCGCTTTTTGCCTTACAGGCCGTGCTCTCCAGAGGAGATATGGAAACAGTTTATTTTCTTCCCTGCTGCAGCTTTTACGCATAATTAAAGGCAGTTGTCAGGTCTCTTCTGCACCCTTTCCTAAGGAAATACAAAGCCTTCCACCAAGGGTGATTTTTAGCCCTCATCATGTTCTTGTTGCTTTCTGAGTCCATTTAAACACAAATGGAAGGAAAGCATCAAGCGACAATATAAGCTCCCTGTGCCAACATGTTTGGAAATACAGGTTTTCTCTTGCGTTCCTAACTCTCCAAGGATTGTGTGTTCTTATTATACGAATAGTCACAGAAATATTTGCATGAACTTCTCCTTACTGGCATTTTCATTTCAAGGAGATCTGAGAGTTTTGTGTAGGTCCAACTGGAGAGAATTTCCTCCAGGTTCTCACTCCACTCTGTCTCCACTCAACATGTATATCCCAGCGCCTTCCAGAAGGGCACTTAAGCATATGACCAACATCTGTCAAGCAGCTACTCCTTCCCTCCTCTTCCTAGAGAAAAGACTGAATGTGCCAATTCAGCCCTGGTATTTTTAACATAAATTAATTATCCCTGCTGTTCCATGTTAGCGCTGTAAAGGGTGAGCTGGAGCACGCTGCATGCTGGCAGCAGCACATCCCAACAGCTTCACAGCGTGAGAGCAAACCAGAGGGCTCACAGGGAGCAAAGCCTGGCCTTGGCATGGCTCCCACCGCTTGCCTGGGCAACCGGTGTTGAACAGGAGCTGTTTTGTCTCTGCAAGTTCCCCTTGGACCTGTTGCTGCTTTGCAAATTGTCATTTTTGCTTGGAGCATGGAGGAGTTTCCTGTGCTGCTGCCTGGTTGGGAAGTACCTGATATTAAAAAGAGAGTTTCTCCTCTGGGAAGCTGGCAGGGGGAATCTAAGGCCAGAGACCTTATGTGCAGGCAGAGAGGTGATGGAGCAGTGCTCTGGGGTAAATGAAACTCAGTGTGCCGCCAACAGGTGTGTTTCTGTTTGGGTTGCCTCCACAATAGCTGCTTTTTCTTTCCTTCCAGATGTTTGAACACTCCCAAGATCTCCATAGCGCTGCTCCAAACATATATTTGCGAGGGCACTGAGCTGCCTCCAAGGACAGTCTCTTTGCTGAGGCTCCAGTGAACACTGCGAAGTGTTTGGAAAGTGGAGGATTGTGCTGGTGGCACTTTTAAAAGAGTTTTTCCCAGGTAGATGTCACAGCAGGGATGAGCAGAGGCCACTGACAGCCAAGAGCAGAAGGCAAAGATTTGATTCTCACTTTTTGCTAGTGGGACTTATCCTAGGCCCAACAACTCAATTACTGTGCACACCGCTGTAGTAAGTGATGAAGTTTTTTAATTTGAGCATTTTTAATAATACCCCCATCCTGGTAAAATTAGGGAAAGGTTTTTTTGGCTCAAATATTTTACTTATAAGCTGAGAATAGGCACAGTGTTTCACAAGGTGAACCAAACCTCTGTGCCTCTTACCTCAGAGCGTATCCTTTGAAGTGGCATTTTATTTCTTGCTCCATCTGGTTGCAAAGCATGAAGGTCACTAAAGCAGAAACCCCTGTAGGTGTTTATATGGCTCAGTGCATAGGGACATTTTCCTCTCACTTTGCTGGCAGGGCCCAGTCCTGGTTGTGCTTTTCTTTTTCCCATTTGGACCACTAAGAGTATTTATCAGTCCTATCTGTGTCTTGTGGGTGACCTGGCTTAAGAGCCCTAAATTTGTTTTTCTTCTTAGAAGTTCAGCACCTTTTTTTAAGCCTTGCTTGTGAATCCCTCTGGAAATGTGCAAAACCCGAATGTGCCTCAGTTCCCTCCCTCCCCTCACGGTTGCCAACTGCTGCAGCCGATGTAGGACAAAAAGATGTGGAGCTGGTTGTATTTTTCCCAGGCAGTTGTTTTCCTCTGTGTCTGTTTTGGCGTGATTTGGCCTTAACTATTCCAGGGATGCTGTTCTGCAGCTCTCACCTGCTTCTGCAGCCCTTGCAAGGACGGTGGGGCTCTGACCGATGTTACCTCTAGGATGGGGCAGGTTCTTGGGGTGATGCTGCAGCAAAAAGGGGGTTATTTAACCACTCCCTCTGTGATGGTTCCCATGTGGAGTAGGGAACCAGTTACCTGGGGCAGATCTGATCATGTGCTGCTTCCTCCGAGCAGCCAGCAGGCACCATGTCACTTGTAGACAGTGTCTGACAGCTTCCCCAGGGATGAGCTTTACTGCATGTGCTGCAAGTGTTGCTCTGAGCTGAGGCTGTTCCTTCTTACCACAGCTCCGTGACCTGCCTGGATCCTTTGTTACGTGTAACCTTAGTTTTGTTTCTCCGCACGTTGCCAGGATTTCGTCCTGCCAGGATTTCGTCCTTCCCGGGACATTTAAATGGGGTGTGGAGCAATTAGAGTCACTTTTCTCTGCATGTGTAACAGCAGGGTGCTTCCATATCAGTTTGGGAATCGACCCAGGGGTTTGATGTGGGTTACTAAATTCAGGCCTGTGGGATGAGCATGCCCACAGCAAAGTGGGTATGAAGATGTAGAGATAAGAGCTGTGCCTCTGCCAAGCTCCTGTCTACTCTCTTGCAGTCCTGTACTGACTCTGGTTGCTGCAGTGGGAGCCACCAAGTCCAGGGACCACCAGAGCCTGCCCGTGGCACCTGGGTCAAAGTGGCAGCAGAGACCTGAGCCAGGTAAGGGACCACCACCCACGGGTATTGTCACAGTATAACTCACAGGGAAGGCATCCGCAGCTTTATCGTGGATGCTGCAGCAGCCCAGCTATTTCATCCTTCCTTTTCTGCCTCATGGGACTTTTAGCTCTTGCCTGGTGCATCCGCTCTGGAGAGCATATGGACATGTCTGTCCGGGGATCGGCGTGTGCCAGCACACAGTCTGCACGTAATCCTGCTGCATCCATAGCAGCATTTATTGCTTATGTCAGCACAGCCATCTTTCAGCACTGCCAGGGGTAACTCTTTAAGGTAACAAGTGATAAGTTCCTTCTAGTTGTCTTATTAAAAAAAGAATTAGAAAAGAAAAAAAAAAAGAAAAGAAGAGGGAGGTGCTGGAACATTTTCAGGGTTGCTGCCAGCTTTTAACTGTGGGTTACCTTGGTGAAGGCATATTACGGAGACTTTTCTTTTAAGAACAGCTTAAAAGTGTCTGTTTGGCAGTGCGTGCTTTGTGCTGGTATGTGTGAAGCTGCCACAAACCCCCCAATCCAGAGTGTGAGGCAGAGGTGGTGCCCACTTGCTCCTCTCTGCAGCACCAAACTGCAGTTTAACCTGTTGCTTTTCTCACCTCTTTCCAGCTCTTAGAAGACACCCTCTAAAGTTGGGATAACCTCCCCAAAGCTCCCTTCTCAGGCTTCCCACAGAGGGCAGTTCATCCTCCTCCTCCTCCACACTGCAGCCCTTGAGCTGTTGCAATAAGCCCTTGAGGTGCTCTCTCAAAACCCATACTGGTCTCTTCCCCTCAGCAAGGCTGAAGATTCTGTGCAAAACAGAACAAGCAAGAGGCCAAGTCATGGGGAGTTTTCACTTGTCTCAGCCTCAACATCAGCCTCCTTCAGGCTTTCAGTCTTCCAAGAGCTTCCCACCTTTCCAGCCAAGTGGTTTGTTTGCTAGAAGAAGAAAAACTGGTAGTTTTCTGCTAGCAGTAGCTGGAGTCCTCTTTCACTAGTGAAGGCATTTTCTCCTTTGAATTTTGTTTGAATGCAGAAACTATTGTGAAATGAGAGCTGTAATATTGGGAAAGGGGAGATCAGAGCATTCCTCTGGATAGGGTTTGATGCAATTTGAAGCTGCTTGTGGAAGATTGGCTGGAAGGTAAACTGATTTGGGCTAAAAAAGCTGGTGCTGTTAAACTGTATAAGTGACTCTTTAGTGGATGGTCCAGAATAGCTTTTTTGTGGCCTCTGACCTCTAGGAAAGATAACTGGATTTTTGATCTCAGATTGAAGGGGCAATTTCTGCTGGAAGAAACTTGGGTTCTTTAGAAACCATCTCAGGCTGGCATTTACTGTCAAAAACATTGCATGGAAACAGACAGAAAACAAACCAAAAATCACACATGTGAGTCAAGCCCAGGCAAGCCTTGCACTGCCCCTGAATCTGGGATAGATCCCAGTTGTCATCCACCTTTCTGCCTTCATGGCCACCAAAATTTCCCATAGACGCCCGCGTGGGTGTGATTAGACAGGAGCTCCTGTTTTTGCAGCATCCTGCCTTGCACCTGGGCTCGACCCATTGGCTGTAGAGGTGTCGTGCCCCCCGAGGAAAAGCGGTCCCCTCCGGTGTTCCTGTGTCGTGTCAGAGCCGTGGTGCCCGTACCAGGTGGGAGATGCTGAGGTGGGTGTTGAATGGGTTTTCAGGGCAGTGCTTGGTTGCCAGCTGTTGTCTAGGACGCTGTGGCTTTTGGTACAGCTGGAGGAAAAAAAAACAAAAAAGCTTTCTCGTTGAATTTCAAGTCAGGGACCTGTTTTCTGCCGAGCTACCCCCCGCCGTTTCAAATGTATTTTATTCTCCCTTTCTTTGCACTGGTCCCGTTACGCTCCGCTCAACAGCTGCTGCATTTAATCCCAGAAGCTGCAGTTGGTAGGGAGCAAAGTGATCTCCATATAACCTCTCTCTTACTCATAAGTGTGCATTATGAAGCTTAACCGATGGTAATAAAATGTTTTGCTTTCAACATGCCGTCCCTGTGGTCCAATGTTCCCGTCTTCAGGCTCCATCATTACAGCAGGGCGATGTATTGGAGCTGTTCTGCTGCTCCCCATGAACGTGCCTGGTAATGCTGGACACAGGCATCTTGGATGCGTGTGGATACCAGCAAGGAGAGATGGAGAATGTGGGGCAGAGCCCTTTCTGTGGGTAGCGAGCTGGCAGTGTTGGCATTCCCAGGTGGAAGCAGCTCTTTGAGGAAGACTGTATTTTAGCAGTCAAGGAAAAAGGCACTTGGGGTCTTGCTTGGCTGTGGCCCAAAGTGCAGGTTCCCATCTCTGTGAGATAGTCTGGCAGTGCAATCTGCTGTTAGAGCCTCTTCAGGGACTAAGGCAGGATGTGGGGGAGCAGGAACTGATTGCAATCCTGCTATTTGTTTGGGTTTTTTCTCACCCCTTTCACAACTACGCTGCAGGTTCATGTCTGGGTTGTTTTGGTTTTTTTTATTTCCTGCATACAAAAAAAGGGCATTTTCATGTCATCCTGCACGATGGTGGGGAAAAAAGATGCTCCTCACCCATTTTCAAGTAACCATATAAAATGCAGAAATTCTGCTTTAGGAACTTCATTTGTGTTTACACACCACTGATGCTTTCATTAACAGCATCTTTTCACATATAAATACTTGAGAGGTCCTACGATTTTCCTGCTCTAAACCAAAAAAAGGGTTTTCCAAGCAGGGATCTCCAAGCATCATTTCTGTGGTACGGTGGGCTGCATCAAGCCCCACAGCTGGTTTCTGTTGGACAGGATGTGGCTTTTCCATATTTCAGGTTTATAGCATTTGGATTCAAAGCAGAATTTCGCAGGCAGAGCCCTCCCCCAGAAGGTATCAGAATATATGGCTTTGTCAGGCAGCGATAACAGCCTCTTTCTGGAGATTGCCATTTTGTAAATAAGCTTCTTCTCGAGCAGCACGGCTCCAGCTACAAAAGATGGATGATTATTTCTTCCTGGAATCGGCCTTCCGCTGCAGGATCTGGTTTTTATTGTGATAATTAGCATAGAATTAAAAATGGCCCCTCATCTCCAGTTCGCCCTGTAGTTCCTCTGGTGGGGAGCGATCTGGGATGGTGTTTTCCTTGGGAATAGGCTGTGCCTGGGAATCACTTCATTCACCGCTACAAATCAGTGCAGGGGTATCCGCAGGCTTCAGCGCAGCAAAAGCCTCCGCCTCCAGAAATAAATCATTGCTCCTAATAAACTTTCAAATGAGTTGTTTTTTGGAGGATGGAAAAGTTGCCGAGGATATTCAGATGAAAATCCAGAGCGGGGTTTTACAAATGCCTTTAAATTCCAGAGCTCGGGTTGGAGGTGAGGTCACGGGCAAAGCAGGCGGCTTTTTCTCCTGAAAAACCTGTAATAGCTTTTCTTCTTAAAAATTTAACAGGTTTGCCAGTCCAGGCGGAGGCAGAATTGTACGGAGTGTCAGACATGGCCACTGGTGTGTCCATAGGAGAAACTAAAGCAGCAAAAACGTATCAACTTCCCTGTGAGAGCAGTGCAGGAAATTACTGTGCAATTGGACGCGTTGTCCTAGCGTTAGATTTATTAGCCACTTCCAAATCATCTGCCAAAAATCCTTTCAACCGGAAGACAGGAAAGAGCATGTTATAAAAAGACCTGGAAAAGGAGTGATTTTGGCATGGGAGTTTCCAGGCTGGTAATTGTCTGTGTGTACAGTGTTTGGGTTTGGTCTCAGTGCTGAGGTCAATGGTACTTAAACCAAATGTTATCCCAGTGCCTACATATGGCAAACGGTGAAATGTCTGGCAGGATCGTGGCCACATCCTTGTTCTGGTGTACATTCCCCAGACCTCGCTGCTTTGGCAACAAGACTGGATATATCATTCCAGCAGTTTCTTACCTGGATGGTGGACTGAGATGGTCCTTTTTTCCCCACTGCACACCTCACTGCCCTCCTCACTGCGAGGCACTGCCAATTTCACACTGCACTCCTCCAACTCCCATGCCTTTTCCAGGCTGCTTTCTTTCCAGTTGTATGCCTGCAAACTTGGATCTACATCCATATCCCCTATATGCAAGACCCTGCTTTTTGCTTGTTTAAATCCATCTCTTTTCGGCAGTAGTTGAAATAAGTGACCTGGCTTTGTAGCTCTCTTTTAATGTTCCCTGCTTCTGGAAAACCATCTCCCTAGTGCTTGGTTTTTGATGAGGAACACATCTGCAGCTGTACCTGCAGCATCCCCAGCATATCCTGCCAGCTCCAGCAAGTCGATATATCTGACTTAAAAAGAGCTTTCTCCATAAAAATGATCCATACCCGCCTCAGGTGCACCAGATGTTGCACAGCCAGATGTGGCCTTGTACAACCCCTTGGAGATTTGGCAGCGACGCGTGTGGGGCCTGGGGAGCCACTTTGCTATGCTGTGACCTTTTTTTGGGGGTACCTGCTGGAATGTAGTGAGAACTGAAGATCTGGTTTCCCCCTTTCCATGTGGCATTTTTGGGAGAAAAGCATTTTCGCAAGCGCTGAGCTCCCAAGGTAAGGGGATGGTAGGGCACTGCTGGAGCATGTCCCAGCTTGCAAGGAGCTGCTTCCAGCCCAGGGTGAGGACTGGGACCAGCACAGTCCTTAGCAGGAGATTTCCTGCCCCTTGTTTCCAACAGGCAGACCTCTTGCTTTTCTAGCACGAGTGTAAAGGTAGGGTTGGGTTTGCAGCTAGTAAAAAAGCAGATGCCAGCAGCTGGAACAGGCTAAGTAAGTGTGTGTTTAAAGAGAGAAAGGAGAAGTGTCTGTTGTCCATCAGGACAAATTCTCCTTTTCCAGACTCTTTCCAGGAGCGTGCTGATCCAAAGTCCTTCTCTGGAGCATTTTCCTTCATGAGAATGAAGCCAGGCCGTTGGCAATGTCAGTGTTTCACAGACCGCCTTCGTCGTCTTGTTCTTGCATTCGTTGTCTTTCGACTGGTAGGGTGGTTATGAGAAAAAAAAAACCAGCTTAAAGCATAGTCAGAAAGCTACAGTTAACGAAGCAAACCACAAGTAAATAGGTACATAGGCTAACCTGTAAGATAAGTGTGAAAGGAGGCAGTCTGCCGCACGGCTCCTCTGTAAACGTGCATGATAAGCGTCGGCGAAGCTTGTTGCAGACACGCTAGACTTTGAGTATCCTAGTTGCAAAGACTCGTAAGTGTTCCAAAAGGCTCATGGTTTTGGAGTAGGGTCTGTTTTTCTGTTTTCCGTGCTCTGTGACCACTTGCTTTCTGAATGGGTCTGTAGTGGTGGAGTTAATGGAGCTGTTCTTTATAGTAACCTAAAAGGTGTCAGTCGTTTGCTCGTGTGTGTTCACAAGCTGAGCTGTGGCGTTAAGCATCCCTCCGCGATGGTGTGATTTGAAGCACTTTTGGTGTGGCATGTGCAGTTGCAGTGCTGTCTGGTTTTAATTTCCCTCCCTGGATATCCCCCCCCTCTCCGTGTTCTCCCTGTGTTTCGGACACTGAACCAAACCGACGTTGGAACTAGCACTTTAAGTACTAGTAGTCACTTTGCTTTGGACTATATTGAGCACTGCACTTTTGTACGTACTGTCAGCACTGAGTTCTGAACTCTTTTCTTTTCCCCACTTCTTTTCCCTCTTAGGCGCAGTGTTAATTACGTAGGGGCCATCAGAAGATAATTTTGAGGTGTGTTGGACTTCTGTCCGGTGCCTGACTTCCATTACATATTCGTTAGCGACCTTACAGTAGGGAATTTAACCCATCCAAGCTTATTTTACTCAACAGAACAGACACCTACGTCACTGACGTCCAGGCAGACGTGATTGCTGCAAACTTCAAGGTCCTCCGGAGACCCGAGCGCGTGGCTTTCAAAAACACCAAAGATACAGGAGGAGTCTCAGAAGGGATCGGGATGGGATTGGAATTGAGCGGAGTGAGAGGTGTAGGGCAGACACTCTGGTGTTCGGTACGAGACCCTGGTGAACCCATGGGACAGCCCAGTTCAAACCAGTGTGAGACTCTGGTACCAATAAAGGCTGCGCTCGAGCCATTGCAATAAAAGCCATCATTGTGCCTGCACTGAAAGTGCCGTTGGAATTGGTCATTGTCTTCAACTGCAAAAAGGTGTTTTTACGTAAAAAAGACTTAGAGATGATTTAGAAGATGGAGCATAATAACCCTGGGGTTTGCTGTTGAATTCGGAAAGTGTTGTTAGGAGGTAATCTGCTCTCGTGTTCAGAGGCAATTCGGATGTGCATTGCTATTCCTGTTAAATTCCTGTGATATTTCCGTAAGGAAGGTGGGGGATCAGAGCTCCCTTGCCAGCAAGAAATCAGTAGGGTAGAGTTTGTAGCAAACGTAGTCAGAAATCTCCAGGATTTGAAATGGGATGGTGATCCCTTGGATGCTGAATGATCTGAATTTTGATGCCCCAAACTATCCACTCTCAAACAGCTGGGGGTGTTTTGCTTCTTTAAAAGCCCTTGTGGGTTTTCACAGCAGCAAATAAATCACGGTGGGTGTGGGAGCGCTACATCTCCTCCACACTGGGGTATCCACACTTGGGACTGCTGCTCATCCTCCTTGACGAGCCCATAGTCAGTCCAAATCCTTCCCTGGCAATCCTCCTTGATGGGAGTTTCTCCCTAGTGAAACTTAATGGATAAACCTCGCTGTTACAGCACGATCAGTTTGAATGGAGAGAAGGGAATTATGTCTTCTCCTTCACTCCTAGCAAGTGATGGAAATAACCTTCAGCAACAAAAAGAAATAGATGTGTTGCATTTCCTTGTTGCAGCAAATGAAGGATTTTTCCTAAACAACTTCTGTTTTAGTGGCTGGTTTTCTTGGGTTCCTTCTTCAATACACCTTCAGGGGTTTGGATGTTCAGTGGGAACTGAAGATGGTTTAAAACCACAAATCTTGAGCAACCCCAAGTATTATGCTCTTGCATCCTCTATCACTGGACTTGAAAATGGAATCCAGATTTTGGGTATTTTTTTTTTTTTCTCACCCCAGCCAAATTATCCCTGCAAATGTAGCTTTAAAGAACTAGCAGCAGGCAATGGTGCTGCTCTATCTGAGCCCCCAGAATTATAGAGCTGAGGGGACAACCTCTTCAGAAAGTACCTCAGTGACTCAGAGCCCACATCCCGCTCGCTGTCATGAGGATATAGGCAAACCCTTAGGAAAATTCACACCCCAGTGAGCCCACCAGTCTCCTTCAGTCCTTGGAAATTAAGCTTGGGAGAAAGGGGAATGTGGAACAGGTCTTTTTGTCTTTATTTTCCCCCTCAGCTGTAGTTTTTTGCCCCTTGGAGTTGGCATCTTGTCCTTTAGGAAGGTAGAATTAAGCATGGCACACCTGAGGCCCAAATGCAAATCCTAGCACAGCACCTCTCACTTTGGAAGGACCTTTTAGGTGGGAAAAAAAAGCTCTTGTAGGGATTTTTAGCTGTTTGGGTTTTCAGATAGCTCGTGGGAAGCGCATTGGGACAGCATACAGTCAATGTTTTACTGACCTTTTTCTGTTCCTCCAAGACAGACTTTTTAATTTGCTTCGGTAGTTTAGAGTTCGTTTCCTTGGAAGTCTTTTTGGACCCATGAAAATGCCCTTGAAATGAGTCAAGTTTATCAAAATATATTGTGCACACACCCATGCACCAGCCCATGTGTACGTGCATGTCTCCCTGGGTGTGTATACAGATAGAGAAATACATTATTTCCCAAAACGTTCCTTTTTTTTTTGGGGGGGGGGGTGGTTGGATTGGTTATTTTATTTGAGTTTGTTTCCCCCCACCCCCCCAGGATATTAACCAAAAGGTGTTTTAAAAGTCATGGCATGAAAACTCCTAAATGTAAATCTGAGTACCTTGTGATGCTAATTAACAGGTTTTTCCTGAAACTTTATGTGATGCTTAATATTTTCCTTAGGAAGTTTTGTTTAATGTTAGATCATTGTTCTGGAGGATGTTGGTCCTACTGGCATTAAACTAATGGAAATAAAATGCATGTGTTACAAGTGTAGAAACGGTGAAGAATTAAGTGTGAACTTACTGTACGATACTGATTCTGTTTTCAAACAATCTGTTTTGCTGTTCAATAGTTGACATATGGAAATGCCAATGTACTGTAATTTAGCACTTTTCCAATGGACCCTGTTCTCACTACGCCCGAGGGAAGAAACGGGTCTGGCTTACGGCTGTCTGAGCTCAGCCCCTGAACCTTTTCTGTGCGTTTTGGCACCAGAACCGGCCGGGTGGAACTTCACTTGGAGGTCTTCTCATCGGTTCAGCAGCTGGCACGAGGCAGAGGGGGGTGGTTCTCCATTTCCATGGCCAAACCAGGACCATTTTGCAACTTGGTCTGGTGAAAGGCATCCCTGCCCATGGCAGGGGGTTTGGAACTAGACGATTTTTAAGGTCCCTTCCAACGCAAACCATCCTGGGATTCTAGGATTCTCTGATTTGGGTGCAGCCCTCGCTGCGGGTGGATGGACTGGTGGCATCACATTGCACCAGTGCATCCCCCCGGGGAGCCAGGCTGGGGCTGGGCTGTCTGAGCTGGGGTGGGACGGACACAGTCCCTGAAATTCAAAGGCGGAAGGGATAACCCACCAGCCACCCCCCTCCAGCCCAAACCCCCCCTCCTTTCCTAGTGTTAACAGGGTGCAAAGTGTTACTTGTCATGTACTGTACTGAAAGGGTTAATTGATCAGTGACTGTATTGTACTGTATGAAAACTCATGAATTGCCTTGTATTGTTTCTAATGGACTGTTCCATGTCTCCCCACTGCCCATTCCCAACCTGCCCCCACGTTTTCCAAAGGACGCATGTTCTCAGTTAGGTCCTCCAAACTCTCTGGTGCTAAACTCTTCCGTATCCGATGGTGCTTCTGCGGACACTAACTGACCACATGCTGATCCGGAGCTTGAAGTTCACCACGTCTTTCTTGTCTGTTTGTATGAAGTCTCACACACACACACACACACACACACACGAGAAAAATTAAGGATAAACTTGAATTTGTTTCAAAGCCTCATTGACAATCTAATGTTTTCTATGTCTGCTTTTATTTGGGATGGCTTTTCTAGAAAGCAGCGCGCCAGCACCTTCGCTCTGGGAGGGGATTTCATCCTGTTCACTCCTCTGGCATCCCAGGTGAGCTGCTCCCTCGCTGGCTTTGCAGGCTCAAAGGAGGTTGATCCATCAGGGGCCAGCGAGGAAGAGGAGGTGCAGGTGCCTTCAAAGATGCCCAACCCTAAAAAGCAGTCGTGATCCCTGGGACTGTCCCATCCGTATGTAGGTAGGTGGGCACTGAGGCCCTTGGAGGGGATGAACCCATCCCTTGCTTTGTGGCAAAAATTGGCTTTTAAGGAGAACGGAGGCATCACTTATCTCTGCTGGCCTCCTGAGCCTGAGGTTCTGCAGGTGACACTCACCTCGGATGGCGTGAACAGGGCCATCCCCTCCCAACCCCCCCACCCCAAAGCGAGCTGCTTTTTGGACAAAAGAAAATCTGACTATATTTTATATCGATTTGAAAACAAAGTCTGATATTTACCCCTGTTCTCAACTGAATTTGCATATTGTCGTTTGCCACGATATTTGTTCTGTCTTCAAATAAATTTGCTTACTTGTGTAGTCTTAACTGTCTGCTCGGATTCTTACACTTGGGTTTATCCCTGCTCTGAGGTGTCTGCACTGTGTCTCCCCTTTGGATGCCTCCCATGGAGGAGAGAAGGAAATCTGCCTGGGAGGAGGAAGCATTTCAGGCTGTAAATGTTTCTCTCTCCGTTATCTCCCATTCATCTCCCTGGGGCTTTTCAATTTGATGCCCTTTTTTCCCCCCGGTCTTCCATCATCAGATCCTTCTATCCGGGTGAGTGCGTGGCTTAATTTAAGAGATTGAATTTTTTGTGGGGGTGAGGCATTTCCGACGGCAGCGTTTTGCATCTGGGAACGAAGGGATTTATGGCTGCGAGCGGCCGAAAGCTCTGGGCATCGGCGTCGGCATCCAGCGCCAGCTCTTCCTGCACATTGCATTAGCAAGGAGTTGGCATCAGTCACCGGAGACGTCTCGGCGGAAGGCAGTGCCCTCAAACGGCTGGAAAACTGATTTGCACATGCGTTTCCAGGGAAGTAATCAAATCAGCCAGCAGGTTCAATAAAACGAATAAGCAAATATTCCAGATTTGCCTGCGTTTGCGAACAAAACCTGTTGCAAGACTCGCAGGTTTTGAGGTTCCTTCCCCTCCCCCCCCAAAAAAGCTATTTTGGGATTAAAACTGTTGCAGGCTGCTGCAGGAGGACATTTTATATTCCCTAAAAGACATAGCTGTTATCTGAGAGGAACATTTCAGGGGGATCCATGCTAGGGTTTGTGCTGTCACCCTCCTTCCTTTCGGAAACCATCCCTGTGCATATGTTAGGGCCACAGATTCCATTCATTCCCCTTCTCCTGGCATTGTCTCTTTTGCCTCTTTCATCCCCTCTGACCTCTCTCCAGCTTTTTCTCACAGTTTATCAAGGTTTTGTAGATGTTTCCCGCTGCTCCTCGCAGTACAAGCAGCCCTGCCCATGGTGATGGACACCAGCACAGGAAGGAGGGACAGAGATGAATCCTGTCGGAAGATGCTGGGAACAAGAAGCCAGGCTTCATGGAGGGACCTGCCAGGTATGTATGCCTCCCATCCTCAGCCGAAACGTGGTGTCTGCATCCCAAAATGTGTTTTAGGCATCCCCATCCTTGTGTCCCTTGGTACTCCTGCGCACTCCCAGGAGGTCAGGTGCCCCAGAGCAGCTTCCGCTGGATTTGCGCACCCTCAACTGGTGGCAGAAGGAAAAACTTTACTGATTTACTTTACTTATTCACAGTAGGGTGGGGTTTTTTTCCTCTCTAAAACACAGGAGTACCCTTAGGAATCCAGCATTCTTTGGGGAGCAGAGGATAAGCTTGGGCAATGCTGGTGGCTGTAGGTAATTATTTTCTGATTTTGTTTCTCTTGCATTTTGTATCTCACCTTAAAAAGACCAAGTTGCAGTGGAAAAATCACAAAAATAAGAAAGCATGGTACCCCATGAGGGGTTTAATGTTACACAACCATTTTTTTTTTTTTGGCCTTTTATGCCACTTTCACCAGCATTGCCGTTTTAGAAGGTTCTAGCACAGAAATGGTGAGATTTTAGAGAAGGTGGTAGAAAATCCACACACTAAAAGCTGGAAAGCACGAGGGCCTGGGGGCTGTTGCAGGAGAAATCTCTGGGAAAATTATCCCAAAAGAAGAGAGAAAACCAATGCAGCACCACAAGCAAATCTCCTTTCTGGACGTGGAGTGTGGTACAGCCCAAAATTCAGAGGCCAGAGCCAGTGGCTCAGGAAGCTGTAGGGGTAGGAAGATTTATTGTCCACTGCCATGCTGGAGGATTCTCCTTATCCCAGGGCCACTCTCTGCTGCAGTGTCACAAGCATGGGCAATATGGTTAAAAATAAGCTGGAAACAAATCAGCAAATAAAACATCCACAGGTGTGTGGATGGTTCCTGGCAAATGTCATTCCTGGGAACTGGAATGGCACATGATAGACGTGTAGAGGAGTAGCTACAAAATTGTATTTTATATGTATATATGCTCTTTTTTACTTTGCCAAGTGCTCCAGACTGTAGCAATGAATGATTACATCATTATCACGATATTACTATTCCATTTAGGTACAGAGGAGACAGTAAAGCAAGTGAAAAATTGCAGAAGATAAATGAAGAGCAGCGGGTAGAAATTTGTGAAGGTCAGTCACAATTTAGGGCTGAGGGCAAGATGGATCGAGTACCAGGCTGCAAGCAAACATATTAATCTTTATAGCTTATATTCGTTAATCACGTGCTGCGTTTGGTACATCATGGTATGTGTGCCCAACAGTATATCACCGGAACATAGTGAAGGGAATTAGTAACACACTTAATGAAAGGGATTTTCACCTGGGAGTGCTGATTGACAGGAGGCTGAACATGAGCCAGCAGTGTGCCCAGGTGGACAAGAAGGTCAATGGCATCCTGGCCAGCATCAAAAACAGTGTGGTCAGCAGGAGCAGGGAAGTGATCCTTCCCCTGTACTCAGCGCTGGTGAGGCCACACCTTGAGTATTG
>JAWWES010000133.1:1712132-1734905 GCA_035583135.1 Lophotriccus pileatus | reverse complement strand
GACTCAATTAAACCTTACCTTACCTCCTACTAAACCTGGCCTGGAGTTTTTTTCTCCACAAGTCAATTTAGGCAACAGTACCAAAGGGGTGGAGTTCACAGAATCATTTAGGGTGGCAAAGACCTCCAGGATCACCGAGTCCAAGTCCAACCTTTGACTGATCATCGCTTTGTGAACTAGACCGTGGCACCAATTACCGCATTGTTCTCCCTGAGCTCTGGAGGTTTGTCTGCTGATGCTGACAGTACTCCCTGCTCTGTTCCAGAACCATCAAGGAGAAGCGTGATGCGTATGTGCGGCGCCTCAACGACATCTATGAGAGCAACGTAAAGAGGGTGAGTGCGGGACGTGTTCATGCTGTGGGCCGAGCAGGAAAGTGGGCTCTGATGGATTTTTGGCCACTTTTCCAGCCTTAGTGGGTGTCCTCTTTTCCAAATGTGGGAGCCCTGGCTCTGTTAGCTGTCTCCTGCACCCTGTCCTTCTGTTAATCCCGTAACCATTACCCCACCCACAAAGGCTCACATCGACATCATTCGGGGCTATGGCAAGTTCACCGCTGATCCTGAGCCAACCATTGAAGTGGATGGGAAAAAGTACACAGCCCCTCACATCCTTATAGCCACGGGGGGGCGCCCGGCTGTCCCTTCTGACAGTGAAATTCCCGGTGAGCCTGCTGAAATTCCCCGGGAGAGGGGTCTACCAGAGCAAAGCGTGTTCGGGGAGGGGAAGTGGGACAGGCAAGGGGTGTGAAAGGGGCTCTGCTTTGCAGGTGCCAGCCTGGGGATGACCAGTGACGGCTTCTTCGACCTGGAGGAGCTGCCCAGGTAAAGTGGGGCTCACCCCTCCGTATCCACCAGCTCCGGCTCCGTGTGCCTGGACACGGCATCATTACTTCTCCACAGGCGCAGCGTTATCGTGGGGGCCGGATACATTGCGGTGGAGATCGCGGGGATCCTTTCCACACTGGGCTCTAAGTCATCCCTGCTGATCCGCCAGGACAAGGTAATACCCCCCACCATCTGTCCACTGCCGCGCTTCCCGCCTGGGAAGTCACATCCCAGCCCACCAGGGTTTTTCTGCCTGTCAGCATCTTGTAAAGAAGAGTCTGAGTTGACACGGGAATGGTGATGCAGAGGATGGTGGCAATGGGCTGATGGGTCTAAGGGGGAGGCTGGGGGGGCATGTTTTGGCAGCACCAGCTTGTGTGTCTGGAATTTCTGCAGCTGTCTGTGCCACTGCACCCGTTCTCTTGAGCTTTATTTCAAGTCACAACTTGAAAAGAGGATTAAAGGGAAAGAAAATGATGGAAAGACAAACAGAGAAGTTTAACCAGGAGCGCCCCAAACCTCCCGGGTCCCAGGAGCAGGAAGATGCTGGCAGAAGGGGCTGCCAGGCAGTGCCTTTGCCTGCGGACCTTCATCTGACAGGGCTGGGGGGTCCCTACTCAGGTCCTGCGGACCTTCGACTCCATGATCAGCACAAACTGCACCCAGGAGCTGGAGAACACGGGCGTGGAGATCTGGAAGCACACACAGGTACGAATGTGCAGAGCAGCCCTGTGGTTTATCCTGTTCCTCATGGAGAGGCAGGGCTGGCAGAAGGCTGCCATTTTGGGTGCTGCCTGATGCGCCACAGTTTTGGTGACATTCCTGGTTTTGCAGCTCAGCTGCAAGGCCAAAGCCAGCGGCACCATCTTCTCCTGAAGCAGCTCCTGTTATTCCCCACAGGTCAAGGCTGTCACCAAGTCCCCTTGCGGGCTGCTGGATGTGAAGGTGACCTGCTTGGTGCCCGGCCGCAAGCCGACGGAGGGAGTGATCCGGGACGTGGACTGCCTGCTGTGGGCCGTGGGGCGGGAGCCCAACACTGAGATGCTGTGCCTGGACCGAGTGGTGAGGTGGCAGCACGCCCCTTCTGCGCTGGTGTGAGAGTGCCCACAGGTCTACGGGTATTTAGGGTTCACAGAGCCTGTCACAGGATGGTGCTACCACCACTTGCTCCCTTGCCACCAGCACGATTCCCCTCATGGTCATGGCTTGTCCCATCCCTCCTGGAGTACACTCCGACGTAGCTGCTCTTTCCCATGGCAGGGCGTGCAGGTGGATGCCCAGGGCCACGTGGTGGTGGATGAGTACCAGAACACCACCAGGAGAGGGGTCTATGCCATCGGGGACGTCTGTGGGAAAGCCCTCCTCACCCCAGGTACTGTGGCCATGCCCCCCTCCCCTCCGCAGCCCCTCAGAGCCACGCTGTGGCTCAGGCTCCCTGTCCCTCCCTGCAGTGGCCATTGCAGCTGGCAGGAAGCTGGCCCACAGGCTCTTCGAGGGCCAGCAGGATTCCCGGCTGGACTACAGCAACATCCCCACCGTCGTCTTCAGCCACCCGCCCATCGGCACCGTGGGACTCACTGAAGGTGGGGACAGACAGGGCATGGCGGGGGGCAAAGGGGCTGAGGATGCTGTGGCTCAAAGCTGCTGCTCTGATGCTCGAGGAGGGGGTTTGATCCCTGGCAAGTGGGTCTGAGCCTTGAAAAATGGTCTTGAGTCCGTCTTTGTAAATGCGCACGCTGTGTCTTCTGCTGCAGAGGAAGCCATGGCTGCACACGGGAAGGAGAACGTGAAGATCTACAGCACGTCCTTCACCCCCTTGTACTACGCTGTCACCCAGAGGAAGGTGAAGTGCCTCATGAAGCTGGTGTGTGTTGGCAAGGAGGAGAAGGTGAGTGCAGGGGACCAGGGAGGGATAGCTGGGGGGTGGTGGGCAGCAGTGCTGGCTGTCCTCTTCTCCTCATGTGGTCAGCTCTGACCTCGCCCCAGGCCTGGGGTCAGAGTTCAAGCCTGGATTTTGGCAGTGCTGCGTCCCACCCTGTCTCTCCTTTTCTCCCCAAAGGTGGTGGGATTGCACATGCAAGGGATGGGGTGCGACGAAATCCTTCAGGGCTTTGCCGTGGCCATCAAAATGGGGGCCACCAAGGCCGACCTGGACAACACCGTCGCCATCCACCCCACTTCTGCCGAAGAGCTGGTGACGCTGCGCTGAGCCGGCGGGCACGGGCACCCCCAGGGGTGGCAGCTGCAGCTGGAAAAAAATGTTTAATATGTTTTGTAAAGTGCCTTAGTGCCGTGTGGGTGCCTGGAGAGCACGTCTGCAAAGTCGGTGTGGCGTGCTTTGGGGTGAGAAATAAATGCAGTGATGCTGGCGAGTCTGCCTTTTGCTCTGTTGGTGCCTTGTCTCCAGAGGTGGCACAGTCCCTGGAGGTGGGTTTGGGGGAAGGCTGGCATTGGCCAGGCTCCTCCTCTACCATCCCTGAACCCGGGGCTGTGCAGGGAGCAGCAGAGGAGGACTGGACAGATCAGTCCATGGGGACTCATGGGTGCTGGAGTATCCACCTGCTGGTGGATGGAGGTGGGCTCCGTCCTCCTCTTTATCTCATGGAGGGGTGCACTATGGATGCATCAGCATCACAGTTGGATGAGGGTCAAAATCTCCCTGAAACCTAGGAATAAACAGCCAACGGAAGGGAATGCTGGTGCTCAGCCCAGGTGGGAAGCTCCAGGCTTTGCTGGGGTGTCTCTATCCTGGTCAGCAAAACTAGCAGGCAGGAAAATCCTGCCCAGCCCTCTGAACCCCCTCAGTGTGCATTTAAAGAGCATACTGGACTGCAATGGGCTCAAGTACAGGCAAAAGCCAAATGTAACCGGTATATCCTCAGTTATCCATATCAGTCTTTGGAAGAATAACCATTTGCGAAGCGTATTGCTGGTTGAAGCACAGGAAATTCCCTCTGGGCTTTCTACAGTCCGTCCTCAGGCACGTGAGAGGAGTCACGTGAGTTAATTCATAATTAATTACACCCTTGGAACAATGGGGACTTTACCCTCTCAGTCAATAGGCTGCAATGGCATTTTGTCAGGTTTTTTTTTTCCCTTTAACTGACAAGTTTCGTCACTTGATTTTAGAGCATTTGAGAGGTTTGTCCCTTGGCTCACAGCCAGAGTGCATCCAGCCCACTGTCTGCAGAAAAATGGTAAAGAGTGGATTTTAGGAAAGACTGGAATTCTTACCTGTGAGGGTGGTGAGGCCCTGGCACAGGTTTGCCCAGAGAAGCTGTGGCTGCCCCTGGATCCCTGGAAGTGTCCAAGGCCAGGGCTTGGAGCAACCTGGGATAGTGGAAGGTGTCCCTGCCTATGGCAGGGAGTAGGACGAGATGATCCTTAAGGTCCCTTCCAACACAAACCATTCTGGCATTCCATGATGATTCCATGATCTCTCCCTGCACTTATTTTGCATCATTTCCTTCTCTCTGCTCCCAGCAGATGGAGCTGCTGGCCTGTAAAAGAGATGGAAGTGTTCTGGGAGAGGGATCAGCCCTGCTGCTCACTGTGTGTGTGCAGGGAGAGCTGGGGTGAGAACCTCAGACAGATCCCACTCATCCAGATGCAGGGCCTTCAGGATCCTCTCCTGGTCAGAGGTTTCTCCAACTGTGGTTCTTTCCTACACCCATCTCTGGGCCACCAGCATTCTGGGATTTTGGAATTCCATCTGTAATTACATGTGGCAAAACTGCACTTGGTACCATGTCTATGCATGGCTGGACTTTCTTATCCTCCATTTATTCCACAGGATAATTCCACACGGAGTTCTTATAATTCCACATGGAGTTATGCTGAAAAAGATATCCACTGGTTTAAATTCATGCTGTGATAATTTTTTTCCTCTCCAATTTAAATGATTTGTTAAAGGAATAATTTTTCAACTATTCCTGGAATAAAAAGGGGAGTGTAAAAAAAAATCAAACCAAACCAAACCAAACCAAAAAAAAAAAAAAAAAACAAAAACCACAAACCAAGAACCATTCCTACATCCATCAAATGATTATTAATTGGAAGCCTATTCTCTCACACTCTGTCCTTAGGATACTGTTTTTCTTTCCTGGAAAACCTTATACAGAAGCAGGTAAGGCAAAATCTGTCATTTCAGCTGCAAGAGCCACCTGGTTTCACTGGGGCCACACAGACTGTTCTTTCCCCAGGTTCCTGATTTCCCAGCTGTGCTTGCCTGCCCTCCATGGAATCTGGGTCTAAATGCTGGAGCTCAGCAGGCAGGAGCAGAGCCCAAGAGATGCTGTCACTCATCAGTGCTGGGAGCACTCAGAGCACCGGGAGGGCTCTGGGCTGTAATGGATGGGGGGGTGTCAGGGATGGCACCTGTGGAGGTAACTGTGAATCCCTGACCCTGAGAACGAGCTTCCCGAGGCAAAGGGATGCCTCACACAGAGCAGAGGGGGAGGCTCTGCGATGGAGCATATCCAAGATACCCTGTTCCAAACACGCTTCCCCAGGCCAGCAGTGACAGCCTCCAGCCCCGGGGCTTGGCAGCCTGGCTTTGGGCTGGGCTCTGTGCTCCCTCCTTCCTCCCTGCCTCAGGCAGGAGCTGCAGGAGCTCCGGGATCCCTCTCCTGCCTGCGCTGAACCAGCGGCTGCTGCGGAGCTCCAGCACCTGTAAGTGGGGTACCTACCCTGGGAGAGCAGGCTGGGGGCTGTTCGGGCTGGGCTTGGGCTGTTCCTGCCTTTCTGCTGGAGCTGGGAGCTGAGGGAGAACTGCAGGTGTTCTGTTAGCAACAGGTCTGTGTGTGTGGGGGGGGAAGGGGGGCTGCTGATTCTGCTGCTTGGGGGTGCCCTGATTTCCTGAGGGGCACAACACTGCCTGTGTGGTTATCCTGGTGATGCCAAGGATCTGCCTCCTGGTACCAACCCCTATCTCTGTCCCGGACTGGTGAAGTTGGACCCGGGGAAATTAAGGATGGGATATGGAGCAGTTCCTGCTCTGGAAGGGGATGGGGGTGGCAGCAGATGCCTCTGACCCCAGTGGCTTTGGGGTGCCACAGTTGGGGGACACACATGGACCTCACTAGCGGGGACAGGGACGTCGTGTGGCTGGACAGGACCACGGAGGGCATGTGGGGGGGGAAGCACCTGGAAGCACCATTGTGCTGCTGGCAGGGTCAGTCCACCTGGGCTGGGAGCTGGACCCCTGTGCACAGCTCCAGGATTCGGGAAAAGAGCCTGAGGCCACTCAGTGTTTCCTAGGTGACTAAGAAAAGTTTACCTCATCTTATTTTGCTTTTCTATCAGTATCAGACAATTCCAGTAGAAGAAAAATATCTGGAGCTTTTGAAGTACCTCATGTTATCCCTTAAACCTGAACCACCCCAGGGGACTGCAAAGTATAAAGTGCAATAGGATCAGTTTGGGGTGTTTTGCTGGAGAAAGGGGAATGGAATGTAACTCTGAGCAAAGCAGAAGCATTTCCCGAGGCTGGCAGATGTGCCAGCCAAAAGAATGGACCTGTGCTGCTGCTTTTCTCCAAAGGAAATTCCTAAGAAAAATCCAAGGAAAACTTACTTCCACAATCTTTCCCGCTTGGACAACTGTGGCACACTTGAGGTGCAGCTGTCCCTTACTGAACAGAATTGGCTTCAGTTGGAGTCAAACCAAGAGGTTTCTGAGGTAACACCTCTGCATGTCAAATTCCTGACATCCATTAGGTGTCCCTATTCGTGTTATCCGCATGACACTTAAAATTCGGTGTTAATTACCCCGTGTAGTGATAATCAAGTGACTGAGGCAGCAGTAAATGTGAATTCAGGAGCACTAAAAGGATTCAAAGCCTTAGAGCAGCTCACAGTAAGAATCAGGGGTTAATCTTTAAGTGAGCACTTAAAGTCCCTGTGTGGAACAGCCAGCAGGTAGGAAGGTACAGGGAGAGCTCACTGCGCCGTCCCTGCTCTACAGCCCTTCCACAACCCATTATCCCTTTCTGGAGGTGACACTGTGCAGTTAAACCCCTGCTAGAACCTCCACAGACGGTTCTTTCTCCTGCGTAGCCTGGACAGTTACTTAACATTAAAGGTGTTGCCTTTAATGGCAAATCTGGGTTGTGGCCAAGTGTTAAGGATCCAACCCCGCCGTGCTGCACAGGGAGCTCACCTGTTCTGCCCTGGGCAAGGCAGGTTGTTCTGCCTAACTCCAAGTGAGGGATAGTCCCATATTCCACAGCCTAGGAACTTGGGCGAGGAGTAAGACACAGTTTAATTGTAACAAGGTCTAAGGAGAGATCGATCCCTCATGTGCTCAGATTATGGGTTGTGTTTGCTCTCATGCCTGTCTCACAGTGGGCAGTGACACTTCTGGGCTAAAAAAGGTTTAAATCAAACAATTTTATGGCTCTTGCTTACTTTTTACACTAAGCACAGACATCACCTGGAGCAAAGAACCCTTGGGATATGCTGTGTAGGGATTGGCTTGGGTTTTTTCCTGGTCATTCTCTCTGCAGTGATTACAGAGTCCTCTGTGCCCCCCCATTTGGGGTGGGACATAAACTACATGCTGACAGTGCTGTCTCCCTGTACCTGGTGAATTAGCTCACACTGACTGATGGGCTCCTAAAGCACTTCTTTTTTTTTGCCAATTTTATGCTCCACTGGGACTATCTCACGACTGTCCCACTTCTCAGTTTCTACCTAAGCCATGATTCTAGTCACTTCCTCCTTCTACCTACTCCCCAATTACCCTGTTCCCTGTCAGTGCCTCAAATGCCAGGGCTGTCACCTCCCCCTGAGCGCTCTGTCTCAGATGAGAGGGGCAATTCAGGAGGCTTATCTCCCATTAGTGGGGAATTCAGTGCTGCAAAGAGTCTGGCAGGGATCACCCGTTTCACTAATCCCCAACACTCACTGCTAAGTGCTGCTAGAGCATCTCTCCAGGGAAAAGGCTGTGACCAGTCCAGAGTATATTTAGTGGAGTCCCTGCCCAGATTTCCATGATGGATGGGAAGCTGCTGCTTACAGGCTGGATCTCAGGAGAACTTCAGTAATTCTCTACTGAAAGCTTCTAAAACAGGGACTTGTTGCCAGGATGAGGCAGATAAAATCCTATGGCTTGCCAGGCTTCTCAATAAAGTGGCTGCAGAACTGCAGAAGTTGTGCCTGGATGTGGAAATCTTACTTCAACCTGATTTCAGGGAACAGGTGACTGAGATTTTAGTTAAAATTTAAAACAGGCTATGACACATCAAATAGAAATAAATCTATTCAGAAGCCTAAAGTTTGACTAAGCAGGAAGCAAGAAAAATAAGAGTACAATGACAAGCCTCAGCTCTAATGAAGCAGGGTGGAAATGACATATATATATATATATATAAATAAAGAGCTATAACAAACTTTCTGTGAATGCCTCACCTGCCATTTTCATCTCCTGATTTACGTTTGAGTTTGGCTTTTCAGTGAAATATTTTATATTCCCAGCTCAAGTGGATGAGTAATCTGCAACTCATTCTTGTCTTGTTTATTACAGCCATCCTGCTGATAGCCTTCTTCTTTATAACTATACAGGAGAGGAAAAGTTTAAGATCTGTTAAAACAAAAAAATACCATGACAAACTATTTTCTTTGGTCCCAGCTCAGACTAAGCAGATAAATGACTCTGAGGGGAGGATAAGCAGTTTAAGCCCATTGAGAAGAGCTCTGTGTACAACTTGAAAATTGGCACATCTCCTTAGGATTGCCCATTTCAGTCTGAGAAATTGGCATCTCAGCGTGCACTTGATTTTCTTCATGGAAGTAGATGTCAGTAAGAAAAAACTATTTCATCACAATTGGTTATTTTTAGGATTGTTTTCCTCCACAGCTCACAGTATCTGAAACCTACTGGGATATTCAGGCTTATTTGGAGATAAACTACTCTGAGGTATTTCATATAAAATATCAGGGAAATTCTGATGGATGAAAAGGTAAATAAAACACTTGAAGAGTAAGTTCTATTACCTCAATTCGTAAATGCCCTCAGAGTTTGTACTTGGCAGCTCAAGTCCTGCATGACCCAGGCCCAACACTTCTGCTCACTGGGGAAACAGACAGTAAGTATAAAGTTCAATCCTACCTTAAAGCAATTCCCAAGCAGTTGATGACATTCCAATGAAATCCTGGCTCGGGACAAGGCTGTCCTCTGTCTGTGGGATGATCTTGGTGAGTGCATGTGCTCCGGGCTGGGAGTGACAGTTCCTGCCCTGCTCCCTGTCCCATGTCAGAGCCCCAGGAACTGGCAACAGGGGGCTTGGGGTGGCTGCAGCCCCCTCTTGCTCTGGAAGAGAAACAAAGATGATCCCGATTCCCATGGCCTGTGCAGGGGGTCCCTGTGGAACAGCATTTTTAGTTTTTTAGTCCCTGGCTTTTCCTATTCCACTGAGGCACAGGATAATCTATGCACTTGTCCCTTCCTTATTTCTCAGACACTTATGGACTGAGGTCCTGCTCTTTCTGTCATCCCTCGGGCTGCATTTTGCCAGCAGGACTTTCCCTCTTCTCAGCAGACCAGAGATCATTTTCCAAGGTACTCGGGAAATTTCTGGCTTTGACTTATTACACAGAGCACAGAGCTCAGGAGAGGGGAAGAACAAATGTTTTTGCACTTACCACATGAAATTTCCTTTTTTCCATGACAACACACTCCTATTCTCCCTGTCTCTGAAGGTTCCTTGTCTTTGTTCCAGCCTCAGCGGATTCTGAGGGGAGATTTCACGCACACAGACCCACAGACCCAGAGGTTGTGCACAGAAGTGACCTGAAGCAGTGTTGGCAGCTCCAGGGGATTTCCTCCATGTGCCCAACATAAAGGTAATTGTATTACTTCAGGATCACCTTGAACTGTTACTGTAACATTGGAAAACTGACTTTCCATATCCAGAGGTATGAGACTGTCCTGGTCAGCATGAGACCTTAAACTGCCTATTTGTCCTTGGGGACTGTGACTGGGGTTCCAGCAGGGAATGAGCATTTTCTGCTTGGAAACCCAATGCGAGACTGGGCATATTTTCGCTTGGGGAGACTCTCACTTTACTCCACTGCAGATTTTCTCTGGTATATTAAATGAGAAAGAGAGGCCTTGCCCTTATCAAATTATCCCGTGGAAGCAGATTACTGTTATTTATCTTCTTGTAATATTTAGGGATTGCATTATTTTTTCCCTTCTCTTAGATCATTTATGTTTCTGTCTTCTGTGCCTCTCTCAGTTATTTATCACTGCCTGTTTTAGCTGGCAAGGACCTTGTGAAAACACAAGGCACTGGCTTAATTTCTCCTTGCAGCCAATCCTCATCTCCCTCAACTTCAGCATAATAAAAATCTGTGTAGCTTTTCGATTTCCTGAGAGCTGTGGTGTTTGTACAGCAACTTCTGTGTCTGCTACAGCCAAAATTTCATTAGTACAACTGGCATCAGGCTACATAAGACATGCAGACACAGCTCCAGTTTTTCCTCGAGGCTGTTTACAACTTCTTGTTTATCAGTTATGAACAAAAGCCATTACAGAGATCATTACTGAAAAGATTGGTAGCTGCTGCTTCACAACACAATGTCAAAAAAAAAAAAAAAAGAGAGAGAGAGAAATCACAAAATATGTATCAAAAAATAATGATTAGATTTAATCGTCCTGCTTTTAGTGTGATAATGGATAATTCTGTTCTGGAATGACAAAGAACTTCTCCCTCAGACAACCAGAGACCCCTCAAAAATCCAGACTTGAGCAGGTAAGGACAGAAAGCTACCTCTGTCTCACCTGTTGGGGACAGCACAGATCCTGCTGGGCATGGGGACTGCGAGTGTGTTGGGATCCAAAAGCACCTTCCCCAAGCTGAAGCATCTTCCTAAAGCAGCGCCTCTGAGAAGCAAAGGATTGCAGAAGAAAATGAGTGGCATTTTACAATAATAATAATAATAATATTGGGGAAGAGAAGCAAATAAAGCCTAGTCCTCTGGAACAAGAGATGCTGAGATTTAAACAGGGTTTGAGTGAGGTAGAATCTCTTGGAATTTATAAAGCACAGCTCCAGGTCTGGGATTATAGGAACAGTGCAAACTCCTACTGTCAAATATCTGTATTTGAATTCTGCCAGTGTTCCCCATCCTGAGCATGGTAGGGTGCAAGTGCACCCATGCTGCTGCCTTGGGGGGGTGAGGAAAGTTGGTATTAAAACCACTTCCCACAGCAGCTGACTCTGAGCTCTGGCTGGGAAAAGCAGTTGGCACATCACACATTTCAACAAAAATGGTTTTGGTAATTTTGAAAACCTGTTGAATAAAAAACAATCAAGATAAGCCTTTCTTCATAAGGACAGCCCAAGGGAATATATAATTATTGCTACACTTGTTCAAACATACAAGCAGCCAGTTTTTAGTGAGAGACTTCAGATTCTTGTCTCCCTATCTGGCTGTGCAGGCATTTAATGAGTATGTTAAACAAGCTCTTTAAAACCCTGCACTACTGCTGACTTCTAAACAGACACAAGAGACTGAAACATGGTGGGTTTTCCACTGCTCTGCTGGTTCCAAACCTGAGGCAGAGCAGAATAAATTAATTTCTACTGTGCCTGCTACCTGAAAGTAAAACACTTTCAGAAGCTTTGATGTTCATACAAGCCCATCAGGACTTGGATACTTGTGCCTTAATTTAATTTCCATTTATAATAAGAAATTTGAAGTGTCCTAAAGGCACCTGCACTCATATTTTAATTTCATGCCTTCTGCCACTGATTAATTTTGCTGTTCTTTTGCTTCCAAATCAAGTTACCTGCTAGGAAATGACTCCAGCTCTCTTGTACCTGAGCATGTTTCAAACGCAGCGTGGTCCTTCAGGACTGCAGACTCTGAGCTACACGGTTTGTGAGCAATAATGGTCCAATACCAACTGTACACAAAAACAACTCATGTTCCACGAAACGGGATTGCATTTGGACACATGCAGGCAGAAGACTTCTGCCACTTCAGAAAGCTTTAATGCCTGGTTTTCAGTGATTAAATTAGTGATTATTTCAGTGATTGTTGCTCAGCAACCTCACCATTGCCAGATCGCTCCAGCTGTTGAGTAAATGAATTTCTCAGGAATTCTGATTACTTTTTACCTCAAAATCAGCTGTGCAGGTTGTTGGTTTGTTCAGTTGATGTGATGCAAGAGGCTGGTTTACATTCTGTCTGGCTTTATGCTCCTTTGGGAAAGGAAAGACTTAATTTATAGAGCTGTAGAAGGAGAGAGCAGCCTCACTGGTCACTTTTGTAGGCCTGTGTGGTCAAACCCTACAAGCAGTATTTGTTGTTTTTCCTATCTGGGGAGGCCCAGAACATGGACTGTTAAAATAAGCCACAGAGGGATGAACACGTGTGAGTTTTGCATGTATTTCAGAACACGGCGTACTCAAAGCAGATAATAACAGTAATAATAATGATAGATTCATAAGGATCAATTGCAAGCAGACTAAAATGACCTTTTTACAAATATCTTTCAAGGCACATTAGAACACGAGCAAGAAAATGGACTCCAACTCTTCCTTTGACTGGCCTCACGCGCTGAATTACAACGGGACGTCCAAGTACCTCTACGTGGAAGGCAATGTCTCCTACGTGGACTTCTACCTTCACCAGCCGTCAGTGGCCGCTGTCTTCATCATCTCCTACCTCCTCATCTTCCTCCTCTGCATGGTGGGGAACGGGCTGGTTTGTTTCGTCGTCCTGCGGAGCAAACACATGCGGACGGTCACCAACCTGTT
Source organism: Lophotriccus pileatus (assembly GCA_035583135.1). Classification (NCBI taxonomy): domain Eukaryota; kingdom Metazoa; phylum Chordata; class Aves; order Passeriformes; family Tyrannidae; genus Lophotriccus; species Lophotriccus pileatus. The sequence goes on along the minus strand of JAWWES010000133.1, from coordinate 1,722,311 downwards.
CATCCTGAACCTGGCTGTCAGTGACCTGCTGGTGGGGATCTTCTGCATGCCCACCACCCTCCTGGACAACATCATTGCAGGTGGGCTGGGCCGCACGAGGGGCAGGGAGAGCCGGGGGGTGTGTTTTGGAGGGGGCTCTGTGGGCATTTCGAGTCACTGGGAGCGGAGGTGAGGAAGACAAGCCTCTAACCCACCTTCTGACTGCTGATTTCCACATCCCTCATCTTTAGGAAAGGATTCTCCCATTGCCAGGTCATATGTTTAGGAAGTCTTGGTGGATGCCATGAGGTAGATGCAGAGATCAGTTCACTGTAGCAGCCAATTCACTTTCTTGTCTTGATGTCTCATTTTATCAGGATGTTAAACCACAAGCGTTTGCTTTGCTGGTTTTTGGAACATCAGAAACTCACCCAACGCAGCTGACAAAGCATCTGCTTCCACATCCTTTGCCTCCCTAACCCCTGCTGTCTTAGTTTCAGAGTAGAAAATTCCTCTTATCCATACAAGCCCAGAGAAATTGTGGCCACTCCATCCCTAGAAGTGCTCAAGGCCAGGCTGGATAGAGCTTGGATCAGCCTGAGATAGTGGAAAGTGTCCCTGTCCATGCGAGAGGGGTTGGAATGAGATGACCTTTAAGGTCCCTTCTAACCCAAACTACTCCAGGAGTCTACTCAGGGAATGGAAGACAACAGTAAAAAATTTTAAGTAGAGTCCTGCAGTGAGATAGCAGCAGTTGCCTGTTTCCTTCCAGGATGGCCTTTTGGGAGCCTGGTGTGCAAGATGAGCGGGATGGTCCAAGGAATCTCTGTTTCTGCCTCTGTCTTCACTCTGGTTGCTATTGCTGTGGACAGGTAAGATGCTGCAGAGTGTGTAACCATCACTCTCACCTCCCTCTGCCCCCTGAGCACAAAGAGCCTGTTCATTAACTCACCCAACACTTCAATAAATTAGATGTATTTTTCTACTAAGGCTGTTAAGCCAAACGAGAGGTGGGCAGGTCTAAGGAGTAGTCACAGCAATTTGCTCCTCCACTGGTATCTTTTCAGGATGGTGAAACCACGCTATCCTGTCAGGCCTGGAATTGGTTTGTCCCTCAGCTGTTAAGCTGGACAGCAGAGGTTGTTAATACCTGCCTTAGTTAAGTGGAGCAGCACAAGCAGCTGCTGATAAAAGAGGACGAGATGATTCTATCTTTGTTTTTTTAAAAAAACCAAACAATTTAAATTGCATGTGCACGCCTGCCTGGGGGACGAAGCATTCCTCAAACGGCTTCCCCACACGTGTCCCCTGTGTCTTTGCCACCTTGCCAGGTTCCGGTGCATCGTGTACCCCTTCAAGCAGAAGCTGACCCTCCCCACCGCCGTCACCATCATCGCCGTCATCTGGGTCCTGGCCGTGGCCATCATGTGTCCCTCGGCAGTCCTGCTGCAGGTGCAGGAGGAGAAGCACTTCAGGGTGATCCTGGGCCCCGGCAACGCCACCCGCCCGGTGTACTGGTGCCGGGAGGACTGGCCTGACCCAGCGATGAGGAAGATCTACACGACGGTTCTCTTTGCCAACATCTACCTGGCTCCCCTGTCGCTCATCGTCGTCATGTACGCCCGGATCAGCATCGCCCTCTCCCACCCCGCCGGGGCCGGGAAGCGCAGCCAGGAGCAGCGGCACAGCACCTGGAAGAGGAAACAGAAAGTCATCCAAATGCTCGTTGTCGTGACTCTGCTTTTCACCCTGTCCTGGCTCCCCCTGTGGACTCTGATGCTGCTCTCAGACTACACCAGCCTCTCCGATCTCCAGCTGCAGCTCATCAACATCTACATCTACCCCTTTGCTCACTGGCTGGCCTTCTTCAACAGCAGTGTCAACCCCATCATCTACGGGTTCTGTAACGAAAACTTCCGCCGGGGCTTCCAGGATGTCTTCAAACTCCAGCTCTGCTCCAGAGAGGTCTATTCGCAGCCAGGCCAAAGCAATGACCTCTTGCCAGCTGCTCAGGGCCAGACGCCCCAGGATCAATCTTCTCAAACACCTAAGGAGGAGAGGAAGCCAGTTAAGAAAGGAAACTGGGTGAATAACCAGCAGGATCTGATCATGGAGGATCTGGAAGAGCCCTGCAACGATGGGATCAAGTGAAACACGCTATGAACCACCCGGAAGATTTAGGCCTGTCAGAGTTTATTCATTGCATGTGAAACCTGTGCTTTGTGAAGCCCTTTCCAACAGAAATGCCAAAGCGTTTCTGGTTTGAAGGAGATACTAAACTCACATCATGTCTGAACATTTGATATCAGCAGGAAACCAAATTCAGCCCTTTGTGTCACCAGCTTAAACCAGTGGATGCTCCCCTCAGCCAGCCACGAGCTGCTGCTCTTGAACTGGGCTGGAATGAGGACAGGATTAAAATCTTCCATTTATCAGGACATAAGAGAAAAAGAGAACTGAGATTACTGACTCAGATACAATTACTGTGGATGCCCAAAGAAGACAACATTCCTTCATTTTCTCTGTGAATCTCTCAGACCAGCTGAAGCAGAGCTGCTTGAACAATATTTATGGAAATGTCTCAGCCTGTGAGTAATCCCATATCCTGTAACTCTCATGGATTGAAATATTTGAGGTACAGCATGAAATGTGAACTGGACTCACCAGTACCTGGGTCTTCTTGTGGCTGCGTCCACATTGCTTCTGCCTGGACATTCTGAACACAGACTGGTTCCTGCCCAAATGACAAAAATGAGCATTTTCAGTCACCTTCCCTTTACTGTCCTTTCCTGTCGTTGTTTCTGTGATATTTATTATTGTTGCAGGGAGAGAAATAAACAGGAATGGAAATTTGAAAAATAAAGGATAAAAAATGGCTTTTGTGGTACATTTCTTTGGAGAACTCAATTTGATTTTGGGGGAGATATAAGTCGTCTAAAAAGACTAAAATTTCAATATGAGAAGGAGAGAAAACACCTGGAGGGCCCATTGGATCTGACAGACCTCAGCAGGCACAGAGAGTGACCTTGGGAGCTCCTGGAGTTGGTGAGGAATGAGACTGGTGCATGGACCAACACAGGATCACAGTCCACCATGGCTTATCCCATGGGGCTCCACAGGAGCCACATCCCAGGGTAAGGTCATTCCCCAGGGCATCCTCCTTCAGGTAAATGAGAGTGACTTCCAGAACATGACATATTTCCACACTTAAGGAAAACAGACAGCTTCTGAAACTACACGTGAGTTATTCAATTCTTTGCCATTGCACTTTGTAGAAAGTAAGGGATACCAGGGATGCTGGACCACAGGAAATCATCCAGAGAAACAACTCAGAAGCCTGACAGAGAAAGCTTTCAAGGCACTCCAGAACACAGAAATACGTTCATGCCTTGCCAGGCCACCACGATCCTGTCACATCCACCTGAGCTGTGCAGGGAAGGCCAAGGATCCTGTTCCTTCTGGGAAAACACTGTCTGAACACATCCTGGGCTGCACCTATAAAGGACATGGAAAAGGCAAAATTACAATGGTGTTTTCTGTTAGAAAAATGTATGCCTGTGATGAAAGACTTTGGACAAATTTAGTAACATCACTTTCCTAGTGATGGCCATGCACATCTGTCCAGGCCAGGTGAGAACAGGAAGGAGAAGTACAGGAAACACAGGGAGACACAGTCTGGTATTTGCACTTATTCCATGAAGATTTCCCAGCACTTTCCTTACTTTATAATAACAGATTGCTGCTAAAAACACTTCAGGCCTGTATTTTAGCAGCTGCAGCCAGGACAAGGTGGGATACGTGGAGGGCTGGACAGGTAACAGCCAGGATGGTACATGGACTTGGCACGTGCAGCAGAATATGAGGTGAGGTGTGAGGGGAGAAATGCTCAGGGATTCTTTTTCTTGTTTAGATTCCTCAGTTATATGAACTTTGAAAACACCTAGTGCTGAAGGGATCCAGGGTGTGAGTGCTGCCCTCGTTTAGGTTAATTGCTTTTCTTTGCTTACAGGTGTTAAAAACAGCCTGTGTTGAGGGCAGCAGAGAACTGCTCCAGCAAAAGAGGCAATTCATCACAATCCAGTGATGCATCAGTTCGAGGGGAAGTGTTTGGAGTAACTGCCCGGTGCATTTATAACACACAAAAGTTACATACAATGAACACTGAAAGGGACTTTTCTGAGCTGAAACACGAACGTGTTCGCAGCAGGCAATGCAAAGAGGTGAACACAGGACCAACAAAACAGCATCTCAGCATTGAGGAATAAATACAATCTTATCAAGTCACAGAGGCACACGAGGACACTTGGGAACAACCCTTGCTGACTGGAGAGGAATCATGCACCAGGGCTCAGTCTGCAGCAACAAGACCTGCTCAGTCAGCAAGTAGCTGCAGACAATTGAGTCACAGCAGCCAGTGGGAATGCTAGGCTCTTACTCCAATATTTTTCATGGCTAAACAATGAGCAACAAGCCCTGAGCAGGCAGCACAGGACCAGCACTGTGCAGAACCAACACCAAGCAGCGACCCCTGTGTGGGGCAGAAGCCTGGGGCACCCTAGTCCAGGTTATTGCACCGGTTTGCCTTCTCCCACTGCAAATACTGTGGTGTATTAGGCAGAGAATACAAGATGAAAAAAATGGCCATCCTTTTTAGGTATAAAGCAAGTAGGAATTAAAATGCTGAAAAAAGGTGCCTTTATGTTTTATTTGGTGTCACCTCTTATTTTTTATAGAAGAAATTCCCTAAGCAAGCAATCAGAGGTGTGAAAGCCGGGAGCCTTTAACTTCCACAGTGGACTTAATTTCCACAGTGGATTTAATTTTTTTTTCTCCTCCTCTCTTTCAGGACAGGAAAAATCATTGTATCGGTGTATTGATGCCAAATGCTTTGTCCTGTCAGCATCCAAACCCAACACCCTCCAGCCCCAGTGCCTGCGCTGGGGGCACCTGGTCCTGCCCTTGGGGTGGGGTAAATCAGCGGGACACTCTTCTGTTTTACTTGCTGTTGGGATTAACTCACTTGGAAATGATACTTTAACACTCCCGTCTGATCCTACATGTGTCTGCTGGACGATGGTAGAGATGGAGGGGAGAAACACCAGCGGATTTTGGGATAGCAGAACTGTGGGCTTTGGCTGGGTTGAGAGGGGCAGGTCAGTCCCTGTTTGTGAGCCTGAGCTTTGGTTTGGGGGTTCAAGACCCCGGGGAGCCCAGCTCTGGGTGTGTTTCCGGCTCTGCCAGGGATGGAGCTGATGCAGGGCTGGGGGAGAGCTTGGAGCTGGGCTTGGTGCAGACACTGGCCATGGGACAGACACAGGGGAGGTTTGGGAGGGTTTGGGATTGATTGGAGGGAAACAAGGGTTGTGCTGGATGGAGCCACGAGCTAGTGCTCATGTGAACACAGCTGTGCAGGTCACTGGGATCTGGTTCAAACTCCAGCTACCCTTGTGTTCAGGGAAGCAGGATCTGAGGGATTGTGTTTACCTGAGGGCTTCCAGGACACCAGGAATGAGAGGAAATGTGGTGCCAGAGCTGTGTCACATCACGCTTTGTTTCCATCTGAGGACAGAGAGTCTCTGGGCTGAGGTGAGATTGGTGTGAGTGTTTGGATGAGCAACCCAGGGAAGAGGGAGCTCAGTATTCCAGGTATTGATGAAATCATTTTCTGTTTAGTTTGTGTCTGTGAGAAATGGGAATTGGGCTGGAGAGCTGTTGTTGGGAATAAATCTGCTCCATGACTGCACAACGAAGGACTGAATAGCAGGGAAAGGGAGTATTTAACTATTTAACTGTATCAATTTTTCACCCAAATTTGGGGTGGAGCAGTGATGGGATTGGTTGGGCTTGCCCTGGGCCTGTCAGGATTAGCCATAAACCTTCAATTTTGATGTGTTTTCGACTGTTTAGGATTCCCCCCTCCCCAGCTGAATCAATCCTTCCATGAATAGTCCATTCCACAGAGCTGCTTTGAATAAGGGTCAGAGAAAGAAGAGAAATTATTTTTTTTATCCTGAATTTTTCCCAACAGAAGTGGATGTCATTTAACCACTCCAGGAACATGGGCATAGCTCAGTGATGGCACAGTTCTCTGAGAAATAACAATGTTTAAGAGGTTTAAGTATTTAATAACAACTCTATTGTCTCTTGATTGCAAAGATTAAGTCCTGCATTCCCAGACTGATGAGGAAAAGAAGTAGCTTCTCTTATTAAAATCTGCTGTTATTCTTTTTGCAGTCTTTTAATTCTGTTGTATCATTTACTCTCAAGTATTTAGCAAGAGTTGATAGAAATTCAGATTTAGGGTTAGAATTTGGGTCTGTTCACTACACAATCTTGCAAAGTCTAAAGGACAGGGGTGATGGCTGATCGTATCAAAAGTTATTTGTTAATATTAAGTCAGATTTCCCTCAGCTCTGAGCAGGAAACCCCCGGGACCACACTGAAGGTCAGAATTAGGGCTGTGTCTAAGACAGGTGAGGTTGATGTAGGTGTGAGGTTTGGGCCCACACACAGAGTTTAAACGGGATCAGGGTGACAGAAGCTGCATTTTGTTTCATCCTGAGGTTTTATATCCCCCCTGGAGATTTCTTCATGGGATGTGGCATTGCAGGGAGCAGAAGGGAAACCTGCACATCCCGTGGGCATTGCTGGCCTTTGTCTCTGTGTTTTGCCATCAAACTGTGGCAATTTGCTGCTGTCACTGCCAAGGCCACACCACCTGGGAGTTGTGTCTTCCTTGCAGCCCTTCCCAGCCCCAAATATGAGATCCAGTTGTGCCTCTGGGCTGTCTGGGAGTGTTTGCTGGGAATGTGCTTTAAATACACAATCTCTGGGAAAGATCCCTTTGTTCCAGAGCAGCAAGATGGAGCACTGGGGATAGTTTGGGCTTGTCAGCTTCAGAGTCGGATTGGAAGAGTCACTAAAAAGAATAATGAGACTAAAGTTTGTCAAACTGGTGCTTTCATACCCCACTTGAGAGTCTCTGCTTTGTGTTTGAGGTTGTCAACTTTTTCACTGCAGATAATCCCCTTCCCAACTCAGCACAGCAGATCCCAAGGGCTCTTACAGGAATATTTATCCTTTACTTCCCTTTGTGATCAGTTAATCTCCAAACTGCTGTGAGGAATTTCTTAATTTCTCCTGGAGAACACCAAATGGCAGAGGCAGTTTGCCAAGGAGCCCCTAGTTGTGTCTGAAGAAGAGAGTTCTGAAAGCTCCGTGTGCCTGTGCCGCCTTGGCCTGGCAATATCCAGATAGAAAAAATATTATTAGATGGAACAAAATCAGCTCATGGGAGAGGTTTTCTCCTGCAGAAATAAGTCACTGGGAAGGAATTGAACTTAGGAGATCAGCTGGTCTTCCCCCAGAAAGCATCATTCACATCATTATTAATGACATGACCTGCGCCCACTGCTCATTATTCCACTAACCAAAAGGAAAAGCAAATGTTGGCTTGGATTTAAGAACTTAAAATAGCATTAAAACAAAATAAATCACTTTTTTCTTCCTCTTTTTTCCTTTTAGATGATGGAAATGCCTCTCTGGATGTGTGCTGAGCTCTGGCTGCAGGGGACTGTCAGGCCTTAATGACTGCGAGTTGGTGTTCTTCCTACTGGGAAACCGATAAGAATTATTAATTTGATTGCAGAAATGTTTTCTGAAACTTTTTCCTTTTTTTCTGCCTTTTGCTGATAGATCTTCTCTTCCTGCATTTGAATTGACAGTTATGCCCTGATGTCATTTCACCTGCCCGAATTCCTGGCGGGCAAGGAATGTCCCTGCAGGGGACAGAATGGACACCCGGGGGGTCACACCAAAGTGATGAGTGGAGAGCTGGGGGTAGAATGTGAGTTCATCTACAGGGAATAAGCACGGGATGGTTTTGAGTGAAAAGCTGAGGTCGTATGTAGGGGAGAGAATGCATATTTGGGGGTAAAACCAGAGATAATCAATAACGTACAGGAGGGGCAATTTTGGGGGTAAAACTCGATGTAATCTGTAAGAAGAGAATAAGAATTTTAAGGTAAACTGAGGGAATCAGTAGTGGGCGGGTAGGGAAAATTTTTGGCAATAAAAGCTGAGGTTATCCTTACCAGACAGAATGTACATCAGGTTCTGATTATCACACACTGAGATAATCAGGTGTAGATCTGCGGGGAAAATTTTGGGAAAAAAATCTGAGGTAAGCTCTAGGGGAGAGAAGGAACATTTTGAGGTAAACTGAGGCAGTCAGTCATGGACAGGGAGGGAAACTTTTGGGGGTAAAACTTGAAAGGATCTGTAGGGCATAGAATCAACATTTTAAAGTAAAAATGAGGTAACCAGTAGTGTATATTTAGGGAGAATTTGGGGGGGCAAAACCTAAGGTAATGTGTAAGAGACAGTAAGTATTTTGGAGAAAAAAAAGCCTGACATAATCTGTAGGTCAGAGAATGAACGATTTGGGGATGACAAAAATGTAATCATCTGTGGGTTTTTGGTTTTAACATCTAGGTAATATAGAGAGGACAAAATGGAGATTTTTGGCATAAATGCTGAATTAATCTGTAGGTGAAAGAATGAATATTGTGAGGTAATAATTAGGTAATCTTTAGTGGACAGGTAGGAAAAATTTTGGGAGTGAACTTGAGGTAGTGTATAATGCAGAGAAGGAACATTTTGAGATAAATTGAGGCAATCACTAGAGAAAAGGTAGGGAAACTTTTGGGGCTAAAGCCTGAGGCAATCTCTAGGGAGAGGCTGAACATCTGGTAGTAAACTCAGGCAGTCAATATTGAATAGGTCAGCAAATTTTGAGGGGTCAAATTTGAGGTAATCTCCGGGGTAGAGAAAGAATATTTTTAAGTAAAAATGAGGTAATCAGTAGTTGGTAGGTTGGGACAATTTTGCAGATAAAATATTAGGGGAGAGAATGAACATATGGAGGTCAACTGAGGCAGTCCTAGTGGACACTTAGAGAAAATTTTGGGTGTAGAACCCGAAGGAATTCCTTGAGGAGAGCATAGACATTCTGAGGTAAATTGAGGCAATCAGCAGTGCACAGGTAGGGAAACTAAAATCTGAGGCAATCTCTAAGGAAGGGATGAACATCTGGAGGTAAACTCAGGCAATCTGTTGTGAACAGGTAGGGAAATTTTTGAAGGTAAAATTTGAGGTAATCTCCAGGGTAGAAAATAAACATTTTGAGGTAAAAATAAGGTAATCAATAGAGGGCAGGTAGGGAAGATTTTGCATGTATTTGTATATATTTGTTAATAATCCATAGGGGAAAGAATGAACATTTTGAGGTAAACTGAGGCAATCAGCAGAGCACAGGGAGGGAAACTTGTGGGGCTAAAATCTGAGGCAATCTCTAGGGAGGGGATGAACACCTTGAGGGTAGACTCAGGCAATCAATATTGAACAGGTCAGAAAATATTGAACAGGTCAGAAAATTTTTGGGGGGGTCAAGTTTGAGGTCACCTCCAGGGCAGGAAATAAATATTTTAAGGTAAAAATAAGGTAATCAGTAGAGGGCAGTTAGGGAAGTTTTGGTGCATAAAATGAGGTAATCTAAGAGTAGAGAATGAACACTTTGAGGTAAAAATGAGGTTATGAGCGGGGAACAGGTAGGGAAAATTTTGGCAGGAAAATCTGAGGTGATCTCTAGAGGAGAGAAGGGACATTTTGAGGTAAACTGAGGCAGTCAGTCACGGACAGGTAGGGAATTCTGGGGAGGGGAAACACTTGATGTAATCTCCAATGCAGAGAATAAATATTTTGAAGAAAAACAATGAGGTAATCAGTAGTGGCCTTCTGAAGCAAACTTGAGGTAGTCTATAGCACACAGAACGACTATTGTGAGGTAACCTGAGGCAATCAGTAGTGCGCAGGTAGGGAAATTTTGGGAGTTAAAATCTAGCAGGGTAAAATCTAAAGGATTGAGAGCTACAGATATTTATTAAGAAGTGGATTTATTGACAGTATTTTATGTACTAAATATTTACACCAAGGGCAGGTGACTCTTCCTTCTGCCAACATCAAATCCAGAGATGGAATTAGATGCTTCGTCATAGGGACAGAATGGAAAGTTAAGCTACTGAACTGATGTAAATAAATTATTGATTTGTATTCTTTAAAAAGTTGATAGGGTTTTATCACAGTTTTATCTCATTTCTCAGTGGGCTATTACAGTTTCACATGCAATTGCTGTTCCCCTGT
>JAWWES010000133.1:1672898-1708821 GCA_035583135.1 Lophotriccus pileatus | reverse complement strand
TATCTGATACGTTTGTTGGGGTGATTACTCTGGAGAGTGTTTTTTACCTCAGGCACTAAGTCTGGTGGATCAGCTTCTCCATGAGCAGGTACCAGTACGTTCCCAAAAGGAATGTTGTGCCAGACTCTGTCAAACACAGCTGGGAGGTGAGCAGGAGTGGTGCCTGTGCACAGCTGAAGTGAAGCACACTTAGATTTGGACTGCTCTGGGAGATCTTTGTTGAGACAGGTACTTTTGCACAGGTTCTGGTGACTTTGAATTTAGAGAGGAGCTGATAAAGGCAGTAACACTGGTTCTGTCACCACTGAGCTTTTGAGGATTTCAAATCCCTTACTATTAAGTCCGGGGGCTCATTCCTGGGAGTCTGTGCCCAGGGCTCGTTCCCGGGTCCTGCCCGTGCCCGCTGCGGTTCCCGGCCGGTGCCGCCTCTCGCCCGGCGGGCGGGGCTGGGATCGGGACCGCCGCGGGCGGTCCGAGCCGCTCCAGGGCGGGCGCTGGTGCCGAGTGCGGCGCTGCCGCTCCCGCTGCGGCTGCGGCCATAGCAGGGCTGGGACCCCACCAGGGAACGGGACACGGTCCCGCTCGGGCCGGAGGAGCCGGGGCTGTGACGGGGCACAAGAGAGCGGTGCCCTCCAGTGGGCAAGGCCGGTACTGCAGCGCCGGGGCGCGACCCTGCCCCGGTGCCGGAGGAGCGAGGCGGGACTGGCTCCGGGACCAGGACCGGGACCGGCTTCAACCCAGACCACCCTCGCCGACTCCTCCTGCTACGATGCTGCGGTGAGGTCGACCAAAAGCGGGTGATGGACGCCAAACCGGGGCGGTGGATGCGACAGGATATGGTGCGTGGTTATATCCCCTTGTCCCTCCCGCAGTCCTCAGCCCTGTGGGTCAAGTTCTCCAGTGCGGACTCGCCGTTCCCGGTAGCTGGAGAGGGCTCCCATCCCCGGGCAGACCCAACGCCCCTAAATCCCGCATCTCCTGCTCCCGATCCCGGTGTGCCGAATCTCCTCATCCCGCCCCTGTCGCAGGCGTCTGTACGAGTACGCCAGCAGCTACAGCCAGGAGCCCCTGCCTGTGCTCCTGGGCTCCACCAGGACCTTCCCTCTCCATGGTCTCCACTTGCTGCATCTCCCCTGCACCCACTGCCTGCTTCCTGAAGGAGGTGAGACCCCTCGGACCAGTGGGCTCGCCTCCATCCTGCTCCTTGGCAATCCAGGTGAGCCATTGACGCCTGCTCCCAAATTGCCAGCCACCCCCCCGTATCACCACAGTGATCCTCGGATCTCAATTCAATCGGAAAAGACTCAACACATAATGAGCGAAAATGGACATGAGCTCTCCCATAAATGCATAAAGTTACTTTATTTTCAGTATACATTTAATTTTGAAAAATATAAATGCTAAAATATCTCATCATCTTCATCTTTTGATTCCATAAAAGTCACAATAGAAAGCTTCATAAAACTGTAAAATACTATAATGTTATAAGGAATTTCATGTTTTATATTACTGAAAAAAAAATCACTTTAATAATATTTGAAATGTTTTCTGCTTTTTTCCTTTTTGTTCCACCATCCCGATCCACTTCATTTCATCCCAAGTTTTCATTCTCTCCTCCAAAGCAAATGCAGACTTAGGAGAATTAAAAACAATAATAAAAGTAGCTGAAAGTGCTGTTGATTCAAAATAAAAATACAAATACAAAGATGTATCAGCAGGCCAGAGGCTGGTGGCCACTGTGTTCCCAGGGCTGGGACAAAGCTGGCTGTGGCTGGTGGCCGCCACGGGTCCCACGGGGAGCCGGGACCTTGGACTTGCGGGGGGGAAGGTCGTTGTTGACGGCCGACTCTGATCTCAGAGGGCTTTGGGTCAGTCTCCACAACTATTCCCTGAAGCGCCCGCCCAGGCTTTTCCTATGAAATACCGAATTTGGATTGAGCTGCTCCTCTTCAGGCCTTCTCCCACGCCTCTCCAGCCTTTTCAGAGCAGGTATCAGCTGCGTTCCTGTGACACACAACACAGCTTTCATGGAAACAGAAGCAGAGACCCCTTGAGGGTGAGTGGGGGATGTATGGAGGTGACGGCTCCTGCGTGGGAGCAGATGCTAAAATTTGGCATTTAAGGTCTCAGCACCATCAGAAAATCCTCTCAACTTCACCAATAGGAACTTTGGTTTCACAAAGACCAAGCGGCAGCATGCACTCTTCCTCCGTGGCGGGGTTGTCTCCATCAGGGAATTCGCCCAGACAGCTGGGGGATTCTTTCCTTTATTTGAATTTTTGGATTAAGCTTTTAGCGTGTTCCCTCATGTCCTGGTGAAGCCCAGTTTCCCAAAGTGCATGTTTAGATGCACACACCAGCATGAACACGCGACAGAGAGAAAATCCTCCCCTGAGGTGATGCTCACTTGGTTCCACCCCAAAATCCTGGGATGCCCGTGCCTGGCCTGCTTGGTCCTGCTGCATTGCCGGGTCTGGGGCTGAGAAGCTGAGTAGCCACGATTTAGGGTAAATTCCACAGATGATGGTGTGGGATGCAGGAGGATGCAGATTACATCCCATCTCCTTCACAGCAAAGATTACTCATAAAAAAGGAAACCCATAAAACAAACATAACCCTAAAAAAGCCAGATGCTTAGGAGCAGAAGGTGTTAATGGAACCGATCCAGCCCTGTGCCACGTCCTGGAGATTGTGGTGTGTGGTGGGTTTGTTTTTTGTAAAAATCACATTATATATGGTACAATACATTTTTTACAGAAAGCCTGGCATCTAGAAATAAGAGGTAGAACTACTCATAACTATATGTTTCCTGCTGCAGGAAAAAAATTCATTTTTCTTTACAGTAATTAAAAAAAGGTTAAAAAAATTGACAAAAAAAAAAAAGAAAAAAAAAAAGCAGTCATAGGTTAGGCCCCCATAATTTAAACAAAATAATCTAGGAAAATAACACTCTTCCATGTACCTGACGGATTAAGTCCATTAAAGTGTTTCTTTAAAAAAAAATTGCATAGGAAAGGGATGTTTCCAAACATGCTACAGCAATGGCAACGGTCTGTCTGTGCTGGGAGTGAAGTACCTTCTCCTTTTAACTACAGGTGAGCGCGTGAGGGTTAGCAGCACGTTCCAGCATCCCCGAGCAGTGGGAGCAGACACGGAATCAGCCTGGAGGTCAGCTTTGTTCCGCCAGACAAACGCCGGGCGCACGACCACCGGCGCCCCTCTGGCACTTCCCACAGGTACCATGTGACATCCTTCACGCTCCTGCCCTCGTTGCAACGGGAGACACTTTGGAGAAGGCAATCCGAGTCCTGGTGTCGGTGCGGGGGGGCCCGGAGGGACCTGGGGGGCAGGGGCAGAGGGGCAGCGGGGTGGCTCATTTACCTTTGCCAGCGGGGAGCAGGGAGCTTTTTAATATTTGGCTAGTGGCAAAATAAATTCCATAGAAGATTGGACAGACAGACAAATTACAAAGTAGTTTCTGTTCCCTTGCTCCTCCAGAAATAACCATTGTCTTCAGGCTCAAGTTCTATTCTAATTTGAGGCACAACTTTTACTGGAGTTCGTGGAGGGCTGTGAAGAAGAAGGAAGACAAGGTCAGTGTGGGACAAACTCCAGGCTTCGGGAATACACAGCTGGATTTAAGGTAAGCGTCGCACATCACATAAGGCACTCTGAGTGAGCTGCTCTGAACAATGCCCATGGCAGGAGATGAAATCACCCATTTCACTGACCGAGCAGCTCCAAGTGTTCAGCACTTTGTGCCTCATAGAATCACAGAACGGTTTGGGTTGGAAGGGACCTTAAAAATCATCCTGTTCCAAGTGCCTGCCTGCTATGGGCAGGGGCACCTTCCACCACACCAGGTTGCTCCAAGCCCTGTAAAATCCGGCCTTGAACACTTACGGGGGATGGGCATCTTGGTTCTTCACCCTGTGCTGTGGCAACACTCCTACACTGCCACTGAAATAATCCAGATATTGCCACTCGGTTGACTCTCTATAATGCCTGGAAGCACAGACACATCTTTGACATTTCAGAGGACTATCCTTGCCTAGGTCCAGATCCAACTCCTGCTGCTGGGAAGTGCCACGTGGCCCCAAGGGACTGAACTCTGAGGAACTGTTACTTAACTCCTCCTTGCTGCAATTTATTATTTACCCTATTTTCCACCACAAATATGGGAAAATGGATTATTTCCCCTCAGTGCTGCCTCTCTTGACTCCTCCCAGGAGAAATCTTTCTGTCTTTCTCCTGGTCTGCCTCCCAAACCAGTCCTCAGTGCTGCAGCTGAGGTCAATCCAAGGCCAGTGGAGCCTTCACGTCTCCCACAGGTTCTCCACTTCCCACCCTGAGCACTGCTAGGGCTGGAATAATTATGGAATCAACTTGTTCACAATCACTTCAGGATGCTGCAATCCAAGGTAGGGAATGTTCTCCAAGTGTTTTTTTCAAGAATTCCCTATAGCAAACTTCGGGTGCGCTGAAGGGGAGCAGAGATACTTTTCCATGATAATTTCAAAGCGCATTTTCCAGGTGCTTACCTTGGCATGGCATGTGATTGAAGGAAAGGAATTGTATCAGCACGACGTGTGGCGTTCAAGGAATGTTGGTGATTTTTCTCCTGAGGGGGGGAAGAAAGCCTGGGCTGTCAATGCTGCAGCACTGATGGCTCCTCCAGCCATGCCTCAGTTTCTCCAACCCTCATCCATTGGCAAAGCTCTTTTCCTGCTGCCTGTCAGATGGATTCACTCCACTCCTCTCTCCCTCTCTCCCCCTCCCAGGATAAAAACCCTTGAGGTGCCAACAGGCCCAGTTTCACAGGAGTTCCCCCACTTTTAGGGCTGAACACTTACCTTGGATCTACCCCTCTCAGTTACCCTGTGCTCCCACTGTCACACCCCATATTCCTTGGGAGAAATAGGGCGGCTTGTTGCCTGGACTGGCTTCTCTCCCCTGATCCTGTTGGGAAGTGTGTTCTCTAGGAATAACAGCCCTACTCCAGCTCTTGCTGGAGTAAAGCTGATGTTAGTGGTATTATTAGGAATATACTTTGGATTGCAGAGCACAGTTATATCCAAGGACAACACCAGAGTGGTACTGAATTCTGGCTGTTTTTTCTATTCCAATGGCCTGATATGTTGGGTTTTTTGTTTTTTGTTTTTTTGGGGTTTGGTTTTTTTTTTGGCATTGTTTCTAATTAAAAACCAACAAATCAAATACTTGATTATAAAAATGTACCAATACACAAACACAGCTTGGCTCGTGGGTGATTTACCCCGTGCCATCTCCAAGGGCATTCCAACATGGCAGAATTAACTTTTCCCTAACTATTTTAGCCATAAAGCTGTTGAAAACAGGGCATCTGATCCTAAAATCCCGTGGAACAATATTTAGGATGCAATTTGCTTTTAGCATATCAGAGTGTTTTCACAGAATGAGGAGGATGTGTGGTTGCCTGAGGCTGATTTTGGATGGTTTGCTGACATCAGCAAAACACTGAGGATATCTAAATAACCAGGAAAATGTCTCTTTTCCATTACTTTTGTTTTATAATCCCCAATCTCTAAGTGTCTCTAAGTATCTAAAACTCACAGAGCAATGCTCAGTGTTGCTGGCCCAAGGCCTCTGTATGCCACCAAAAGGAGAGAGACTTTCCCAGCTCTTAAACCCTAAGGATAATTTAAGGATTTATCATCTAGGGGTTTAGGTCTTACTCCCAGGAATTACCAGTCTGGCAGCAGCACTAATTTATTACTCTAATTTGTATTTCTCCCCTCCCATCTCACAACAAAACAGCATATGACACCCTTAGTATATTAAAAAGTCAGCTCAAAGGCAAAAAAGCCAAGGTCAGCTGTGATTCCTCACTTAAAAGAGGAAAATGTAAAGTGGGAATGACTGAAAATAAAGATTACAATCAGCAATTATGGATATTAACATGAGAAATTAAAACCAAGAGAAGAGCACAAAAGCAAATCACCTAAGAAGGCAAATAAGTTAATGACCAACTGATCCCTGCCTGGGCAGCTTAATGACACAAATAATTAATTACTCTGTTAAGTGCTGATTTTTTTTGCAACTGCTTGGCACCTAAGGGAACAAACAGTGACAGGACAGCGCTGCAAATCCAGAACACCAGGCTCAGAGGAAAAAAATAAATCCCACCATCAGCAGGTTAACACCAAGGGGGAGAGGGAGAGAGGAGAGGAGAGGAGAGAGTGGGTGGCCAGGAGACCTGTCAGGAGCTGGAGAAAAGCACTTAAGCTGGAGGCACCAGAAGGAACAACACTGATTTTGTAACAAGCAAAGAAAAAACAAAACAAAACCAAAAAGCTCACAAAAGCAAAATCTGTCATAAAGCAGAGGCCTGGAAATTAAAAAAGAGAGGGGAAAAGAAAAAGAACAAGAAAAAGTACTTCTCAAGTAAAAGGAAAGATTAAAAAATTAATTAAAAAAATCACTCTAAATATATATATATTTTTGTAGTGCAAGTCAGAGTCAAGCAGGCATGCAAGAGCTTAGTTCTACTCACTGTCAGCAGGTTTGCTATCACTTAGGAAAGGTTCCTGCTCCATGATGTCCATTGGTATTTTAATACTTGGGACTTTTTCTGAGTAGGGGCAGTCAGACTGTGAAAGAAACGTGTAAAAGGTCTTAGCACATTCCCACTGCTCTCTCTCTTATCGTCTCCCATACAATAAAATTATCCTTCACATAGTTTCTGTAGGAACAGGGAAAAGAAAAGAAGGAAAAAGAGAAAAGCACCGTCCAGCTTAGTTGCCTGGTGGATTCCACTGGTTCCCCACTGCATCCCACTTCCCCTCGTCCTTCATACTCCAAAAGTAAAACAGACTGAAAGGATAATCTTGAGGAATGGTAAATTAACATAAATCTTCCCCTTTCCCATCCCACCAGCTTTTAAGACACCATCCCATTCCGCTTGCAGTCACCTGCAGGAAATACAGATGGAGAATGGATGTGTGGGTAGACATAGCAGGGCCCTGGCTGCTGGAAAAGCTCATCCAAACCTTTTCTCCTTGTAAAACCCCTCGTTTGTTCCCAGTTGCTCTATGAGAGCAGAGGTTTCGTATGCTGGGCTGGCTCAGCAACCCCTCTTTAATTTGAGTCAAACTCAGCCTCAATTACACCTTAGTTCATCAATTCCAGGACCCTTGGAAGGATTCAGTATCCTTGGCCTGGCAGGAGAAACAGCAACCAGGTCAGGAAGATGCAAGGGGAAAAGCTGGAGTACCAGTAGGACTTACACCCCACTGCCTTTTGTCACCCACCTGCTTATGCTTAGCAGATGGTACTTGGAACTATTCTGCATTTTTAAAAATAAAGGGAACTTCTCATAGCCAAAGAAAGGCTGATATTGCCTAACTTGGCAACAGCAGGAAGGTGGGATTTGCCAGAAACATTGGGACATCTTTGTTCCTGGAGAGAACCAGACCCACAATGCCAGGGTGAGGGAGGAGACCTTCCAGTCAGGGCAGGAAAACACTAGGGAAGCCAGAGAATTGCTCTCCTTGGATTATTATTCTTATTTTTAACTTATTTTTTAACATAGCTGATATCCAGTGCCTTATTTCATACTCCCAACAGCAAGATGTTTCCTTGGGACTGTTTTTATGAGGCTGAGGGACACGCGTAACTCAAATAAAGCATTAGCAACACCCAGCAGTTCCCTTGGCTGAACTCGGACCCGTGTATTGCCCCACAAATCCCCCAGGATTAACCCTGTGGGTGGATATTTCTGGAAGGGAAAGAAGTAAAGGAATCCAACCAGTAATGGCCAGAGCTGTACGTTCAGGAAGCTGGTGAAAGCAAGCGCTGAAAAAAACCCAACAAGAGTTAAGAACCAACATTTTGCACAGAATCTCTTACCCACTAGATTAATTACTGTACCTGGAATTCAGGAAAAGCCTGGGAAGAAAGGAGGTAACTTAAAACATACAGGACAGAGGGGAGCCATGGCTGGAGCTGCTGCTTGCACACCAGTCAAGAGGAGGGGATGGAATCAAACCTTTGCTGATTACTCAGTAGGGCCTCTTTTAATCTCATTTTGGTTTGCACAATTTTAGGTGCTGAAGGAAACCCTCGCCCTGGGAACTGGAGGAATGACAGGACAGGGGAGCTTGCTGTCTGAGGTAAGAGCCAATCCTCCTTGCTGTTTTTCCTGCCGTGCCAAAATGGGATTCTTTCCAAGCTTCAGGGGACCTTCCCTCTCCCTACATTCCAGGAAAAGCCCTTCTTCATGGACCCTGGGTAGATAAATGAGCCAAAGTGGTGACGTCGTGCTTTGGACTCCCCATGGAGTGTGTTTAGCACTTCAATATAAATTTAAAGCATTTGAGTTAGACCTAAGCAGGGTAACATTTGAAGGCACCAGGACTATATTTTTTCTTCTTATATATACAGTAAGAAACAGAAGAGTCAAAGGCACATGGGTCTGGTCTAGTCAGGTCACTTCACACTAATTTAGGATACGCTGCAACCTGAGGTAGGACCAGAGTGTACAGCAGAGGGCACGGATGCTCAGGAAATATTTAGGTGATGAGTATTACCAACAGAAAGCAGTCACATCTTTTTTTGTGCTTTTAAAAAGAGCCACTACAAAAATCAAAGAAAAAAAAAAGAAAAAGAAAAAAGAAACCCAGGAGGACCAAAGGTGCTGGTGAAAAGCATTCTCCTCCTAAAATGTAAGAGACAATGATGGGGAGAAAGGTGGAGGAGGCAGGGTGATGAGAGGCATTCTATCAAGGGCCATGAATCCCAGCAGGTACCTAGTGCTCTTGGCAAGTGTGATCTCATTCCTGGTAATGCCTAAACCACCCACCACAGGTTGGAAAAGGGAAGGCAATGTAGGAAAGAAGTTTTCTTTGGGGCCCGTTTGTTGCAGCAGCAAAAGACTGAGCTGTCAGCTCTGAAAGACTGGGCAGGGGCATGGACTGTGCCTGGGGTTAGGCTGCTAGGGAGGAGGAATGTGACAAGAGCAGAAAGCTCCTTACATCATCATTGTCACTGTCCATACTGCCCTTCTTCTTTTTCTTCTTCTTCTCATCCTCTTTCTTCTTTTTGTCCTTTTCTGGAATGACGTCATCAAGAAAGCTTAAGTCATGCTGGGAGAAGAGGTAGTCCATGGCTTTCCTGACTGCTACCAGGGCCAGGATCTGCAAAGGCAGAGAGGGATTCCCAGTCACATTTTACCTTTCATTGGGAACACCTTCCCCTCAATGCTGCTTCTAAGCCACTTGAATCCTGGCTGCAAATAAACATGCAGTTAAGGTGGTGAACACCTGGAACATCTCTGTCACCTGCAAAGGCTAAGCTGTGACTGCTTCACATCAGAATAAACAGTGGACACAAAACAGTACTGTAATCACTCAATACTCCTGTATTATAAATAATTAAGAGACAAAAAAATGAGCATTTTCCTTTACTTTTGGATGCAGATTTGCGGGGCAGCCTGAGTAATAAAACTTGGCCTTACTTCTCACCACTTCCCTAGATGCAAGGGCTGTTTAGAAATCGGACATGGCAACCTGTGCCCCCAGAGTTTGCAGAATAAAGTTTACTCAAATTATGGCTGCAGGGAACTGGAGGAAAAGCTTGTTCTGTGCAAGACTGCAATCAAAGGCATTGGGAAAAAAAGAAGGGATGTGTCTCAAGTGGTGTTTACGTGGACACTGGGTTTGACACCTCCATCAGATCCCACACAGCCTTTGCCAAGGGGTACATGGACAGGCTGGAAGCTGTAACCCATACCCAACAGGCTGCCTTTAAGGAGAAGTTTGTGCCAAGCAGTGGTGATCAACAGCACAAACAATTCCCAGGAAAAGATCTCAAGCTTTGACTTGCGTAACTTAAGAGGCGATTACAGACATGAGGAATTACTCAGGGAGTGGAAAGATGCCACGCAGACACCCGTGATCATCCCACCATGAATTACTGCTGTGTTGAAATGCCTTTCCTCCAGATAAACAGGGAGTTGGCTACTGTCTGGATCCTCACAAATTGGGAGCTTACAGTAATTTGGTTCCTGAGTGCAGATAAGTGAGGTTTTGCCATCAGATCCAGCTCCATCGAAGCCGCGGCTGTGCCTTCCCTGAATTTACACTATTATAACAAAGTCTGGCAGACCTGTGGTTCACTCAGATTCTATTACGGGCAAAGAGATTTTAGATTCAGCTTCCAACAGCAGTGCAACACAGACATGGAAAAGCGATGGAACTGGAAAAGTGGGAACTGTTGATTTTTAACGCCTTTTACAGGAGCATGTGTCCCAGAAGGAACATTTGGAGGATTTTTTTACATGTATCATCTTTTCTCATTTCACCAGCTTGCCCCTGATCTAAGTTCTGCCCTCCCTCCTTCTGTCTCTTAAATAAGCGCTGCAAGGACCTGCCCCCACAACTGAGATTTTACTTGTCCATAAACCTGAAATCAGGTGACCTGGGGGGTCCAAATTTATTCAGGAGTTTCATAAAGCTTTGCCTTTGCAGCAGTCTGAGCTATCTCCAAGCCAGAGGGTGCCTGTGTCTGTAGCTCCAGTAATGATCTGAATAATCACCAACCGATGTGAAACAACATTAGGGTCGAGTTCAAGGAAAAGAGACATTCCTTTTTTTCTTTTAATCCTTTCCCTCCCTCTGGCACCCCTCTTAGCACTGAGTCTCCTTCTTGGTTTTGTCAATTTGTGCTATTTAAAAGCCAGGGAAACATTTTGTATCTGGTAATCAGTATGGATTAAAACAGGAAACCTGCTCCTCTCCTTCAGGCAGCTCAAGGAGAAACCATGGCAAATCTAACCTTGGCAGCCAGGAGCGGTCAACACTAACTACACCTTTCTGGGAAAAAATTAACTTTCCAGGCTCGTTTTCCTCCAGAGGATTTATGTAAAGGCAGGCACAGCCACACTGACCTCATGCAGTGCTACACCAGTCCCATGAGCAGAGCCCTGAGCCAGGGATTTGGCAGGGAGAGACATTGGATTTACCCATTTATGGGAGGGAATGACCATGGAAGTTGCAGGCTGTGAAAGGGAGGGATGTGAGGGAGAAGGGAGGGAGGGAGAGATGCGATGGAGAGCATCACCTACCATGACAGGGAATATGATAGCAGCCACAGTGGATTTGAGGATCCAGAGGAGGGCCAGGCACAACACCTGCAGGAAAGTGAAGAGGTGGACCCTGCGCAGCGGGACGTGGCGCAGGTAGATAAAGTCAGGCTGGTGTTTTAGAGGCATCAAGAGCAGCTTCAGACGATCCATGAACTGCAAAAGAAAAGAAAGGGACAGTGAAACAAAACGCAGGATGCACAAAAAAGAGAGAAAACAAGATGAATGCCCAAACCAGGGCGAGCATCACAGTCTGGGGCACTTCTGCTGCCCTCCCCTGCCCCAGTCCTGCCAAGGAAAGACAAGGAAAGCTTTTGCTTTTCCCCAAATGAGTCAGGAGCAGAGGTCAGCAGAGGAGAGGGCAGACACCACACTGCCAGAGAACAGAGTGGCACCTCGCCGAAGAGCGAGGAAGGCAGGCAGCTTCCCCAGCAGTGCCCCTTTGCCCTATGCTGGACCGGACGGACTTGGAATTAAACCAAAATGGGGATTTCTCTGGCAGTGAAAAACACCCTTGATCGGGTGAAAACAATCTGCCCAGTTCCCCGACCACCTGGGCCAGGAGCAGGGGAAATCCCCTCCGGGAGAGCCAGCCCCAGGGCCAACTGGACAATTCCCCTGTTGTCCCCTGCCCGATGCAGGCTAGCTGCCCACTGCCAGAACCAGACGGATCCTGAACCAGTGAATGGAACTTGGGGCTGTTTTGCAGAACCCCCAAGGGAATTCTCCTGAAGCTCATAGAACAGGCAGTCCCTTCCCCTTAGGGCACAACCCAGCAATAAAAGAAAGGCCATATTTAACAGGGTGCCAGAAAGCAACAAAACCACTTCCAGCCTTCTTGGGCCAGCTACAGGCGCTGGGCATGAGAATGGCTCCTTACATAAGGTTTCCTCAACAACAAAGAGAGAGGCTTGGCTTCCCCTCCCTGGAGAACAATGTTCCCACTCGTTAGCATTGCAGAATAACCCCACTGCCATAAATCATCCTCCTTGTTTGCCTTCAGTCTGTGGCAGAGGACCTGAACCACCCTGGGAGCAATCCCGAGCTGGGGAGGAAGCCTGAGGAATGCTGGAATGGTTTGGTTTGGAAGCGATCTTAAGGACCATCTTGTTCCAATACTCCTGCCATGGGCAGGGACATATTACACTAGACCAGGCTGCTCCTGGATGGACCTGGGTCTTCACAAAGCACCCTCTGGCACAGACAGTGCCCAGACTTAGCCACTCTCCCTCAGTCTCCACCTCAGGACACCCAGGTTGTGCAATGGTTGTGACAGCTGCCACCCCCCCTGGGCTTCTTGGGAAGGAAGATGAGGCAGCAAAGGAGAAAGGAAAAGCTGGAGGGCTGTGGGAGAGCCTCTGTGCTGCTTAATGACTGCCACCTTCTCCGTGATGTTGGAGGGACTCACCTGCACGCCATTGAGGGACGCGACACCCATGTAGAGGAAGACACCATAGAGCACAGGCATGGGAATGAACTGCGGGAGGAAGAGCAGGAGAAACCAGGTTTACGACCTTCCCTGTACACAGTGCACCATCAACACATGGTGGGATGTCAGTCCCGGCCTGCGATCAACTCAAAGTGCAGCTATGAGTGGACAACGCGGAGGAATAAAGCCATACAAATAATAAAGCAAAACAAATAAAGCCAAATAAATACTAGTAGATCCTTCTGCTGTGTTCCAAGAGACACAAGGACATTTGTGCAATCACACCCCCCCCCCGACCTGAGCGGGACTTGGACGTCTCGCCAGGAACCACAGGGAATGACGGCAGTCAGTCAGCGAGTTAAGGAGGAGGTGGGGAAACACATTCCAGTGAGCTGCAAACTGCCTTTCACCTCTGGCTTTGTGGTGAGACTGGAAGCAGAAGGCAGAGAAGGAGAAAAGGCAGAGTGATCCTGTGGTATATGGTATATCCTGTTTTCCCAGGTAACAAGTGACAGGACAAGAGGAAACATTGCGCCAGGGGAGGTTTAGATTGGATATTAGGAAAAAACTCTTCATGATTCAAAGGGGTTTGGAGCCCTGGCACAGAGTGTCCAGGGCAGTGGTGGAGTCTGCATTCCTGGAGGAATTTGAAAGCTATGTAGATGTGGCACCTGGGAACATGGTTTAATGGTGGGCTTGGCAGTGCTGGTTGGACTGGCTGATCTTAGAGGGCTTCCAACTGAAACAATCCTGTGATCCCACATCCGGCTCAGTAAGCCATGCAAATCCATGCAGAAAGGCTCTTCTCTGGAGTCCCACCTCAGCGACGACAGTCATGCCAACCCAAACTCTGCCCGCTTCATCTCTCACACACATGAATCCCTAGGTAATCCCAAATACAGGACTATGAGTTCCCTTCTTCCCTGCCAGAATCTGTCCTTTCAAACATCACTTTCTGCTCCCTCGAGTGCTCAGGGCCGCCCACTCCTCCATTGGGCACACCTTCCTGTGGGAATGAGGAACACCACACACACTCCCCAGAATGAGGCTCTGTCCCCCACAACAGAACTGTGCAGCCAGCCTGGCGTGACGGGAACGGGGATGCTTGGAACAAACCACAGGCAGGAGCTGAATAACGGCCTTTGTGGGATTTACTGGAGCCCAAGCAGGATGGAACAAGCTCCAAGGGACAGCCCTCATGCAGTGCCGGGTGGCTGCCACTGAATGGCAGCCGCAGCACAGCCACGGCACCCCGCTGTTCCCAGAACTCCTGTGCTGGGAACACTCCCCTTCCAACCTCTGCACGGAGCTCATTAAAGAGGCAAATAACCGGGCAGCTATCCAGTGTTTTAGTGTATTCCCCACCACCTTATTCATCGTTTCCTGCAAGCATTTCCCCGGGGGCACACGAACATCAAAGTCACCCGGCCACGTGCCATTCAAAGTTTTCCTGCCTACATTTTTCCTTCCTTCCCGAGTCTCCTCCCCTATCAACTCCTGCACACTTCTTGATTGCTAACTCATCCTTCCCTTGGATTTATTTCCTTCCTCTGATGAGCCATGTTGGTAATTCCCATTAAAAGGCAAACGTTTTCTCCACAGTGGGGGTTTGCCATCATCAGGTGGAGTGGGGACCCAGTGTGTGGTTTACAATGCTGTGGGTGACCACAGGATTCAAAGCCCTCACTGGATCTGAGGGATGAGACAAGACAAGACAACATCTCCAGCAATCAGAGTTCAGCTTTCTAGCTCATTTGCACTGCTCTCCTCCCCTTTAATTTATTTCTGTGGGTTTAAAAATAAGAAAATGCCCAAATATTATTTCTCCATTCCACGATAATTAACCTATAGATCATCCTGAGGTGAACCCTCAGTACATTATCCTGCAGAGCAGCAAGCGATGCTATCATTTTGGAAGACTTTCTCTTGGCAAAGTATTCCCTAACGATGGGGCTGCTGGCTTCGGTGCTCCGACCAAACCTGCTGTGGGCCAAGGGGATTAAAACTGTATTTATAGGAAAGTGCCTGTCACTCTCTCAGCAGGGCTGAGGATATTTCTGTGGAGATCTGCCACAGCTGAGCAGAAATATCAGCGACATCTAAAACCAGCACAATCACCACAAAACCCGCCGAAAACAAAGCTGGGATTATTCCATGCATTGCCTGGTTTATTGAATTCGGGATTGTCAGTGTTCAACTCGCCGCTGGCAGGAGAAGACTGAAATGTTCTGCAATGCATTCAGCAGAGCAGCTCCCTCCAGCAGGACCCTGCCACTGGAATTTGCTAAAGGTCCTGAAGTGCTGCCAGGTCCTTCCCGCTGGCACGTGTGCCAGGAGCGTGCCGATTTATCCTCAGGCGTCCTCCTGCGAGGATCTTCCCCACACGCTGTCTTAGGGGAAGCACAGGCAAAGAACTAATGACTGAAGCAATAACAGGGGAAATAATAGACCCCAGTGGAACAGAGGAAGAGGGATCTTGCAGGGAAAGGTCACATGGACTAACAAATAGGATTATCACAATCAGGCATTAAATTAAGGGCACGGAAGTGCCTGTTTGTGCAGAGGCGGAAACTGTTACCAAGACATCAAAATTCGAGCTGTACAAACAACCTTAGAAATGAAGAAGAGAAACACACTGGCTTTGGAAAGCCACTGTCTCCACTCTCTCCACAGGCAGCACTGCTGCTCCCTGCCTGCCCCCTTCCCTCAGGCTCACATCTCACTGTGCCTTGCAGCCCCTGTGGCTTCCAAAAACTCCTCTGCCTCCTCCAGAAACTCTCCTCCAGACACCCGTCTGCTCCATTCTGGAGTTACAATGAATGGTGACACTGGTTTGACATGTTCTACTTCTATCATCGGCCTTGGGGCCCATGGAGAAGGACTCCTGCAGCTGACACCTCCCACTGGACTGTGTGTCCGTGCTTGGCACCGCATCCATCA
Source organism: Lophotriccus pileatus (assembly GCA_035583135.1). Lineage (NCBI taxonomy): Eukaryota > Metazoa > Chordata > Aves > Passeriformes > Tyrannidae > Lophotriccus > Lophotriccus pileatus. The sequence goes on along the minus strand of JAWWES010000133.1, from coordinate 1,693,333 downwards.
CCATTCCCAGAGTAGGCTGTGTCCTTCACAAGACAGGGATAAGCAGGTTTTCCAGTTCCCTTCTACAATCTAATGATCCACTAAGGATGCATTTTTCCGTGGCTACATGCCAACATATTTCTGGTCTTGGAAAACAGCAAGCTACCTAGATCCTTAAGTACCACATCTGTCCAGAGCCTTGGCTAAATTCACAGGAAAAAAAGATTCAGGAGATGAAGAAATGCCATTTAATTACACTACTTCCTCCAGAAACATGTTTTCCATACTCTTGAGCTTTGTCCATAATATGTTTTCCATAAAATGCAGCCATAGCAAAGGTACAAAAGGAATCATAAAAGAAAAGAAAACTTAACTTTATGCAAACACATAAAAATAATCTTAAAATGAGAAAAATCACAGCGCCCAAGACTCCCAGCCCTGAACTCGGTCACTATTCCAGCACACTACAACCATGGTGGTTTTACCTTCCAAAAAGTTTGGATTTAAGCTTCCAAAGAACTGTAAACCATCCTTACCTTCAGGATGGGAGCCATGAAGACAGACACCCCGGTCAGGATGAAAACAATGACTCCAGTGACTCTCTGCTCCCTGAAACAACATCACTGGGTGAGGAGTTTGGTTTTATATATTCTGAGTACTCAACATAAAGCCCAAAACATCATTTTTGCAGCCACATTTTTCAGCCCACAGCATCAGACAGGTGGCTGGATCATGACCAAACCCTGCCGAGCTCTGTTTTCAAACCCCAGATCAGTTTCTTTATGTTGTTTGGGGTCAACACAGCACTGCTACTGAGTGAGGAGGGGTGTGTTTGCATGTTAAACGTTACAAACCATTAACCAGCACTCCAAATTCCCCACACGGCCGTACTTAGAGAGGGAATCAATCATTAGCTCTCCACCCTGAGATCAGTCACATATTGTGAGTCCTGCTCAGAGCACTCCAGCACTTTGGATAAATGGTTCAGACCTTTGCAGGGTGCCGAACATGTGCCTTCATCAGTGCCCACACGGCTTCCCACTTCCAAAAATACCTTGGCCATTTCAGAGCACTGGAAGCCAGGCCATTAAGTTTCTATTGAGTTGCCTAAACAAGGAGCTTGATTTCCAGGAGTGCTCCCATCAGAAGCACTTCAGATCACTTAATTAAGGTGACCAAACACAGAAAAAATTGCTCCATTAGGTAGGGCTGACTGCCCTAGGCATGATAGGTTTACATGTCTGACCATTACATTTGCTAAGAAATGCCTAATTTCCATGGATAAAGAAATCTGCAGGAAATTTATCTCCTTTAATACTGGAAAACTGCATCTGATCTGCCCAAATAAATTTCTGACGGAGTCACACCTGGGGTTTGCCCCGGGAATCACCAGAGACCTGTGCTGCCAAATCTCACAGCTGGCTTTGGAAATAGGGAGAGAGCAGCACAAAATACTTTGTGTAAAAGGATTCTGCAGGCAAACACAGTAATTAGGGCCTTTCTGGTTGGATGTACCTCACTCCCAAAAACTTGGGCTGTTCTCCAGGGGCTGAAGTCTCCGTCTCCATCTTCAAGCTGTCGATGTGAGCAATGGAGATGACAGTAGCAGCCACATACCAGGGCAGCCCCATGAAGGAGCAGACAATCATCAGAATGGCCACCCAGAACAAATCCAGATGATAGCCAGCACCTTTCTGTGAAAGAGAGACAAACAACCTTCAGCTGAATTATTCCAAATGCCTACAGAGCAGGGCACAGGCACACTGGACAGGTGGCATTTCCTTCTACAGTTTCTTTTGGTAAACAGAGTTAAACACCAAATATACATTGGATCTTTTAAACAGCATAAGTAAGCTTTCTAAATAAATATATAGCAAGCTTTCAAAATAAATATTTATACAGAGAGAGAGAGAGAGAGAGAGAGAGAGAGAGAGAGAGAGAGATGGGTTGTGCCCCAAGTCATCTCACGTCCCTCAAATTGATGCTTGGATGCACACAGAGCTTTAAACACTCAAACCACCCTTTAAAAAATCAGCCCAAAGCCTAATTTTAGTTTTAAGCAGCTGTTGAACAACAACTTGCAGTGTGATGACTTAAGGAAGAAAGTCACCTTACAGACATATGGTGCCTGCCTAAAGGTAGCATGTGCCACCAGCTGTCTAAGAATGAGGTCTGAGCTCCTCCTCAGCAACTGCAGGATCTCCTAGTCAGGACTTCCCAATGGGTCTGGGCCCTGCAGATGGTGCCTGGTGTTGGAAGCAACTCCCTCAACACCCAATCCTAGGTTCCTTATGGAATGCAACAAGAACAGCTGAAGGCTCATTTCCTATCCCAAACAGAAAGCTGCCTTCATTCTTGACTCCTTTTCAAAGACCCCTAATCTTCTATTTTTTAAATCCTTTAATGAACTAATGAAGGAAATCCAGCAGTCACAAGTGCCAAGAGAAGAAGTGAAGAAACAAAAGAGCCACCAAAGGAAGAGATTTTCAGAAAAACACCAGATAGACCTCTAAGGTTTGCTATTTTAAAACAGATTAGCCTTTTTTTTTTTAATCCTGTTTAATTTGATTTCATTGGAAAAAAACCCCAACCCAGACCTAGGATGACCCAGGAGGGAAAGCAACCCAGCTCCTCTTGAATAGTCCTCACTGTTTTCCTCATACGTGCGCTGCTTACCTTGGCTGGCTGATGGCACTGGGACAGGCACCCTGTGACACCCTGCCAAGGCTTTAGCAAGGGATGAGCAGAAAGAAAACTGACCTTTTTTTTTTTTTTATAGTAACTTTTAAGTATGGAGGTGTTTTTTGGTGCAGAGCAACAGGATGGGACTTGAGAACCCCCAATTCCACAACATACCCCGCTCACGTGTACCAAGGGAAGCAGAGAATACATTTTTTATATTAACAGTACTTTGCTGGAGTGTTTATAACTTTGTTACTAAAAAAGTACACCCAGGGCTGACAGCAAAACCATGTTCTGTGGCTCATAAGCTTTATAAGCGGCAGAGATGAAGGGCCTCTTTTTCATGGGGGAAGAAGAGTGAATATATTCTCCCAGTGGTTAACAAAATGCTATGTCTGCTTAGTTAGGAGCAGGAGACAGACTTAAAACTGAGACCACGGCAACAATCAGCCTGCTCTGAGGAAGATGAGGGCCCAGGATCAAAGCATCTGCCCAGAGGCAGGTGGCAAACAGGGATGTTCTGAGGTTTTTTTTTTAAATCGTGAGCCAGCATCTGTGCACCATCATCACTGTGCACAACAAACCTTTCCCATTCCCTGGTACTCCAACTCTCTCCTCCAGGTCAGGCTCAGGCTGGCCTTAAATCACATGTTACTTGTCTAATGTCCACAGTGAACACGTCAATTGAAACATCCTCCTCTTTTCAAAGCAAAAGCTCCCTTCCCATTTCCAACAGCTCTCCCTGTAACTGATGAAGGTTACAGATGCAGGTATCTGAATAATGACCCACTATTACCTGTGTTTACTCCCACAGATCACACCACATGTTCTCTTGTCAGGAAGGGAGAGTCTTTTACAGGAATGTAATATTTTTCAATAGAACTGACCGTGCAGAGAAAGGAAAAACCCTACAGGCACGAAAAACTGCATAGCACCGGTCTGGAAAGTTTATTTTAAAAACACAGCTACATCCTAGGCTGTTTCGTGTCAGCTCTTCTTTAAATAACATCCAACTGGGGCTATGCCCTTGGTATGTCCCAAATCTCTCCAGCTTATTGCTCGTATTTGACAGTGCTGTGCAGTTTGACCGCAACCACAAACCAACTTCTCCTCCTTAAAAACAACAACCAGTGACAGGGAATAGACTTGTGTCCATGAGGGAACAAACTGGTAGAAGGAGAAGCCCCTGAACGTGCCCAAGACACAAAGCACACCCACCTTGAGCTTATGCTCCTTCCTGTTGACGATGACGGCTGTGATCTGCTGGTCCATGAAGATGAGGATGGTCACCAGCAGGGCAGGGATGGCTGCTGCCAGGTACACCCACCACGGGTTCCCTCCAAAAGGTGGGATAAACCAACCCCTCTCGGGACTGGTTGGCTTTGAAGGACAGGGAAAAGAAAGCTCTTTTTAGAGGAGTAATGACATCCCAAAAACAGGTGTACATCCAGCAATGGGACTACAGGGAGACACATAAGGTTTGTGACAGTTTCATCCTTCCCACTAAAAATGAAAGGTTCCAAGTATGGAGGCAGGATTTAGGACATTAATCAGCCAATCAAAATGATGCTAGTAAAAACTATATCCTCTGAGTAAATCAGCCCTTTCCAGAGCACTAACTACATTCCCATTTTGAGGGCAAGTCATTCCATACAGGGCAGGTGGGAGAAAAGTGAACCTCTCTTCCACAGGCCTGACAATGACATACCTTGAATTCACTTGGCACAATTAGTTTTGGTGTGTCCACACCAACCAGGGCATCTATTCCACAGAAAATCAAAATGGACAGGATAATGGCAAAGTCACTGATGAGCTTCCGGGCCTGAAAGAGAAGTATCATAACAACATGAACCGTCACTTCACCCAGGCTTTAGTGTCTACATGAGACCCTGTGGCAAGACAAACTCAGTGTTTGTTCTTCCACAAAGATGCCCACTGTCGTATCTGGCACCATGTGCCTTCATGTGCCTTGCTACTTTACTGTGGTGTCTGAAAGCCTAAATGGGAGCACGAAAACAACACAGTGGAAAGTCACAAAATTCCCTTTAGGAGATGGGAAGACCCAAACTTCCACAAATGAGATACTCTGTATGACTTGCAGAAATTACTTTGTTTGCTGCTCAAGTAATAAATCAACCTAAGCTGACAGGAAAACAAACCAGGCTTCTCAGCTGAATCCCTAAGACTGTGGCTCTCCTCAAGTCATTGGAATAGGACTACTTAAAGCTGCCACTGGTCAGACCCCAAAATTTAACTGTGCAGGAGCCACTGTGCTTGCCTGGAACCGTGCAAGCTTTCCAGAGCTCTTGTTCCTTCCTGGTTTCCTGGCTTCACATGGTTACAGATAAATTGAGCTGCATTCCAGCCCGGATGGAATTTGTTTCCTTTTTATTAAAAGTAAGAGAGGTTCAATTGTAACACAGCAGAACAGTAAACATCCATGCAGGATAAATCCCTGTGTGTCAGAATGCCAAAAATGGGGCAAGTCTGAGAGAGAAGCACGGGTTTGGCACAAATGGAAAGCTCTGGCTCGCATGCCTGGCGTGGGAGCCTCACCTGAGGGGACAAAACAAGCAGGTGCACCTGAGAGGTATCTGTAGGTTTGGAAGTGTTGTCTTTAAAATGCCTGCTACGTTCCCAGGACAGATTATGGCTCCTCTTGGCTCTTCTGTGCCTTAGCTGTGCTCTCCAGAACCACTGGGAGCAATCCCAGGCATACCTTGGTTAACCAGTTCCATGTTTTTATCCCAGCCAGTCCAACCTGGCTTCCCTGCAGAGCATCCCTCCCTGTGTGTGTGACAGCTACTCCAAAAGGAAGGCTGACCTTTGACCTTGTGAAGACTGCTCAGGTGAAAGGAGATACTTACAGTGGTGGGAAAATAGCGACTGGTCTTGAATTTCTTGAGGGCCATGGAGCACGTGTAAGTGCCGAAGAAGAGGATGAAAGACATGAGGGTGATGTCAGGGACATAGTCACAGTTGTTGCCCTCAAGTCTTCCCCCGTATTTCAAGCACTCCTTGGCTGTCAGAGCAGCCCAGTCAATGGTGGTGTTGTCCTGCAGGAAAAAAAAAAGGGAACCACAGAATGATTTGGGTGAGACCATTTTCCCGCTGGTGTCTGACTAAAAGGAGTTGTTTCTCTGTGTCTCAACTTCCTTCCCCCATGTCCCCCACAAATGGATATGACCTATCAAGCTCCACTTCTTTCTCATGATCCAAAGCTCATCACTGGATTAGCACTGCGAGACTCCGCAGCCCATGGGATCCCTGCCCTCCCAAGGGGAACTCACCATTTCAGAGGAGGAATAGACCAGCTCATCGTCTGACAGCATCGCTGTCCTGTTAAAGAATGAGCTATTAACTGCAAGAGAGGAGAGAAAAGGGTGTATGGTGAGCAGGATGCAGGAAACAGCTAGGGAGGAGAGAAAATTCCAATTATTAAGTAATTTCTTGTCTCCATCAAGCTGTTTGCCACCTCTTTGCTCCAGTAAAGTGAGTCACAAGTGTTGTTTCAGAGAGACTCAAAATCCTCAATCATCAATCACTCACAGAACTGAAAGAAAAGGTTAAGTGAAACATAATCCAAACCTAACTGAGGTTTTTTTTGGAGTTCATGGTAAAAAAAGAAAAAAATACAGAAAACCAGACAGACAATATAATATTTCATGGTTTTCCAGTATTTTTCTAATGATTTCTGGATTAAACTAAATATCCACAGAACACTCCTAATGATTAATTTCAAATGGAAGCACAACCCTCAAGATATCCAGAAAAGCAAAATGCATTTTAGCGTCCAGCACAAACACATTTTTTGAATTAAAAGAAACAAAAAGATGGCAAGTAATTGAAATCAACAGGATGGGGATAATTCCTTTGAAAGAAGGAGGAACAGCATTCCCTGTGGCAGTGACATGTTTTCCTCTGGCTTTCGCAGCACTAAGAATCGTGGATTTGAAATTTCATTTAGGAACGCAATCCCCGCTGCAAACAGGCTCGCCACCTCTGCCCTCACAGTTTACTGAGGTTTTGCATAAATCAACCTTTTTTACTTTGCTGTCTGGAGAGCCACAGGTGTTTCAATGGGAAGCAGAGACTTGGCATTGACCATTCCCCGTCCTGGCTCCGAAAAAGAAACCATCCTGCCATCGCAATGGGGGCAGCACCAGAGCAGCATCCACGTGCTTGCCAAGATCCTGTGTTTAATAGATAAGGCAGGTACCCGGCTCCCAGGGAACCGGCTCCCAACACCTGCAAGGAGCAGCCAGCAGCTTTTCCTGTTGGACAGGTGTGCTGAGATAACCTGCAGTTTACTCTGAGCACAGACCAAGTCTCTTACTCACTCCTCATTGTTTGTAGGATCCAAGGAGTGGTCCCTGCTTCCCTAATGGTACAGCCAGCAAATCCAAACAGGTTCCCTCTGTTTGGATTTGGGTTTTGCTTCCCTTTGTTCCCAGCTGTGTACCCAGACCTATGCATACAGGCTCTATCTGCCATGCAGCCCACACTCTGGAGATAGGCTGCCCTGTGGATACACTTCCCTTCCACTTAGCGAGGAAATGTTTGTGCTTTCCCACTCATCCATGCAACCAGGAGGTGGGAACCACCCATGTTTGGGTAACGCCTTGAATAAATCCAGCTCCAGCACTTGAAAGAGGAGCAACCTGAGCTCCATGGAAGTGACGTGGCCACCACTTCTGCCCCTTCATGGAATTCTCAGAAGAATGCCATTTAGAACTGATAGCCAGCGGGATGCAAGCGGACAAGGGTGCAGAGAAGCTTCTCTACTGGTCAAGCTGCTCACAGGAGGAGTCCCGGGAAGGTCAGCTATCCTGACATTCCAGTTGGGACACAGAGTGAAATTCACCCCTCAGCTTCCAAAAAAACTAAGGGTATCTGAAGACAGCCGATAAAGAAGGAATAATCTACCTATTATCCAGGCTGCAGCAAAAAGGAAAAAGAGAGCAAATGCCACCTGCTACCTGCAAACTGGAAAGGTAATGAAACACACTCTTACCTGGATCTACTGGCTTACAGGCACAAGAGTAATGCGTGATATAGTCCACCTTGAACTCGGAGTTGATGGGATAATGATCTGCCAGCTTGATCATCTTCTTGAAAGCATCATAAATGAAGATGAAGCTGATCAGGGAGGAAAACCCTTCTTCAGTGAAGCGGGTGAAGTACTTGACCAGGAAGCTGGCGTCAGTGGCCACAAGAATGAGACATTGGAAGGCTGACCAGAGTCCAATCCAGAGTCGGAACTCCAGGTAGTCGAAGCCATTGTCCCTGCAACAAGACAGGGGTGGCAAGAAAGGAAAACATTGGGTTAGACAAGATCAGGAAGTACAAAGAAGATGTTGCGCGGAATGAAGCTGCATCAGGGGAAGTTGAGATGGGACATAAAGAAAAGGTTCTCCCCCCAGAGGGTGGTCGGGCACAAGAACAGGCTCCCCAGGGAAGCAGTCATGGCACCAAGCCTGATAGAGTTCAAGGAGCATCTGGACAATGCTCTTAGTCATATGGTGTAGTTTTAGGTAGGCCTGTCAGGAGCAGGGAGTTAAGACTTTCTGATCCTTGAGGTCTCTTCCAACCTGTGATTCTGTGACAAACCCCGATGCCAGGAATGGCAGGCTGAGCAGAACTGTGGAGCCAACTGCACTGTTCCCTCCTGGGAGCGATGGCCCTGTGTTTGCTGCTCGAGGCTGCAGTGCCATGCAGGCACAGAGTCCGAAGGTGGGCTTTTAGGAGTGAACAAGTGCCAAAAGGGGACACTGGAGCAGATAAGGACCTGCCAGGGAGGTTACTGCCTGTTCTGGGGAAGGGAGTGGGAGACGCTGGGGCCAGCAGCTCCAGCCCTGGAAGCCAAGGAGCCCTGGCCTGGAAGAGGGTAAGAAGCAAGTAAGAAACAAAGTGATTTAGAAGAAGAGAAGGGAAAAAAATAATAACAAAAGACTGCAGTGACAGCTTTGAAATATCCGGAGCCAGTGCCTGAGGGGGCAGGAGCTGCCATCCATGTGAAGGCGGCTGGCAGGAGCCCAGGTACACCCTGGCTCCATACCACTGAAGAACTTCAAAGACTTCAAAACTATATTATTTTGGCTTTTACCCCTCAAATTCCAGCAGCATGTCTGAAGCTGACAGAGCAGGTAGAAAAGCACTGTGTCCTGTAGCATCAACCCCCCATGCTGGCACCACGGAGTACCCAAAGCCAGGCACATGTCTGGGTCCACAAGGTGCTTTTAGGGATCTCTCCATACACACGCACACAGAATCACACTTCAAATGAGTCAGTAGATGGGAATTCTTTCTAATTTTGCTCCCAGGAGGGAACAGCAGGTTGTGAATAAGAACAACCACAAATGCATTACAGAAAAATCACAGTCCTCAGTTCCAATTTCCTTGTGAGAAAGGCTCCCTTTGAAAACTCCTGCCTTTCTGCTCCGTCAGGTTGTTAGGACAATCGCTTTTATAACCACCACCTCCTCCTCAGGTTAAAAATAACCACCTTCTCCCTCCCAAAACAGTACAAAGTGCTTTTCAATCTCGCTTTTTTCCTGCTGCGTGCTGCACCTGGGCTTTGTCATGCCTGCCACATGCCAACAGGTGCAGCATGTCCATTCCTGACTCTTCATTTATCCCAGCCAAAGGAAGAAAAGAAAGGTGCTCCCCCTCTTGCTTCACTGTGGAGCTTGCAACCCTTTGGCAGCTTACAGTTTCCCAGATGATTAGATCATCCCAATAATCTGATTTTCCATCCATTTTTCCTAGCCCCTACCCCTCCCTATGTGTGGGAACACAAGTCCTGCACAACCTGCAATGCCGTGAACATGGGCTGCAAGGGATTTGGGGTATATTCTGTGTAATCTAAAATGATCTCCCTGCAAAACACAGTCCCAAGGATCAACAGCCCTATGCATAAAATCATCCATGACACCACTGATTCCCTTATGGATTCCTGTGTATTTTCCTGGTAAATCAGATGTGGGAATGGTAAATGAGCACACCTAACAAAATGGGCTCCCTTTGGCTCTGGGTGTCAACTATCAACAATGGGGAGGGAGCAGAACCTCCTCATACCAGTTAAATGGAAAAACCCCAAGACTCTTTACTGCAGGAAAGCTCCACTGCAGAATTCTGGGGGCTGTTTCTATCACAGGCACTTTTGCTTTCACAAATGATAGTGATTATTTCAAACAATTAGAGATTTAAGGCCAAATTTTTTGTAACCTTGAGACCCTCAGGATTTTGTTAGTGAAGAGCTGGATTGATTTCTTTGCTCCTATGGGAAATGCATAGCAGACAGGGAAGCAGTGGCTGGGAGGAGCAGCACGCTGTAACTAGAGCAAATTGCTCATGGAGGACTGAACTGGCCAAGGATTTCTTTCCAGGAGGCCCCACGGAGACAGGCAGCCACACACCAGGCAGCGCCCTGGGACATGCGTGCCGGGAAAAATCCCTGATGTGATTGCACTGGATCTCAAGAGGGAACAACGACATGCTTCATTTTGTGCGCTAAATCCCCTCCTTCCCCACCGCCAGGCAGCTCATTCCCTGGCTGAGATTTCATTAGTGTGGGACATTCCTCCCCGCCGCCCTCTCCCCCCACGTACTCACTTGCTGAAGTTGAAGAGGAGCCGCTCAAAGACCAGGACGGGCCCTGTGCTGCTCAGAATGGTGAGGGGCTGACCAGCCAAAAGGCAAAATATGGCGCCAGTGACAGCCGTGCCCAGGAAGCTCTCCAACACGCCCTGCGGACACACGGCACAGGGGTCAGTCCTGCTGCAGAGCCCTTTCAAAACGAGCAGTTCTATCTGTGACTGGCCGTGGGCTGCAAGGGAAGAGCACCTTCTGCCTCTCCGGCAGCTCACACTGAGATGTGTTGGTCCCACACAGTCCATGGTTACTCGGGATAACCATCAAGCCCCTTGGATATCTGAGTTCCACAGGTTAACAATGCAATTGTATTTTATTTTTGACAAGGGGGAAGAGTGTTTTCAAGGACCACTGAAAGGGTTTCAGAACTCCAGGAACATCTAAAGGCAGGTTGGACAGGGCTTGGAGCAACCTGGTCTAGTGCAAGGTGTCCCTGCCTGTGGCAGATCTTCCAACTCTTTGACAGTAAAGAGACACGTCTGCAGGACTCCTCAAACAGCTGTAGCAGAGCGTGTCTACAGGTCAGCACCAAAATCCCCCAGGACAATGGAGGTGGGATATTTTCTCTCCAACTGAGCAGACACTTTCTAGATAAACAACCTGCCTCTCAAGTTATTGGTTTAGTAAGCAACACACAAACCAAACAAGGCTGTTTCACCCAGCAGCCACGTGTTAAGACCCAACTTCATCAGATGTCACCAGCAAGTCATAAATTCCATACTTAACGAGCTCTACAATTACCTCTGCCACGCGTGGCAAAGCAGCTTGGCTGGAGAAGGACAGAACAGCACGCTTGGTGCATTCTTGGATTTTCATGTCCAGCTGTAGCTGGACAATATCTACTTTTAAAATGCAAAATGCAGATGAAATATAAATGGCAATAAAATGTGTTTACTGGCTGACCGTGCAGAATGTGCTGATCTTACCTCATTTGCTCTTAATCTATTTACACTTGAGTTTTAAAGGACTAATAAGAGCATCATCTTCTACTGAATAGGATGTGCAGCTATCAGAATTACCCTCTCCAGGAACGTGTTCCCAACAGCCAGGGGTGGATTTAAGCCCGGCCTTATGTGCATGGCTGGAGCTGTGTGAACCAGCAGCCTCATTAATGCCACACGTGTAAATCAGCAGCATATGCAGATCCTTCCTTCCATCTACGACATGCTGCAGGGATGGGGCTGCAATTTTCCTGACGTATCGGGGGTATTGTGAAGAATTTAAGTAAAACTTTGTGTGTCTCTTCCTTGGAAAGACATGAATTAGTGTTTATACTAAGGAAAGTAATATTTGCTGGCTGCCTCTGGGGGACTTGTGAGGATGAGCTGGTTGCTCCCTGGGGTGAGGAACGGCATCCACACAGCTGATCCCCTCTGCTCCTCTGGCATTACTCATGGAGAGGGCTCTCGTGGCCAGCGCATCTGGAATCTCTTTTCCCTGCCTTATTCCACGTGTCTGAAGCTAAGAATAGTGTCTTTTCACAGAAACACAGAACTCTGGAGTGAGCTGTTAAGGAAGCACCGGCCAGAGCAGCTCCCAGGACAGGCAGCAGGGACAGGCTGTGCTCAGGGCCTGCCCCAGCAGCAGCCACGTCACTGTTTACAGACAACAAGACACATGAACTGTGATGCAGTAGCCCCCAAAATACTGGTTTTCTTTTTTTGCTACTTGATAATAAATGTTCATGGGATACAAAGGTAGTGGAAGAAGCTTTTGGTCACTCATAATAAAGTGATTCTAAATTTTGAATCGGGTAACATTTCCCCTTTCTCCTCCTAATTTAAAGACTGTACCTCGCTCAGAAGCAGAGAAGACAGGCTTTGCTCTGCTACACAGTGACAGCCCAGTGCTGCTCCCTGATGGGTCCTGGAGGCCCCTCCATTCCCAACTTCCATGAATCTCAGAAAAGGCAAACTGTTAGCACAGGGGAGGAGGAAGTTTCGTACTTCACAGGCTGCTGGATCTTACTCTAGACTGTAATTCATCACAGGGAAGTGCAGAGTTCCAGATACATGCCCTCCTTTTCTACGTTTGACTTAATTAAACCTGCTTAAGGTTAGTAATTTAGTCACTTAATTATTGTTAGGAGGTTTGATGTGGCTGCACCAAATCTGTCTAAATACGACCTCCTATTTTTCCTATTATTCCATTAACATGAAGCCCCTGCAGCACTGTTAATGCAGAATCCCTTTCCTTTAGTCCGAGCTATCCTTTGAAGCCCCAACTCTTGCCTTGTCCACTGATCCAGCCTGTTCATGGATATGCCAGCTGGTTCTCAGGATCTCCCACTACTTCAAACTTCATCTTTCTAAAGACCTTGCAGTTCTCTCCGGTGTCATATCTCCTGATTTACTCACTTTCCTACGATTTTAGGATGTTCTTTTCACCAGAAAGGCAGAAGCCCAGGGATTGTAGGAGTCAGGCAGAGGATTCAGACATGGAAAGTCTGAATCAGACTTAGCAAACTTAATTGGACTGAAATGGCACAACTGAGAGCCGATCAGAGGAACTTCTCTCTAGAGAAGGAGCAAACACCTTCTCCACCTCCTGGCCTGCTTTTAATCACCATTTAAGGTAACTCCTGTACAGTCTGTCAAAGGACAGCCAACAACAGCAGAGAAAGCTGTGAAAACACAGGACAACTCCACTACTGCACCCAGAATTCCAGCTCTGTCGGTGCCCAAACGCTCCTCTGACTGGACTGTAAGAATGAAATGTTGTTTGTTGGTTCTGAAAGCTCTTGCTCACCTGCATGTTCTCTGTAGCATCCCCAAGCAATCCCCCAAAAGTGATGGCGTTGGTGACAGTGGCCAGGTAGATGAAGAGGATGGCTGAGAGGGCCTGGATGTTTAAAGCATCGTAGAAGTCGCTGGCGAAGAACGGTGCTTTTCTCTTTATGTCTTTGATCAAGCCCCCACAGAATCTGCAAGGACAAGCAAGAGGAGACTCGTGAAAAATGTTTTACAGTGAAAGTCACCATGATAAGCCATCAGAGACACTGCCAGCAATGAGGTATTATCTCAAAGGAGTGAGATCACCACATTACACACAGTCTTATTGCAGCTGTGGTGGTCCAGGAATATCAGAGATAATGTTGTAAAGGAAGATAATATCTTGAACATGTGATGCAGCTGGAAAGAGATAAATTTCAGGAACACAAGCCTTGCTCCTGCTGAAACAGACCACTACAGTTTGCAGTTTGCAGTTCAGGAAGCCTGTCTGTTGCGTTTTTTTTTTTTCCCCAACTATATTAGTTGATGTAATAAAATAGATTAATTCTGGTCTACATCCCTGCCTAAATTTCTCCACATGGCAGACACCATGGCTGGGTGAGCCAAACGATCTGCTACATGGAAAAATGCTTCAAATTGTTAACCAGCAAAAGAACTGGATGTAAAAACACATGGGAAATAATACTGGAGAGCAAGAGAACTCACTTGCAGACATGCCTTTTTGTACGATCCCAGACAAGACAGCATTTAACGCTTAGAAACTCCACGTGGCTCTGACACTGCCAGCTTGACAAACGTTTTCTGTTGAGCCTCTTTTTCCCCTGCTCACAGCTCCCCACCAGCACCAGGACTGCTCTGACACGGTGGCAGACAGGCACATGCTACTTTCTGTCCTTTTTAACGACTTTTTAATCACTTGACCCACCTGCCCGTGCGCTGCAGCTCCTCGCAGTCCCCATGGCCGCCGCCGCCGTGCCCGCCATCGTGAGGGGTGTCCCCGTTCATCTGCAGGTTCTCCCCACCTGAGTACATGTTTTTCCTGGGCAAGAATGTGGCGTGTCAGAAGGACCAAGCAGAACACAGCTACGCTGCTATGCGCCTACATCACCTTAAAAGGTACAGAACTGCAGGAACATCCTCCCTCCAGCTACTAAGAAAGACCTGAAAATACCTCCAGGACTTTCGAAACACGGACAGACAGCTGCAGCTCACTCAGTAAATACCCCTGGTGCAACCTAAGCACCGGCTCTTCCCATTACCTTTTCAGACCCGATGCCCACTGTCCTTTATCAAGGACAGTATCTCCTGCTATTACCTCTTATCTGAAGAAGGGAGAGACTTGGGGGGCTCTATCCTAATGGCTGGATCCCATTCCCCAGGGGGGAGCACAATGACTTCATCCAGAAATTCATCGATGCCTGCAATCAGGTCCTGCCTGTCCTTGGCTTTATAGGCAATGTCATGGAATACCTGCAAGGAAAAGAGAGATTCCATATGGAAAAGGTTTGCGTTTTCTGTAGCCCAGACTCCAGAGGCAGCTGCCCAGTTTTATTCTACAAAACCAACTTAATTCCTTCTCAAAAACCTCTGAAGAAGAATCAGGACATTTAGCATGAGGAGGTGTGACCCTCAGAAAAGCCTCCTTCTTCAGCTGGATAATGATAGAGATTCTTATCCTGCAGGCATGTTTCTAATTTTAAGCAAAACATACATTTCTAACCTTTAAAAATATTACTAAAGCAATGATCTATTTCTTTAGCCAAAAAAAAAGAGCTTTCCTCTACATAAGGACTTTCAATTTGAGAAGACATTTTTACAAAGCCTCCTACATAGTCTATTAAACCCAGGTTCATTTTTCAACTCTGTGACATAGAAATAATGACAATATTTACTCAAAAGTAACACCATAAACTAGTTCTAGTGAAAGGCTTGGTATTACTGATGAAGAACAAAGGAGAGAAGAGGGGGAAATTGATGCTGAATTTTATGGGATTCTTTTGGATGATGTGGAGAGGAGGTAGATGAGTTCATGTGACAGAGGAGCTGGTGGAGGGAGGGGACTTCAGAGCTATGAAAACCAGCCTATTGAGTGACAGAAGCCAGAAGAGCTGAGAGCAGATGAGCTGTAATTAAGGGAACTGTATGAGAGCAGAACAACACTAAAAAGCAAAGATTATGTGAATCAGGTGATTCACATAACCTGGCGAGCAGAGCCTGAGGGACGCTGGAGGAAAAGAGCCATAAGTGAATCCTGAAAGCCCAGCCACCCCATTGAGGTGCGTGGTGAGCCAGGAATGGCCAGTTGCTCCTGGATAAATGTATAAGCACTGTTGGAGCAAAGACGTGCTTGGGATATAGTGCCACACACAGCAGCGTATCCTGGGGGGAACCAGTCCTGCAGTGACTACTTGGAGCGTGGCTGTGGGATGCTGGGATGGTGAAATGGGACACAAGGCACAGAGCATGGCAGAATTAATTCAACAATTAATTCACAGTTGATTTGCAAGAGTGATTGCCAGCAGGAAAACACACACGGTGCACAAACGCCTCCTCTAGTCACGCTTTGACAAAAACATGAGGCCAGAGGCAATAATTATGTCCACAGACAGAATCAGGAAGTGACATTAGGATATTCCAGCTTTATGCGTATGCTCATTCATGTCGACCAATCTGGAGGAAGGGACATCGTTACTTGGGAGAACCCCTTTCCCATTGGAGATGCCAGAACACCTACCTCATCCGACATCAGCGTGGCGATGGCTCGGCCGATCTCATGGTAGGACTTTGCTTTGCCCTTCGGTCCCAGCAGAATGAAGAGAAATCTGACAAAACCAAGAGATTGCTCCCACTTAGGATGGCAAAACAAATTGCTTATTATTTATACAACAATAGACAGAAATATGGCTTCAAAAAGCTGTGGTTCTTGTTAGGGATGCAGAGGCTGCCAGCAGCCTCCAGCTACGTCGAGAGCAGAGGTTACACCCTGTGGCCCATCATGTCCTGTGCAACACAGAAAGCCTGTACACCTCCACAGGGACTTGTTTCATGGAACCACAGAACAGTTTGGGTTGGAAATGGCCCTATGATACCAAAAAGCATCAGAAACAAACTTCTTAACACGGATTTGTAGGTGTCAAAAAGGGCATTCTTTATTCAGTGTTGGACATTTGGAGGACAGCTCCTCTAACTGAACATGCCAAATGACAGATAGCCAGGGCTCTTTATTACACATACTGTTTACATATTAATTAGATATTCTTGCTTACTTAATGCATATTCATTAGTTTGCTTTACACAGTCACATCCCTATTGCAAGTCCTTTTTGGTCCTTCCGTGTCCTCTTTGTCATCTGGACCTTAGTTCTCGAGCAGGCACAGCATCATTGTGTTTCACCAAAAACTGTAATGTTCGTGCTTTATCTTGCTTGGCTACACAGAGCTTAGTTTACATCCTGTTTGTTTGAGCTACATCCCTTACCTAATTCTCTAAGACTTCTCTAAGATGACATTGCTCCTTATTTGGGCATTCAGGATGCTGTCAGTAAAGTTTCTATTTCTCTTATCACCTAAATGACATCTAGTTCCAACCCCTGACACCTTCCACTAGTCCAGGTTGCTCCAAGCCCCATCCAACCTGGCCTTGGACATTTAATGTCTTACAAGATCTCTTTGCACAGCAACTATATCCAAGTCACTGTTGATGAGCTGGAAAAACACCATGATATGAAACTTTTGTCAGTGCAAACATACAGATGAAATAACCTCACCAGAAGTACCTCTCCCACTGCAAGCACTGGATTAAGTATTATTTTATCTCCCTAAAGCAAAATACTGTGAGGTACGAAGTCAAATGGCTTATGAGGAGTATTATATCCAAACAAGTAGACTTTCTATTTAAAAAATTTAGAGTCCTATAAAAAAAAAAAAAGGCAGCGAGTGATAGGACAGGATCCATAAATACATATTGACTGGCATTACTACATAACACTTCTTACTCGAGTTTTTCACAAGGCGTTCAAGTGTTTTACTTGAGGTTCACATGGAGGTGAGTAAGCCACACACGCCCAGGTTATGTCCCCTGCTCTCCTCCCACCTCCTGGAACCTTCCCTGTTTCACCAGTTATTATAAAACAACATTCAAGTCAAGCTGTTCCTCAGCCAACTCTTTCCAAACTCCAGTATGCAACTTAGCCAAATATATGAATTTTAAAAAAGGAGTTCATGACTTCAGGAGTTGCTGCCTGGCATTCTCCTGGCGTTCCAGGGGAACCAGGCATTTTCATAACCGTCTTCTGCAATAATTCCACCAGCTGGATCTCTTCCAGCACAGAGCAGCAGCACCTGAATGCTCCTGCACTACTAAAAATACTCTTGGAAAACATGCAGTATGTGGCATTTTCCAAATTCTTTGTCCTAATTCAGCAACAGGATGTACGAACCCAGTAACCTTGGATTAGGGGGCGGACACCCTGCTATGGTCAGTCTAGGAGACAGGGTCATCCTGTGTCCCATCCCCTCGTCCTTGTCCCCAAAACAAAAGAGGAAGAGCAACTAAACCAAGATCCGAGTCCAGCCTGCTCATCCACGCAAGAGCAGCAAGAGCAAGTTGCAGCAAGAGCAGCAACTCCATAAGGGTTAAAGGCACCTGAACAAAGCAATCTCAGACAATTCCTAGAGGAGAGATGCCTTTGCAGTGAAAAGCTTCAGTCAGGAGGCCTGGTAGGAGAACCTGATGCTGGATCTGCCACATGCTTCCCAGGTGATCTTTGGGCAAGTTACCCACAGACACAGGCCCCTCCCAGCACTGCACACCAGACTGTGCAAGTCTGTGCAGCTTATCTCCATAAAACACCTCCTCCTTGCTCATTCCCCTTCGTTTTCCCCATCGCCATTCCATTAACCAGCAGCCTTGAACACAGGACTGGGCATTTCTCTGAGGAAAACACAAAGCTGTCCAGAGGGGCAGCAGCCATGCCCAAGCCATGCTGCAAGCTCAGAGTTTCTCCAAACGAGGATTCCTCAGTGCTGCGGGATTAAATCCAACACAAGAAAAGCAAAGGTTTTAAAAGGTTTTTATCAATCTGATCAGTAAAAACAAAGCTCAGGAAAGGCTGGGATATGTCAGTTCCAGTTGCATATCCTTGATTTTTATTACTAGGGCTGTATGAAAATGCCTGGTGGAGATAATTTTTCTGGGGAATTTATGAGATCTTCCTGGTTCCTTTTAAGTAAAAATTTGCTTTTAAGTAAAGGAAATACTTAAAATGCTTTGCAAGAAAGCATGAAGAAAAAAAAGTGCCCAGCTTGGATGGTGTGGTGTCCACAACTTTAGCAGGAGATCGATAATTTAACAAGATAAGAGGAGAGGCCCCACGGGAGAGAGGGATGGGCATGCCAGAGGCTCCAGTTCCAGCATCCTGTGGAGTCTGCGGGCTTTAAGTGCAGGTTCACAGCAGGAACCGGGCACAGGAGAAGATGCTCCATCACAGCTCCTCGGGCCCTGAGGGAATTTCCTTGATTGAATTTTGGAGGATGAAGCCATTGCAAATGGCTCTTCATCACTCATGAAAGCCATCTAATGAGCCTCCCTGCTTTGATTAGGGCCAGCATTTGCTTTGGAGGACAGCAAATGGATAATACTATTTCCTGGGAAAAATGCTGGCATGGAAGGACATATTGCCTTGATTAATGCTATTGAGTCATGAGGCTGCCCAGCAATCCTGGATCCAAATTCCCAGCTCCCACCACCACAGCAAACAATACCTAATTTTACATCTGCGGAAAAGCACTCGGAGGCGTGTTTAGAAAATAGACTCAGTGGGATTGGACTTGGGAGCTCACACAGTGAAGCACACAGAGTCCAGGAATGCTGAGGAATGAGTAACTTACTACAAAATGAAGCCTCTTCTGTGTCCCCACACTCCTACCTGAACACCCAGCATGTGCCAACAGTTGTTGACGTGGCTGTAAGAAACCACTTCATGAAAATCCAAGAAATACAAACGCTGCTGCTACAATTAAAGGGCAAAGCTAGATCCTCTTTTCCCTTTGCCTGGTACACAGAAACAAGGCATAGATTCCAAGAGCCACGTAACTTCCATTCCATGGAAGGGCTGTGATATTACTATGCATTCACACGGGGCAGCTCAGACAGCCAGGCATATTCAAGCAGTGGCTTCAAATATTTAAGAACACAAGATACATGGCGGTTTGTGAGACTCAGATTAACTTGCAACATGAGTCACAATAAATAAAATATTTATCTGGCACTTTCCCCTCAGCCATTATGCATTACAAAGCAACCAGCCCCAATAGAATTATATGTCCCAGATTATCTGAGTATTTTTTTTGCTCCAGCGGGGACAGAATTGAATTCTTCACCTGATCTGAGCGGAAGAGGAACAATGTGTACAGCAAAAATGTGCAGGGAGAATATGGGATCCATACAGAAGGGGCAGGAAGAAAGCCCCAGGTGTTAAATGTGACACCGATAGCGCCCTTTAATATTGAGCTGCTAAGTTTCTGTACAGTTTTACTTACAACCAAACTCAGGACCTGAAAATTATGAAGCAGCATCAGCATGTTTTGTCACTTTTTGCAACCAATCCTGACTGTTATCCATGTCACAGGATGGAAAGCACCTCCTCCCAGCTTGGTGTTTTTACTGTGAGAGGGTTTTTACTTTAAGAGGCAGGTCCCTGGGGGCTGGTTCCCTTACCGAGTGGGCACGGGGACCTCAGTGAGCGCTCCCAGCATGACGGCCTGCTGCAGCCGCACGAAGGCGATGAAGGGGCTCTCCAGGAAATCCACCTCGCCCACCAGCACGTTGGAGGCCTCAGCGTCACGGGGCAACTTCTTCATGAATTTATTCTTCAGCTGCAGCAGTGAAAGAGGAAGGAAAAGAAAACTGAGTGGCGTTAGGCATGTTCTTCTCATCTCTGCACCTCTGTACTGTAAGTGCGTGCGCTCCGCAACACACATCCTCAGGATGACAAAGGTGAGCTAATTCCAACTCTGGAGAAACGTCATCGACAGGGAAAGGGAAAACACCGCGGCAGAACGCACCGAGTTCTAAAAAATCAGCCTCTGCGAGACGCCTTTGTCTGAACTTGGGCAGCGGCAGAATTAATTTGAAGTTGGAGGCTTCTAAAAACCCTGCCCTTAGCTGGTTCCCCATCCGCCCCCTCTCCCTGGGTGATCTCTGGAGATGCTCTGTGTGTGCCTGGCAAAGGGTGAATGGAGAGGGAGGATGTACTGCCAGGAACACCAGTAGGGCAGGGGCAGTGGGGGGGACTGAACTGGGCCATGAATCCCTAATGAGCTATGCCAGGCAACTCAAGGAAGGACAAAAATGGAAAAAGTCTCAGGAAAAGGGATCAATTGATTAAGC
>JAWWES010000133.1:1646599-1668758 GCA_035583135.1 Lophotriccus pileatus | reverse complement strand
ACAACACTGCATGACACTGAGGTCAGTGCAAAACACGCTGTCCCCCTTCTCTTTCCATTAAAGTATATCTATTTATATCTATTTATTTTTTTAAAATATTTAATTACTCTGAACTCACCTTTCTGCTTTCATTATGTTGCTGTCTCCCTTTAAGGCTGTATCTACAGAAGGTTGTGATCAGCCCTCATGTAAGGACTGGAGTCATCCTCAACTGGCCAGCAATGCTGTGTTACCCAAATAATTTTCCAAAGGGGCCCTCATTTGCATTCAGAATCCCCATGGGACTAGGGAATGCTGAAAGACACGGGCAAAAAAAAGAGATTCTCCGAAAGAAACAACCGGGCTTTGAGAATAACCCACTTTTTGAACCCAGACAAAAGGTTTTTTGAAACTCGCACAGAGACCTCATTCAGCCACCAGTTTTCGAAGAGTTGGAATAAACTCACTCTTACCCCTCAGAGCCGGCAGCCTTCAGAAAGGAAGGAAGCACACACAAAGACAGTCCCTATGCCGTACCACAAACATTACCCTAGTCTAAGAAAGGGGTCAGATCCATGGAGACTCAGTACTAAAGGCCAATTTTAACTTCATTAATCCACTTTGGAGCTGCTCTTCCATGTTACCTGTCAGTGCAGTCACCTTCCCTGTTCCACCAGCTGCTGTAGCAGCGACATGTGCCCCCTGCGTGCTCCTGCTCAGTCCCACAGTCTCTGTGAACACTCATCCTGGGGTGCTGCAGGACCCTTGTAACCCTCCAGCAGGAAAAGGCTCAAAACTCCATCAGTCCCTGTGTATTTTCCCTCCTTTCTCATGGGTATCAGCAAGGGACAGTGTATATTGTGTCACTTCCTTCAGACCTTGTAAGAGTTTAACCTGCTGTTTTCAAGGGCTGGTACTTAAAAAGTGGAGGATCCAGTCAGAGGACTCAAAAATGCTTGTTCACCCTCTTCTTTGTCAGTGCTAAGGTATAGAGAGCCCATTCCCCAACACTCAGCTCCTCTCCACACACACTCTCAAGTGAAGGCTGGACCTGGAGTTTACCTGGTCCTTCTCAGGCTTGTCTGAGATGTCATTCAGGCTGGTGGAAGTCAGGTTTCGGTGAGCCATGGCTGGGCTGCCTGTAGGAATAAGGTCAACACAAGTTAAAGCACCCGTTTGGATCTGGTCAGAACACAGAGGCTCAGGCTACAGCAACACCTTTCCTTGGGAGGCTGATGGGGGGAATTCCAGACCCTAGCAGGCTGCTTTCTGTCACTTGATGTGGCACATGGGAGATTTAAGATGCTAATGCTCCATCATCTCCAACTCACAGCGTTCCTGTGACTCCCAGGACAGCAAAAGACTCCAATGACCTTCCATAACTCCTGCCTGTGGGAGAAAAAGCAAAGCAGCACTAGGCTGCTGACACTGATGGTGCTGGGTCACCCAGGACCCACCACAAATCCATCCCTCCACAGGGCTGGGACCTTGCAAGGGTGCAAATCCCTCACCTCAGCTCTTCTATGTGGATGGCATCTGCCCTCCTTAGCATCCCAGACATTGAACACAGCTTACACAGAGTGGAGAGTGGCAGCTCCTGGTCCTTCACATCAGTCCCTAATAAACATCTCCCTCGCTCCAGTGAGCCCATTAACTAAACTCATGAACCTTAAGCAATGCACTGATTAGAACAACGTGTGCACCACACTGACAAGACAAAAGTCACCAATTCCTGACACCACATTCACCAGGGAGGTGAAGACAATCCACAGAGACACAGCAGAATAACTAAATTTAAAAAAAAATAAACCCACCAAAACACAAACAACCAACCGACAAACATGTTTTGAGACAATATTGACTTGATATTCACACTAAAAGGAATGTCCAAGTTCTTAGTGCTCATCAGCTCCCAGCACAAACAAACTCAGAAATAAAGCAGCATCAGGAGTGAAAAATCAAAGGAGTGGGAAGAAAAAGCTCTGAACTCCCCAGAGCTGGGTTTTCTTTACAACATGGGGGTTGACTGAAAGTATTCCTTCTTGTGAGCCACCTGGAACCACACTACCTGCTGTGTGTTCCTGCCTTGTTCAGGAATATTGGCACACGGGCACAGCTGAAGCCAAGCACAATTAGATAAATCAGATGTTATAAAGGGCAGAACAGTCCAACTCATCCCTGAGAGATCAAGCCAACAGCCTATTTTTGAGGTTAATTTATATGGAAATTAAAATACTGAAACCGCTTTAACTGCCAAAGAATACTTCTCTAAATGAAAAAAATGCCACCGGAGAGCTTAGACCCCCCTTGGAATGGGAGCGTGGCCTGACCCACCTGCTTCATTCCAGATGAAAGAAAGAAGGAAAACAGAGTGAAACAGAGCAATGGAGAGGACAGTGGGGACAACACAAACAGCCAGAGTATCCCCATTCCCCATGGAACACATCCTTGCCCTTCCCACTGTTAGTGCAGCAGCAAGCGTTAGGAGCCCCGCCTGGGGCAAGTTTCCTCTTCCTCTCCTGGCCCCCGGCCCTGAGCCCACCCTGAGCCCTGCCCAGGACTTACTGAGCCATCCCACGCTGGGGCTGCGCTGCACTCCCAGTTCATCATCCAAGGTGCGTGTGGCCAGGCAGGGCACGGAGCTCTCGAGCGGGCTGCGTGCTTGTGCCCGGCAAGCAGGAGACAGGAGCAGCAGCAAAGAGCAGGAAGAGAGCAAAGGGGAAAAGTTAAAAGAAAAGAAAATGAAATTATGCAAGGAAGAAAGGCTGGAGCAGCAACAGAAGGGAAGCCAGGCAAGGAGAGAGTTTGACGTGCACAGTGCGGTGACCAAAGCCCAGATCCCAACATCTCCTCCACAGCTCCATCTTGGCAGGGCCGGAGCCAGCTTTTCATCCCTGGTGTCTAAAACTTAGGCATCTCAGAAGCAGATCTCCAGGAAGTGAGTGAGCAGCTGCAGCAGTGCTGGTGGTGCTGAGCAGTCTCAGGATGCAGCACCATCAGTAACAACAGGTTTTTGGCAACAAAAATCAGGTCACGTCCCTGTAAGAGCCAACTTCAAGCACCCTGACCCCATGTATACATACCCAGGCACACCAATCCAGGCTTGGTCTGCTTAGTCTGCAATGCTTCCAGTCGTGCCAGTACATACCCTGGTAGGGGTTTTCCAAGCGCTCTTTGGAAAACATCTCACTTCTGACTTCAACTCCTCTCCTCTGTGCTGATATTATTCAGCTGGTGCCATTATTAACTCTCTAAAGGGACTGAGGGCACAGTTCATGTGAAAAAACAACACTGAACTGACTAAAGCTGAACCCAGAGGAGCTGTGGCTGCCCCATCCCTGGAAGTGTCCAAGGTCAGGTTGGACAGGGCTTGGAGCAACCTGGTCCAGTGGAATACACAGAATAAAGACTTCAGAGAAGTTTTCACCTGCAGCCAGGTACCCCCCTCTCTGTGCACCAGCCAGCACTGTGCAGACAGCCTGCTATTTCAAGTCAGCTGTTTCCAAACCCCGCTGTCAGCACAGTGTGAACTAACACGGCTCAGGAGGAGTTTGGGTAGCACCCACGCAGTGATGGGACCGTGCCATTATTTATGGTGGTTAAACACACACACTTAAACACATCACAGTTTTCTTCAGCCTCTGCCAGCTTGGGTTTAGTAGGAGTTGATCGTTTTCTCGCTTGCCAAAGGCTCCCACAGGTGTTAAATTATACAAAATGCTGGCAGGCACGAAGCTCTGAGAGAAAAATGTCAAAAATGGATAGCAAATGTCATCACAGGAGGCTGGTAAATATTGATCAGGCAGACCTCAGGCACCTGCAGAAGGGATGGTGAGCACACAGACCATGTTATACCGTGGCAAAGCCCAAGGTGTGCCAGCTGGAGAGCTCCAGCCCACGTGTTATGTACTGCTCCAGGGCTCCAGGACAAGGCCTGTGCCAGGAAGGGACACAAACAACTGGTGCAAAGCCACTCAACAAAACCAGACACACACCTGTCAAAAATCCCTGCAGGAGTTCCATCAACATGAACAATCAACACATGTAAAAAAGAACATTTTGGAGTCCCTGAGACTTCAGTTCTTCAAGTGCTCTGAACTAAGTAAGGTACAGGCACCTCAGGACCTTCGAGAGCCACGGCCCAGGGGATATTTCCAGATTTCAGATCTAGCAAATAGATCCCATCCCTGGAAGTGTCCAAGGCCTATCTGGACAGGTTTGAAGCAGCCTAGTCTGGCAGAAGGTGTCCCTGCTGAGCCAGGCAGCAGCTATGCCAGGACCTAAAGCTGTTGCACCTGTGGAGGAAGATGCTCAGAGGGTCCCACAGACCCAGAGGCAGCATCAATATTGGATGGAAGTTTCACTGACACTGAAGTGAAAGCAAACACCTACCTGGAAAGGAACTCGAGGGAAATTTAGGAGTGCGTGGGGCTGGAGGCATGTGCATTATGGTGATTAGCCATGTTGAGAGACAGCTGCACTCCTGTTGGCCTCATTAAATTTTTATCTGTCTAAAGGACATGAGAGGCACTCATTGAAGCTGAGGTAGAACTTGATCAAACACGTTCTGGAGTTACTTTTTCATTAAAGTGTAAATAATAAATAACAGTAACAACTATTCATGAGGTATTTCCCTCTGTATGTCACTCTCGCCCTCTTAAAGTCTCAAAGCACTTGAGCTGTCATGGAATATAATGTGTTATATATAAACATCCCAAGTGGGGGAACAGAGGCAGAACAACATGAAAGGAGTGGCTGAAGGCCAGAGACAGGATAGAATTCCTAAAGATTAGTCCAGCTTGAGCCAGGACCCGCAAAAAGCCCTTTCAAACAAAACCAAGAAATTACTGAAATTGAAATCACCTAAAATCCAAGTAAAGGATGCCTGTCGCCATGAAAAACGAGCAAGGGCTGAGTGAAAACGTGAGGACTCATCTGGCCACACTGAGCCCTTCCCCAGAGACAGAATTTCCTCGCAGTGCTTCCCAGAACCCAGTCCCTCCTTGCAGGGATATTCACCTGGAACATTCCCTCGGTTCATGTTATTGCATGTTCAGGTTATTTGCTCAATCACTGTGTTATCAAGGCACATTGTACATGACAAGAGGCATCATCAAGAACAATAAATATTCTCCACAGACACATACACTCCTGTTGCAAAAGGAAAGGATGGTCCAAACTAGGAAATATTAATGAAGTGTGATAACAGGTTAGAGAGAAGTGTTAGGGTGAGTTGTAGCAGCAGAACGCAGCAAGCTCAGAGGCCTTTGGAGAAGAAAAGAATTTCTTCGCTTGCTTTTATTCCTGGGTATTTTAAAATGGCAACTTTTAGCCCAATTTCCAGGCTGCCACAGGAGACAGTTGAGAGGCTTAAAATTCCTCTTTTTTCATTACCGTAAGTAACAAGACCCCAAATCTCCGTGCAGGGGCAAGTACAGTCACTGTCCAGGCCTCTGTAGCTGTCTGCATCCACACACATCCCCACACACACACATACACATTTAGGGACACCGCTACCAACACAGCACTACCTGTTACACCCTTTTTAGAGACAAAAAGAGACACAGTCACGACACACACCACAAAACCATTTTAGGACGAATAAAGCAAGGTGGAAATCAGCTTTACCCCACTGGACAATGATTGTACAGCAATAAAGTGCAAGCTAGATGTTACTGCCAGGTCATTTTTGATTCAGAGTGCCACCGACACCGTCTGTTACAGACATGGAACGTGCATGGAAGCTTCATCTCTGCCCAAACATTTCAGCTGACCAGCCTTTTAGGTCCAAGCCCCATCAGAGTTTTTTGTAAATCCCTCTTTCCTGTCGCTGCTCCTACATCATCTCCTACACGCAGCTGGAAGGGCAATCCTCTGCCTTCCCCAGCTGCTGCCTCCTGCCCTCCTGTCCCGCTCAGTCCAGTGAAGATGTGGTTAGAGCGCCGTGCCAGGGCCAAAGCAGCCTCCAGAGCCCACTGCTGATGTGCCATCAGCATGGGTCTCACTACGCTACTCGGGGTTAGAGAAGCATTGTCAGGGCCACATGGTTAGTTCTGGGCTGGGTTGGGTGGGTTGCTGTGACAGGGAAGGCTATAGCCACTTAGCCTCTGCATTACCATTATCGGGGTTGGAAAACATCCTACTTGCACTGGAGACGGTCTTTCCAATGTCAGCCAGCGAGCGCAGGTTGGATTTCTTGGTCTGGTGCCGGTGCTTCCTGAGCAGCGTGTAGGTGACCTTGTCCTTCAGCTCGGGTTTCAGCAACCCCGTCTCGATCTGATTGTCAACGATCATCTCTGTGGCAGGCACAGGAAGGGCAAGGGAGAGGAGGGAAAGATCAACCACAGAGCTCAGAACTCTTCCAGGGAGAGCAGGGAGAGAGGGACAGATTGTTTTCACCCCATCTTTTTGAGGGCTTTGCTTGCCATCTCAAAACTAGGTTTTATTTTTCTGGAAATCGTTTTTAGACACTTCTTTTGAAAAGTAACACAAGCATTTCCATCCAGCGTGAGCCACCAACACACATGTATTGCACTGAGACTCCCTTCTACTATTTCCTACATGCCACAAATCCTATTTCAAATCACCTGCACCCAGAGTAAGCTGGTTCTTAGTTTGGGAAGGGAATCAGCTCTGAGCCTAGATTTTTGTGAAGAAGCTACAACTCCGTGGCAAGTGTCATTGTGCTCCCAAAAATCACATGGGAAAACTTCTACCAGATTCAACAAGGCCCGAGTTCACCTCACAGGCCCCCCAATAAAACCTAATCTCAGGATAGGAAAAAATGCTGGAGATGAACAACTAATTAAATCATTCACTTGCAGGACTGAAGTGATGGCAACTACAACCGGCAGAACTTGCTCTAATTGCCACAGGATGAGCTGCATGGCTTTGCCTTTCACAGAACCACCAGCAGAAAAGGCTCCCAGCCCCCTCAAAGCCTGCTCACTTCCCACCAATTCCCACCTTTCTCCTGCCCTATCCCAGATGAAAAAGGCAAAAAGGTCACCAGGTGCATGAAGGATCTCCACTGTGCATTAAATCTCACACAAAGTCATTCCCTGATGACTTGAATTCATGTGCTGTCCCCCGAGGGCAAGTGGCAGCTCTTATTTGTCTGCTGGTAACTTTTATTTGTGCTAATAATAAAAGTTATGGGAAGGGGGAAGCAGGACACAAATCACATTTACTAACTCAGTGAGTCAGAAAGTCATCCTCTGCGTGCTGCCCAAGAATTAGTGCCTCTCCAAATGCCTAGGGAAGAGACTAGTTGTTCCTCCCAAATTAGGACGAGGGCGGGTACATGCACGTAGGTACCTTTACACAGAATGTTCAGGAAAAGGTTGATTTTTGTAAAGTGTCATTTTTCTACAAGCTTTTCTTGTTCATGGCTTTGGTTGGTGATTTTTGGAATATTTTCTTCAGAACCTTCATTAAGTTTATCTTTTCCATCTAGCATCTTCCCTTCCCTCTTCTTGACATAACACAAACAACAAAGAGAGCTTTTCTCTGGAGTTTTCCTTTCCTGCGTGTCACTATCAGACAACAGCCAAAGTGATTGTGATTAAATCATCCTGGAAATCCAGTCCTGGACATCCCTACCTGTCTGATTAAGGGTCTGGACCAGCAAAAATACCCTGCTCAGGACAGTATCACAGTGTCACAGCAACAGCAGACACTGATGTGTAATTTAATCTCTCAGGAATTAGATTTAATTTGGAAACTGAAGTAGGAGATTGAAGGTGACATCTCGAAGGGACTTCAAAAGGCAATCTAATGTTTGAGGGTTTAAGGTTCCAGACCACGGACATCACCTGCTGCTTCTGAAGCAGGTTCAGTTTCAGCCTAAAAGTTCAGAGGTTTTGGGGGGGTTTATTCGGTTAAACTTTGCAAAGCTGTGCATTTGGATACACAGACACAAAAGCAAAGGAAGATAAATGCCACCACAAGCACTTACAAAACTAAGCTCAAAACTTTGCATTTAACACCAGTGGCAGCTTTTCTAATTCCAAGTCTTACAAACCAGTGCAACTCCTTGTATTTGATAATTCCATGCCAGGAGAATTTTGGCCTTCCTTCCTGAGAAGATAATTCAAAGCACTGAGGTTTTTTTTGGGGGGGGGCAGGCATTTCATTTAACTTTTCTACACCTCCTCAGATAATGGCTTTTAAACTCAGTATTTTGGTTAAATGTCCCTCCACTGGATGACTCACTTTGAAAGTTCATTTTCTGTGAGTTCTCACATGCCATGGGGAGCATGATCTGGCTCTCAGCAATGTCACCGAGCGTCACCCCAGGCCACAGCTATTTGGACTGCAAAAAACCTGTCTTCCACTTCTGTGGGGTGGAGCTCCGGCTGGTGCCAGGGCTGCTCTTCCCTCTCCCTTGCTGAGGAAGAGTGCCTCATCCTAAACACAGCCTAGGGCTTTCTAGTTCTCCCTCTTATTCCTTGGAGGATTTTTTCTTTCCCTCTTTTATTGAAAAAGCAGCACTTTTACATTAAAACCATCCGTACAGCCGTACCAAGGTTAAAACAATTGGTGGGGAAGGGCTGAGGGAAAGAACCAAGGCAGGTGTACTTACCCACCACCTGTGGGAGGGAAGAGGCCTCCATGTCCAGCATTATGGAGCCCTTCTCTATACACGTCCTCAGTTCGAACAAGCTGTGCAGGGACAAGGTGGCCACGTGCGGTTTGCTCCATCGCTCCCCACCTTGTTCTACCTTCTCCTCAAACTTGATCCACCTACAGAGGGCAGAGCAACAGGACTGGGTTAAAGCTGCTGGCTCCTTGCAGGGAAATAAATCAGCATTTCTGGAAATAAGGTGGCTTGTCCTTGAGTATCTTGGCAGTGCTGGTTAATGGCTGGACTCGATTGTCTCAGAGGGCTTTTCCAACCTTAAGGGTTCTGAAATCAGCCACTGCCAGAACTCCGCAGCATGGAATACTGCTGTAGCATGGAGAGGAGCACATCCCAACCATGTCTGAAGGTGTTCTCCGAGAACAAGTGAGCCACCAAAAGGACAAGACACAAATTGAGGGTCGCCTTCTTTCCCTCCAGCCATTGTTTAATGATTTAACCAAGCAGGTCTGAAAAACCCAGAAAGCTTATCTCTGGTGGACAGTGAGAGCAAAGGTTAAATCTTGGTCTAAGCAAAACACACTTTACACCCCTAAAACCAAGTCCAACTCCCTGGGCTGCAGCCCACCCCCACCTCCCCTCCAGCCTTGACCCTGCCCTTGGCTCTGCTGTGCCCAGCCTGGAGTCTGCAGGGATGGGCAGCTGGGACCTGGTCCAGACCTTTTCCCTTTACCACAGCACCCAGAAACAGCTTTGATGTAAAGTGGGGGCACAGGAGAAGGTGTTTCAATATCCCCTGATGGCAAAGCAGAAGTGCTTTTTAATCCCCTCTTCAGATGCATTTTAATGTATGTGGAAAATGAAAATTCCAGTGACTAATATAAGGGGATTACTAAGACAAAACCCACACAAACAGGTAAAGGTAAGGAAGCTCATAAATGGGTTCAAAAGAATATTATTAACAGCAAGTACATTGTATTTAATCCTGAAAAATGTATTACTTGGGGATTAATCAATTATGCTTTACAATTGCAATAATCTCTTTTTGAGACTTTGTTTTTTTAAAGCTGCTTTTTAACTCAAGCTAAAAGATTGATTTTCATCTCCAACTAATAAAGTTCTTCTAGTTCACAAAAAACAGGTGTTTCCTAGGACACCTTTGGGACCTGGAGGGATGCAAATCTGTGCATTTCTGGGGCTCTGTGAGACGTGGGACTGAGACACATTTACCCAGTAACAGCAGAAAGGCTGCAAATTACCAAGTGTTTGTCCTTCCAGGGAAAGCGGTTACTCACAACTATCAATATTTGCTTTCTGTTTACTTTTCTCACTGAAATCCACAATACCAACACAATAAAACAAATATTAGCCTGCAAACCTGGGTGAACTAATGCTTGCTCTATTCAAGGAATTACAGAATGGTTTGGCTTGGAAGGGACCTCAAAGCTCATCTAGTTCCAACCCCCTGCCATGGGCAGGGACACCTTCCACTAACCAGGTTGTGCTAGCTTGGGAATGCCTGCATAACAACGGTAGTCACAGGATACAAAGCAAAGCAGGAAAAGGCAAAGACTTGCAGAAGCTGGAGGCCCCAGCCTATTGTGAGGCTCAGTGGGACCTTCTAGGGACCAAGATGCCACTGTAGGGTGGGTACTGTCGTTCTACAAGGCAGGGAGATGGCAGGAAGGTGACTGGAATACAGAGAAAAGGAAATGACAGAACTGTGGGGTGGTGGACAGGTTTTTTTTTTTTAAACTTCTATTATGGCCTTTTATAATTATGTAAGCTGTGCCAGGCAGTACATTTATATCCTTCACCCTTCTACACGTGACAATATTAACACACCGTTCACACAGCCCTTTCTGCAGTTCTAGAAATACAAAATGAAGGATGCCTTCTGCCTCCCAGTTGGCAGAGATATGAGCTGTCTCCAGAGCACACGACCGTGCTGACGGCTCGCAGGCACAGGGTATCATTCTGGAGCCCACCAGGTGCACTGGGGACAGATTTTTCTTGCAAACCTCAGCCCTTTGGAGCCACTGCTGCTGATAGGTACCTAGCTCTGAAGTGCACAGTGCCAGGGGAGCCTTGCTGGGGCTATCAGTGCAGTTTTCAGGACCCAAGAGGCACAAGAGGGTGGTTTGTGCCTGTTAAATCTCTCCAGGGATGGGGATTCCTCTACTATCCTGGGCAGACAACCCTGAGGGTAAAGAAATTTCTCCCAATATCGATGCTAAACCTCCCCAGGCACACAACTTGAGGCCATTTCCTCTCATCCTATGACTTGCTACTAGGGAGAAGAGCCTGAGAGAGAATCCCACACACAGCTTCATGCAGCCCTTCTACCAAAGAAGTGTGAAAACACCCAAACCCAGAAAGTACTGAACTAATGACAAGAGGGAAGAAAAGCAATAAAGGGAGAAAAGGATGAACAACAAGTCAGAACTTAAAAAGGTGAAAAGTTGTTAAATAGGTTCCCCAAGTGATGGAGAAGTATAAATGAAGGAAGATAAGGGGGTAAAGGGGTATGTGGTGGAGTGGCTTATTAAACTGCAGGTAAAGAAGATTAAGGTAACCAAACATGGGCGAACCATGAACACAGACAGTGCCCTTAACAGCGGGAGGTGGGGAAAGAGCCCAGTAACCATGAAGGAAAAGGAAGAGCCCTAAGCTCACTGAAGGTGAGTAGGAATAGGTCACAAATCCAACCCAATGCCTCTTTCAGTGGTGTTTAGAAATAAACTCCATGTAAGTTGTGGCAATCAGACTCAAAACACTCCTTTTTTTTTTTTTTTGTATGGCTTTTTGACCAAAACAACAGCATCAAAGAACCCAAGCAAGGTACTCAAAGCAGGCAACCCCATCCAGCATTTAACACACACCTTGAATAACTTCTTCACGAGCAAAACCTTTAAGTTTCTTTTCCTATTTAAAGTTAATCCCATCATTAGGAAGGAGAGTGACAGCCAAAATTTCCCTGCTTGTGGCGTGCAGTGGGACCAGGCTCAAAAGCTACTCTGAGGCAATAGATCTGAAGCAGTTTTGACTCAGGCACCCACTTCAGGCAACTCCGGCCAGAAGTGTCCCCCTGTGCAAAGTCCGTAGTTGTCTCTCTACAGGCAATTGATTCCAATCAAACTGGCACTCTGTTTTTTTCATAGTTTTTGTTTTAAAGGAATATTTAAGCAAACCCTCAAATTCTCTCATTTATCAAAGAAAGGTAATTTGAAACATAGAGGTTCCTTTCTGTGGCTACTCCACATGGTCCTGCAGCACAGGTATTACCCAATG
Source organism: Lophotriccus pileatus (assembly GCA_035583135.1). Lineage (NCBI taxonomy): Eukaryota > Metazoa > Chordata > Aves > Passeriformes > Tyrannidae > Lophotriccus > Lophotriccus pileatus. The sequence goes on along the minus strand of JAWWES010000133.1, from coordinate 1,656,907 downwards.
GAATGCTAAAAAGGGAATTTGCCACGGGAGTCCTGCTGGCTGCCCTCACTATTCAGGGTAAAGAAAAAACAACGCACCTTGCAGTCTCCTTCCATTCCATCTCCTGTCCGTCGATGGCCAGGAGTTCATCCAGCTCGGTGAAGAGCTGTGGGGGCGCCGGGCTGTCATCTTCCTCGCCAAGGATGAAGCGGATGCGTTCGGCAGCGGGGGAGACTGCAGAGGTGAAAATACTGCGGTTAAGGGCCTGGGAGATGACCAGGGACAGGCGGCTCCTCTCCTTCCCCTGCTCCCCAAGGCCGTTCAGCTGTTTGTCCAGGCTGCCTTTGCCATCTGACATCCTCGTCGCTGCGGACGCAGGGGCGAGAGCGAGGGTGCCTTTATCTCCCTCTCTCTCCCCTTCCTTGCCTCTCACTGAACTTCTGACAAGTTCAAGCTGGGAGTAAAGTTCAGGAAAACTTGTCCCTTCCTACAGACCTTAACTATGTTACAGCAATTTGCAGCCCTTGTAAAAAAAAGCGCTATGGAGCTCAAAACCAATGTGCTCCACGGCGCTGCCCGAGGACCTGCCGCTCTCTGAGCAGCCCAGATCCTTCACCCCCTTTTTTATATGACCTAAAACCAGTTCCGGCCAAACCAACTTGAGGCGTGCTGGCACAGCATCCCATTGCTGGCTCTCCCCTCCCTCCCTGGCAGTCAGGTTTGGGTTGCCATTGGCCTGCAAGGCAGGCAGGAACTTCCACAGCCCACTGCTGGAAAACACAGGAATATTTAACAGGAGGGTTGTCTCATCTATAGATGAAGAATGCGACCCAATGCCATTTAGTCAGGCACCAGTGCACTTTAAAGAAACAACTGGTCCCAGTTGGAAAAGGCTGCCCGTGTAGGGAAAAGTTTAACATACAGCACAAGCAAAGTCCATTTGCATTAAGAGCTCAAGAAAAAGGAGCAGAAACCCCTTCCTGGCTAAGAACCATGTGTGATTCAAAATTCAAACCCACGAGCATCCCTGTCCACATCCTGAGGCCTAGGGGCATCTCCCAAAGGCAACCAAAGCCCACGCCATGCAGTCACCTTGCTGGAGGACTCCTTGGGGCCTACAGCCTTTTTCTGAGGGTATCACCTTAAAACAAAGGTGTGGCCATGGGAAATTTTAAGACAGGCATCCTTTCTGCTGGATGTTTATCAGCATTAGAGATACACAGCAGACTATGAACTTTGAACAGTCCTGCTTAAAAACTCCTTTCTTTTCAAAAGATCAGCTGGCTGTCTCTTGCAAAATAATTAATTACACCAGGTGTCCAATCACATTGATTTTTCCAGGGTAAACACAATCTCAATTTGCAAAGGGAAAAAAGGAACCAGTAGCAACCATGCCCTTTCCTCCTCTGTTTTTTTTCCTTAAATAAACTTTCATAGCTTTCTTCCTAAATTATTCAGCAAAGATTGATGCAAATTCATTTCTTCATCAGTTAGGGTAACATAGATAATACAGATTTCTTTTTGATTGAATGTATATTTGTGATCATAAATGCCCTTGGAATTCCCTGGGCACCCCAGTACCTTGCCCAACTGCTACAGCAGCCTTCCCATCACGAGGCATTCATCTTCCTGCAGGCTACAGAAGGGCTGGAGAGGGACTTCTGACAAGGGCCTGGAGTGACAGGACAAGGGGGAATGGCTTCCCACTGTCAGAGGGCAGGGTTAGATGGGATATTGGGAAGAAATTCTTCCCTGTGAGGGTGGGGATGCCCTGGCACAGGTTGCCCAGAGAAGTTGCGGCCGCCACACTCCTGGAAGTGTCCAAGGCCAGGTTGGACAGGGCTTGGAGCAACCTGGGCTAATGGAAGGTGTCCCTGCCCAAAGCAGGAGGGTAGCATGGGATGGCAGAGTACCTGTACCATGCATGTTCCATCGTCCTCTGGCTGAAACTGCACTAGAGACCCCCAATATACTTCTATATTCAAACAGAATTCAAACACTGCAAATAGAAAACAAGTAAACGTCCATCCTATTGCTTCAAAAAGCAACGGGGAGCACAGAAATGGCTGGTACAGGGAAGAGGCTGTAAGAGAAGGGAAGCACAGCTTCTTGAGCTGATGAAGGCAATTGCTGGAGCCAATGGGAAAACTCTCTCTTTTGAGTCACTCTGAAGTGGTTTTATTACATGGAAATGTTACCCTGATATTCCATCCCATAACATGTCCATTCCACAACATTTTACTCATTGAACCTGGGTGCCCATCACCCAACACCCCTTCTTTCATTCCTTGCTGTAATTTGCCATTATCCATGTTTAGCACCGATGATAAGGTTCACAATCCCATTAAGAGGTTTGCTGGGTCACAGGTCCCTGATGGCTCGCTTGACCACATGTTCTTTACTGCAATTCTGTGGGTTAATGGGCCGTTTATGGGTTGTTTATGTGCTCTCTTTAGCAAGGAGAACATACTTTCATCCTAATCTCTGGGCGAACACCTTATGCTCCGTGTGGGCTTAGGGACTGGAGAGTCATTAACCCAGGGGGTCACCCCTGGAGCCCTCCCCTGCCCGACCTTTCGAGTCAGCCTGCCCCAGCCTTGGCCATCACCTTCGCTTCCACCTCATAAGTGCAGTTCAGGAGTTGCTGGAACCAGCACTGCCGATGCCAGGAGCAGCTGCTGCTGCTTAAACTGGTTTATATGGTTTTCCTTGCTGTCTCATTCAAGAAAAGAACCTGATGGTCAGCAGACAAATGCAGCAGAGAAAAGGCTAATTCAGAGATGTAGATATCTGGCTGGGGTTATATTTTTCCCCTGACTGGGAGAAGAATTTAGATGTGAATTGTAGAGGGTAAAATGCTCCAACACGTAATGCCATCCATTGGGTGATGTCTTTCACTTCCCTCTCTTCCCTTTCCTGATCTGTTCAGCCACACGTGGTCCAGGAGGCAGCTTATAAAATCCATCACTTACAGAAGGGAATGAACACATCAGCAGTTTCTCGTAGTTCAGCTCAGGCCAATTCTGAGTACAATGTATACCCTCGGGTTCCCAAAGGCAAAAATCAATCTCCATCAACAGAGAGGAATCTCAGGGAGCTCGGAAATAGGGAGAGACACATTCTAGCACGACAACCTCAATCAGGCACAGCTGAACTTCCCAGGCCCGCTCCAAAAATGGCTCTGGTGGGAGCCCTCCCTCGCTGTCCAAGGCAATGGCAGAGCCATACACGTAAGTGCTGGGGGGCTTTGTGGCATCGGCCTGTATCCTAAAGTCACCTCCTGCTTCAGTGCCAAGGTGATGAATGGAAGGTGGTTTCAGCCTGGCTCTCTAGGTGTATGATGCTGCTTTGGGATGGGGGAACTGAAGGTACCCATCTGTGTTGATGTACAAGTAAAACAGCCTCTTCTCCACTCAACCAACACGGTTTTCCTCCTGCTTTTTCAGCGTGCTGTTACCAGGGACACCTCTAAAGACCCTTGGGACTGCAGCTCAGTCAACTGCTTCCTCCACCCAGGGCCAAAGGGACCATTGGGCACGAACTTCTCTGTTACTTCCAAGTGCATTGGCAGCTACAGAAATCCCCGAGAGACCTGGTGCAAATCCCTGCCCAAAGCCTGTGGCAATGTTATCGAGGAAGGCTGTTTGTCAAACGGGCTTTCCAAGCAGGCTTATTAAAACAGGACATGATTGTGCTCCTGTTCCTTTGTGGGGCCGCCCTACTCGGCCTAAGCTCAGTTGAAATCCATCCACAGTCAGAGCAGTGAAATGCTTGTGCAGACACTTCTACCACATTTAAAGTAATTTTTTCTTTCCAAAATTCATCCATTACCCAAACCAATTCCTGGAGCACAGACCCTCCATGCTATTCCCACAGACTGGTCTTTCCCAGGGTCCCACAAAGCCCCCCCCCGGTGGTGATCCGCTCTCCAGCTAATCATCCTAAGCAAGCGTGAGAATTTCTCTTTTGCTTGTTTTGCTGCTTTGCTTAGGAGCGATTACTTTTTGACCCCGCGCTGGGGCGGGCTGGCTGGAAGGCAGATTAGACTTGTCCACAGGCAGGACTTGGCGGCCGGGAGGGAACGCTCCCCACGCCACCAGGATCCCACCCCAGCCACTTCTTGCACGACTACGGGGTGCAGAGGATTCTACTTGAGCTGCTTGACACACCTTGAAGCAAATATCCCCCCATGCTTCAGTCCTGCCCCTTCCCAGACATAATGAACAGCATTGACTGGCTCTGGAATAATCCATTTTTGCTGGACTATTAGACTACATGATTGTACGTGTTCTGCTGTAAGCTCCTCTGCAGCATGTGGCATATATTAAGTCTTTGATCTGCAAAAAATCTTCAGTATTAGACAAATGCTTACTAATACCATGTTCCCTCAAGTGCCAGAAGAATGGCAGCGTTTACGCAACAATTTGCTGAGCATTTCCAGCTCCCTCGGCCTTGGGTGCTGCCAAAAGCTATGCCTACAGAGACTTCACTGAAACATTCCCTGGAGATACAGGGAGAGAGAAAGGACCCTTCTTCCAAATACATCTCAAATTAACTCACCTATAGCAGACAACTCATGGGGACAAGGTGTGATATGTGAATAATCAGTCTGGGAACCTTCTAAACGAAGCCAGGATCACCTCATGAAAAGTTGGTGATCATTATCCTGAAAGGCAGTGCCTATAGAAGACGACAGATTGCCAATTCCAACCACATGGCTATGATGGAGAGACCACCATATGCTATATTCCAAGTCCAATAACGAACTTTTTGCAGCGTTATTCCACTTGAGGGAGACTCTGCCTTTGAAAACTGCATGGTTTTTTCCAGCTGCAAGCCAAAACCAATAATATCTACATAACCTGCCAGGAGCAGAGGCAGCTGCAGATTCCCAAGGAAATGGGTATGGATAGCCTCCCACAGACACGATAAGCCAGACTGAATATTAACAAAGCAAGGCTCTGCCTGCTCACATCAATACCAGGCTCCTGATTCCAAGGCTGTGGAATCAGGTGTACATGCACCACGCAATTCTCTATGGGGATGCCAGAGCCAGATGTCACAGCAGTGACTGGCTCCCAAACCACTAGAAAAACTGGAAATTTCTCTTTCATTATCACTTGTTTTTACATTTTCTAGATTCTCTAAGTGCCATTTTTAATGGTATCAAAGGCAGTGATGCCTTACTTTTATGAACCAACTAGTCCATAGGCTGTGCCCTGTGTCAAATCCTACTGGTTACAAAGCCTGATACAAACTACATCACAAGCAATTCTTTAAAAAATATGGATAACAAAGGGATTTTTTTGGACTAGTCCTGGAGATCAGCCATCTTCCTTTCAGTTGTGTCAAACTGCTACGGCAGCACATTTTTAAGGAGCTATTCCTAAGCAGTTGCCAAGAAGACGTTAATAAAGAAAGAGCAGCATCTAGAGAAAGCCTGGCTTTCTTTGGAGCTCTGCAACGTTTCCCGCTGCCACACGGATAGGGGATGCTGTCTGGCATCACAACTCCCTTGGACCTGAACAACAGTCACGTCTCCAGTGAAACAGAAGCACAGTGGCTGCCACACAGAACAGAGTTCAAAAATCACTCCCTAATTCTCACCATTTTCCTTCTTCTTTGGCGCTTCCCCGTTTCCCTTTTTAAAGCAGTGTGGTTTTCAGTGTCTCCTGCAGAGAGTGGTGCTGTCCACCTCTCTGGAATCCTGCTGGGTCCTGTTCTGGTATCTTAAACATCGTAAGATCACTCAGGATCACGCACAGCTCCTGCCGTACCTCCGTCAGCATCAACCGCACCACGTGGGCACAAAGCAAATGCTCCCCACAAGACAGCCCAGGAGAAAACTCCTGCGCCTCTGGTGAGCAAAGAAACTCCACCATTTTCTTTTCCAACCCTGCATTGTTGCTCCCCAAAGAAAATTTTACAGCTGGTTTGATGTGCTGCAGTCCCTGAATAAGTGGTGTCATTTCCTTTCATCAGCCACAAGCCATCCTGCCAAACTATAATTCAGTTTATCACTGATCACTTACCTCTTTTAGGTAATGGGGAGGGTACAGGGACATTTTTAAGGACACAGCTACAACAACTCTGGGCTCTTTTCCTGAGTTTAAGTTTCCATGCAGTGACAAGAAGAAACTTCCCTCTCTGTGCTTTCCAAGCACCCCTCGGGCTGCAATGGCCAATTTTCTGCCTATTAAGCTCTTCTCACAAGCAGGGTTTCATCACTGTCTATTTGTCCCGTTCAATCAATCTCCACAGCAGCTCAGACTGCTTCAGCACTTCTGGAAGTCTCCTTCGACGGGGCTCAGCAGGACAGATCCCACCCATGGAAGGAGGAAGCCACGCGCAGGCGGGTGAGGATTTTCCCTATTTATTCCCTCTGCTTCCGTGGGTGCCAAGCCCTTCGTCCCGTGTCTCCGGCTGCAGGGGAGCCCACCTCCATTGCCAGGCAGTATTTCAAGAAGAACTGAATGTCCCTGGCTCTCTGGCACCCACACCTTTTGCTTTCAGCTCTTTTCATCCAGTCCCCTGTGTTCTCCCTGTTGCCAAACACCTCGGCCACGCCAGGCATGGACAGAAATGTGGGTTATTATTCCTTACCATCACTGCAGGGACCAAGTCGGGCACAAGAGGAAAAGACACACATACTGGGGAGGGGCCTGTAGGTTTGTATTTCTTCCTGATCACCTGCCCCACTTCAAACTCCAGGCAGGAGAGAGAAGTCACAGTGTAAATATGTATTTTTGTAGAATCCCAGAATGGTTTGGGTTGAAAGGGACCCTTAAAGAACATCACTGGGGATTATTCCAGTGGCTGATTGTTCCCATTGTGAAAAATTTTCCTCTTGTGTCTGATCAGAATCTTTCCAGCAGAAAGCTGCACCCATTACCCCTTGCCTTTTCCACAGGACTCCTTGTAAAAAGGGAGTCTCCACCTACTTTTTCATATTGAATTTGGTAGCCTAAATCCAACTGGAGCTCAGGAAGCCACCTTGCCTTGACTAGCAGCAGGAGGAAGGTGCCAGCCTCCTCTGAGATGCTTTGAAAACAGCTTTTCTATTTTTCCACCACCTTCTGAAAAGCTTCATTCAGTGACAAACCGCCCTTTTGGCTCGGAATGTTTAACAGCCACTTATCTAAAAAGCTGCAAAGCCAGCCTGAGAATCCAGACAATGCTTCCATTGACTGGGAGAGGACCAGGACTTGGCCTGACAGGGTGGTTATAAAACCAGTTTGTTTCATGTGTGGATGCTGGTTTTCCTCACATTCCCCTGTTGCTGCAAATCAAGCTCCATCAAGTAGCTCCAGCTCTACAGACCGGCCCTTTGGGTGCCTGCATTTATTCCATATTTTACATCTGATAGAAATGCTGTTCTCAGCACTTCCCTCGCTTGGCATTCCTGGAGATGCTACAACCATCCTGATGGGATTGTCCCTGTCAGTGAGCAGCGTGGCAAAGCAAAGCTTTGGGTGGATAAATCACTCCTCCAAGGGCATTTTCTTTTTCTCTCCGAGTCAAGACAACTCGGAAAAGGGCTCCTGCAATGGCATTTCGGGAGCAGAAAGACCCTATTGAGACACAGGCACAATAACCAGTTTCGCCCCTGCCTTTAAAAATTAACCACCATTAACTCCAGGCTCGGCTCAGTTCCAGGCTGCCAGCAGCACACTCCTTCCAACTGGCTTCCCAGAAACTCCCGATTCAACTTGTTCTCTAAAGCCTGGTGACATTTGGGCAGCTCTTGCTCTTCACTGGTTTCCCCTTGCAACGGCAAGTGGAGTTCAAGCTTCTGCCTCTTTTTTCCTCTGAGCCTTCCTCTGAGCTTTTTCCTCTGAGACTCACCCCCACCTCCTTACACAAGCACTAAACCTCCATGGAACGTGATTCTGCTAGAAAAAAACCCAGTGGATTTGCTGGGGTCTCACCCTCACTGGAAGGTGGTTTTACTGCTTTAAGCAAATCTCTGTAATTCAATCAACCAAACGTAAGTATAAAATATTTCCACTTTTAGGAAAGGAACACAAGCGGGATCTATACTGGCAAAATTGTGTGCAAGAAAAATAAAAAACCATTATCCAGTGGATTTATCGCGGAAAAGTAAGCACAGGTTGGCTTTCAGTAAGTGACTGCAGTGTAATTAAGATACTCCAGGAAAGGCTACTGCCAAAACTGAGGGAGGAAGAAAGTGAGTTCAAACAAACTCAACTTGTTTTTTCACTGAAAAATGAGAAATCTGGTATCTAGAGACACATTTGGAGACTCCTTATGGAATGCAACATGAGCCACACAGAGAGATACTTTTACCAAAACAACAAAGAGGCTGTAAAGCGGTAGAGAAGCACAAATACACAGAACAAGGAGGCAAAGCCACACTTCACTGCACGATTTAGGAATATCTGGGTCCAACACAAGCTGAGGTCAAAGCAAAAATACCAAACTGAAAGATTCCACTAAAACCTGGAAGATAAGTACAAGGAAAGTGAATTATTTAAGACCATTAGCAGCAGGAGCCTGAGGAGCAGTGGGCGACCCGGACCACCTCGGAGTGAGACAGCCAATTAAGAGGATTAAAAATGGTGCAGAAGAGCAAAGCAGCTGCTTCATGTGAAACTCCAGCACACAGGTGGGTGGAAAGGCACTTAGCCTTTTCCAAAGGCTAACGTTGGAGGCAGAATGAGGAAGAGAAGATGGAGTGAACAACAGCAATGAGTGGCCAAGTCCCTTGTGCTTACACCTCACCAGGTCCTGCCCAGTCCTGAGGTTTTTGCCAGGTCTGGGATGTTTTGTACAGCCTGAAACCAAAGAAGACCATAACCAACCCACAGAATCAATCACCAGGAACTCGTACCCAACAGGACACCACCTACCACCTTTCTGCCATTTCTTTCTAGACTCCAGGTTCTGGAGGTTTTCACTGCGGTTTCCAAAGGTGTACAAGGTTATCATGCCTTTATTTTGCTTCCACAACTAAAACCACATGGGATCTGAGCTGCCCCAGACTGCTGGGACTTACCCAGACCAGGGTGGCTGTAGTTAAAAACAAAACCATTAGCAGAGTTCTCTGAAACTCTATTTAGCAGATTTTTTTTCTTTCTTTTAAGCTCCTAAATGCAACTTTAGCAATTATTGGTTTATGTAATTGCCTAACATTTAATGTTTACAGACACGTTTTACAACTAATTTACATGTAGTTCACTAAATGCTTTAGGGTTAATTGGTCTTTTGTCGTGCATTAAGCAGCTTGTTAATTATTAGACACTTGGGAGGAAAATACAAGTAGGAGGTCAGTTTGGGGATGGCTTGGACTGACCTGAATGGCTGGGGGGGATTTTTGCATAAGCACTGACCTTCCTAATGGTCAACCCCCTGTGTAGCCCCAGAGTGGCAGGACATAGTGAGTGGTGTCTTTCACAGGGTCATGTCACCTCTTATGTTCTACCTCTGAGGAAGAGGATACAACAGAACTCACCTCCTGCCTGTGAGGGGAGGATAAAACCACAGGAAAAGAGAGAGAGAAGGTGCAATTCCTTGCAATTGGCAAGAATAATTTTGTACCACCTGTGCTTAAAGGCAGCCCCGGGAGATCCAAGTATTCTCTGCCCCGAGCATCCAAAGATATCCATGAGAGGGAAAAATAACCACTGTGCCTCCTTGGGGCTCTGTGACACCTGCACTTCCAGCTAATGACAGAGCACTCCAGACGCAACATCACAACTTAGAACCCAACATTAATACCTTAATTAGCAAGCTGGCCCTGCTTGGAGCAGAGGTTTGGAGCTGCTGATGGTGCATTCCAACCTCATTTATTCTATTCCAGATAGCTGATCTCCACTCCAGCCATCCCATCTGCTGCCCAAACCTGAGTGCTTTGCCAGGTTTTCAGAGCAACTTGTAGTAATGAAGAGAGACTGGAAACCCCATGCTGGGATTAATGATCTGCTTGGCATCGTGGTCTGGAGGATGAGATCAGAAATGAAAGGAACAAAACCCCAATGCTGTATCAGAAGATATTTACAAACAACAAGGGCTGCCCCAGCACCATGAAGACCAGAGGAGAACAGCAAAACGATTCCCAAAGCATCACTGCTTCACTTGCATTCAGGGAATCAACCCTGACCAACGCAACATGGAGGCAAAATCTACCTCTACTTTATAAATCCCTCCTCAAGCACAGAATTGGCTTCAGCATCTCAGCATCAAAAGCACTGAGCAGCCAGCAGCACAGTTGGCCTTTAAGTCCAGGACTTAAAAAAAACCCAAACAGTGGGAAAAAAAATAAAAGAGGAACAAATGAGCCAGGTACCAGCAATAATCTTTTAAACAACT
>JAWWES010000133.1:1634607-1646499 GCA_035583135.1 Lophotriccus pileatus | reverse complement strand
AAGTTGCTTTTTGAAAGTATAGTAGAAGTATATAAACACAAGGTCTTGAAACACAGAACTGTTAAAATACAGTAAATAAATGCAAAAAGGCTGTGGCTTCACTGGTGCTCAAATTTCAATGCACTTGTTTTAAAACACAAAATACTTGATTATTAAGAATGACTTAGTGTGTGGCAAGTTTCTGCAAACAATTATTATAACTCCGCAAAGGGTGCTGTCGCTTTCCTCCTGACCACACACACGCTCCAGGTTTAAGAGTGGCAAGAGGGAAACATCACCCTTCCTCAGCTTTAGTGCCTTCCCAGCACTTCAGCCTCTCATTCATCCCCCCTTCCCTGTTGGGATCAGTGCTCTGGCCTTGAACCACTCTGTTTTGGTGATTCAGCTCAGTGCACAGCCATGAAACCAGTTAGATGGCCCCAAAACCAGTTATAGTTATATGGGCAGGAAACCAGTTAGCTGGCCACCAATGATATGGGGAAGGTAGAAAGCAGTTGGGGTGCGACAGGAGCCTCGTACACGAAACCGGCCTCTGACAGAAACTTGAAGTTTGGGATAACACCCCATGGAGCTGTTGAATGTTCCCAGCCCAGCTGCTGGGCCGGGCTCGGGTAATGCCGAGGATATTGAAAGGGCCCTGTCCTGGTGCCAAGCACGCAGCTCCCATGACAAGGGTCGCTTTGTCTCGCATCCCCTCCACCTCCCAGCACATGGGAAACTTCAGAAATTCCCTTGACGAGGAGAACAACTAAGCCGAGTAACTTGGAATTACAGGCTTTCAAGGTTAGTTTGCTGCCGGAGCCAAGACATATTTCCAGTGCTTCTCAGGACTGAAAACAACCTCCTACTTTTAATGACTTGCCTTTTATCTTTAATAAGGGATTAGGAGCTATTTTTCCAGCTAATACCTTAAAATCCAGATAATCATAAAAGCAATCAGTAATACCCAATATATGTTAATTACTCATTTTCTTCTCGTCTCTGGCTGCCCTGCTGTCACTCACAGACATTAATTTGTCTATAATAAGGCTGCAAATCAAAACCAACAAAAGGCTTCAGGTCCTCCGGGGAGTCACAGGTTTAGACTTGGGGGATTAACCACAGATTATACCTGCAACGACAGAGAGGAAAACAACACTGCGGCCAAAGAGGTGCTGAACTATCCCACCAGCCACTCTCCTATGCCTGGACCTGCTCAATTCCCACAGGAGTCAAGTAAAGCACAGGGCTGATGTAAAATAAGGTAAAGGGGCACTGGACAAACTTGACAGCACTAAGGGGAGCCAAAGTCACACTCATCAAGTTGTTCCCAGTGAAATGTGACCCTAAAATAATTTGAAGTTTTCCATACTGAGCCACACTGGCCTTTCCGAAGAGAATTTACAGGAATAGCAGGTGTAGAAGCTTCACATTCAAGATTTGGTGCTGGAGTAATGATGCTGATCAGCACATTGCTCAGAGAGGTAACACTGTCTAATGACTGCAAGGGTTTGAAAAAAAACCCCTTTTGCTAGAAATTACATCAGTCCCCTTGAAAAACTCCTGTCAGAGATAGAAAACCTCAACTTTCTGTATCCATCAAGGAACAGCAGAGCCAGTGTATCCCTCCGCACAGCTCTCTGCTCAAAATCAAAGTGAAATGGGAAATCCTTACACTTTGTGACAAAGAGACACCCAGAAACCAGAGATTTGCACCTCGGAACTCAACTATAGGGATACAGCAGATTGAAGGAAAAACAGACATTTCAGGGAAACCTCGTCTAGCATGAACACAAGGCTGAGCTCTGCGGAAAAACAAATAAGCTATAAATTTCACACAGGTAGCATAACCCAGAAACAGCTTCACTGCTCACAACAGCAACATCTCTGCCACATGTCACCAGCCAAACCCTTCTCTTCCAGATCCTCACCTGCAGATCCCAGAATGACTGGCAAGCTGAGACTGGAGGAACCCACTGGACATCATCTGCTCCATCCCTGTGCTGGAAGCACAGCCTTCAGTAAAACACCCAGGGCCCCAGCAAGGTGAACCCTGAAACTCCCAGCAAAGGGGACTGCACCACTTCTTGCTGCATCGTTTGCTTTCATGGTGGAGAGTATTTTTCTTGCACCCAGATGGAATTTTTCCTGGAGCAGCTCCTACTCTCTCCCTCTGGTCCCATCACTGTGCACCCCTCTGAGGACCTCTGAACACTGGGAGGTAATGGGCTCCACTTGCTGCTCTCCTGAGGGCACTACGGCTACACGGACACGGCCAATTCCGTCCAAGTTTTGGGACTGCCCTTCTCTGTCCAGCCAAAACCTAATTCCACGTTATTGCTCGGTTCATTACCTTCCTCTTCACATCCCAGCAGTGGGCAGGAAGATCACAATGATGTGGTTGTCCTACGTCCAGTGCAAGATCCATTCAATCCCTGTCCCTTATGCTCAGGCTGGGGGAAGGAGGCATTGAGGCGAGTCCCTAACATGGATCAGGTCTTTGGATGCAGGCAGAACTGTTCCCAGGGAAGAGCAAGAGACTTGACAAGTTTCAGCTGTGACATTCAAAGGCCTTTCTACTGCCCACGACTTTGGGGTAGTTTGGACAAATTTTCACCTGAGCACTGCCTGGCACACACAGCCAACAGTTCTCATTTCAGCTGTCTGATGTAACACACAGGTGGGAACTTCTTTCCAGAGACGAGGATCACTAGATGATTTTTTTTTTGTTAAGTTCTTTGAAATATTTTCTAAAGTTTTAAATAAAAATTTATTCCTGCTTTCTATCCTCCTCCTCCCCAGAAGAAATGTGAGCTCAAAGTAGACACCTGGATGGAAAACTCCAGGCCTAATGATTACATTTTGGCAAAGACTCAAGAGTCCCCTATCACACAATGACAAGGAAAGAGTTAAGAAACTGGTTTTGAGTGATATTTAATGCATAGGTGGCTGAGATGTGAGTAATCTATCTCCCAACTGCTTCAATATTCAGACTGCCTTTGCTGTGACCTGGTGGTCCTTCTGAATTTATCCTCAATGGCCCCGAAAGTCTGAGTGCATGGTTTCCCCGCTCACAGAAGAACTCATAGCTCCTTGGATGCCACGAATTTCGAGAATTCCCTGGATTTATATGATTTAAATGGCAAGGAAAAAAAATGCTAGAGCAAGGATGGATGTATCCATCATTTATGTTCTGACCTCTGTGCAGCCATTTCTTCCATTCCTGAGTCCCGAATAGCTCTGCACTGCCCTGAGAGGAGTTTAATCAGCTTGTACCTCAAATCCAAACTCTCTCCATCATATTCCTGCATCTTTTCTGTTTCAAGACTGCAGCATTTGAAATATCGTCCCCCTTGCAAAATCACCCACAGAGGTGATTTCCTGCCACCCCAAAACACCTTCCCCCGTAATCTCCAGAGTCAGAGTCACGTAACCCTGGGAATCATCTGGTTCTCAGCTCTATTAATAGAGGCTGTGCCTGCAGACAGTGCCTGTGGCCAGGGCAGCACCCTGGTCACGTAACACGGTACGTGTCTCCTCGGTCTGGAGCGTGACGTGCCGATACTGCTCCCGCCCCGCCAGCACCCGCAGTTTTAATAACTTTTTAATATAATCTAATATTTTTAATAATTTTATCATTACTGTCAGTTTACATTATTAAATTATTCAGCTCATTAGAGAAATTAAATGTGAGGTGATAAACCAGGAGAATTCCGAGCTAAAAAGAAGGGGTGGGAGAACAGGGAACTCTGCTAGCTCATTAGCTCGGGTAATGCTTCCTTTAATTTCTAAAGGGATTTTAACTGGGGAAAACCCCCAAACACCATGTAGTTGCCCCAGTACAAATAAAAGCAGCCTCCCCCTTGGAATGGAATTTCAATTTCCATCCTCTCCATCTCCAGGTGGATATAACACCATGAACACCTGGCCTCAGCCATCTGCAGGCAGGCTTTGGACACAAGCAGAGCATTGGTTAGTATGTTCTAATGCACAAAGTTTAGGATGCTGGATACCTGCAGATTCAAGTATCAAACTGAACCAAGGATTTTTAGAGTGCAACTTGGCTACCAAAATGGAATTAGAGAAGATGTAGGGAAAAAGGCTGTTTTTCCAGGTGTTTCTCATCCTTATGGCAGTGAAGAAGTCATGGAGCACAGAACAGGTCTTGCAGACACCTGATCCCTCAACCCCAATCCAAGTTCTCCTGTTTGATTTTGAGATGAAGTCAAACCTTTGCCCACAATGCCTCAGATAGGAACAGTTCAGCTCACTGGTCTAGATAAAAAAAAGCCTTTCCTTCAAAACAGACTTGTTTTTTATATCCCCCAAAGAGACAGGAAATTGTGAGCAATAAACCTCAAGGATTTCTTTTCCAAGATTTGAAAGCTGTCCTCCAGTGGAGATTCCCATTTTAAGCACATGCTTTGCATAACTGAAAGAAAATACTTGACCTTGATAGGAAGCAAAATATTTCTTGCAAAACATTTACTCTTCCTTTTGCTGTGAAAAATCTGTCTGTTCTTCCCAAACGAAGGACATCAAACCCACATTCCTCAGAAAAATGTCACACCAGATTTAATTGGAGGAGGATGTTTTTACAACAAGTTCAGCGCTGACCTTATGTTTCTGAAGCTGTAGGCTTCTAAGAAAAGAGCATCTTCCCTTCTGCACCACGTGGTGCCTTGGATATGAGGGCTCTTCCAGAGCCAGGAGGATGTTCTTCACAGATCCACCACTTTCACATCAAGGATATCTGACGGAGCACCAAATACTGCCTAGTGCTGTCCCACACCCCTACAAAGGCCTCAAGCTCTCTAAGAATTTATACGCAGGCCCTCTCCTCGTACAACCTGAAGCCACAGCAGGAGCAGTGTCCACAGAATCAAGGAATAGTTTGAGTTGGAAGGGACCTTAAAGATCATCTCATTCCATCTGCATAAAGCTGACCAGGCAAAAACCTTGTGCCTTTCCATTTCCCATGGGCACAGAGTTCAAACACTTGCCAGAAACCCACAGTATCACCACGGCTTCCAGACACCTCAGACAAGCACAGGCAGCGAGTGAAACGGCTCCCAGTAAACACCATGTGCCTGACCCACACAGAGCTAAAGGATACAAAATTCCAGCAGATAACCAGAGGCTGCACATGCCAGCATCACGGGCTTAGACAGCTGCCAATTCCACAGCTCTCCCCTGGAAACCTCTTTTCCAGATGAAACCTCAGAGGAAATCCACATCCTCATTTCCAAAATGTGCTGAGGGCCAGCAGCTGTGGCCAAAAGGATCAACTTCCCAAGTCTCCAAATTTCAAAGGAATCCCAGAGTAAATACTGCACCTCTCTGTTTTAAGAAAATGGGTGAAAAGAAGTAAAAACACCATTTCTGGTCAGTCTCAGCCTCACAATTCCAAAGCTGTTGTAAAACAATCGTTCCTAAGGGTTTGAAAATAAAGAGCCACTATCAGCACGTATCACTGGAAGCATCCCACTGCATTCCTGTGATCCAAAACCATACAACCCCCCTCCCAGCCAGAAACCTGCCCTGTAGCTCCTTACAACTGCATATTAATATTATTTCACCTTCTGATGGTTCTCTCTACCTTCAAAGGGCTCCAAGCATCCACATTCCCTTTTTTACAACAGGAATTAACAAATTCTGCCCCAAAGCATCACACCTTCCCTTCCTCTGCACTGCTCACACCTGTCCCAAATTCCTTGGCAAAAATGGCTACAAACACGGGAACTTTAATTAATAGGGGTTTTTAGCCATTAAACGTGTGCTATAACCACTGTGGAGGGATGAAGCAAATGCCCCAGCACTCTTCCCTTTTTAGAAATGCACATAATTATGTTAACAAACAACAAAAGTATGAGATTAGTCACAGCACTGCAGCGAAAAGAGTCAAGTCACCAACCTTGGATTAGCTGGAGCTGTAATGAAGGCGTGCTAAATATTCTCACAACCCCAAAATAACATTCAAATGCACTTGAGGGTTATCTAGGGTCCTCCAAAGCCGTTGGAGTTAGCCATGGAGAGAGAATTAAGTTGCCTATAGGAAGGTCTGCAGGTTTAGGAAATCCAAGGAATGGATCCACCAGAAATTTTTTTTACCGCACACAATCTATCTCATCTTCTCCAGAAGAGCAAAGGAAAGCCCCTTACATCGTTCACAGGTATTATATCCACTTTTTGGGAACACAAAGGGGAAGAAAACACATCCCCAGCTTCCCAAATGCTGCAAGTTTCAGTTACAAGCTCCAACTGTTGTGAAACATGGGATGTCCTGAAAGCAAACCCTCTCCACAGCTGGTACCAGCTGCGAGCTGTGACAGCACACAAGTCTTGGCCTCTCCATAAGGAATCCAGGAGGATACGGCTTGCTAAAACCTGTTTTGCTTCAGTGATGGGGGAAGGAAGAATTAGGCAGAAGCTGGGGAACAAGACCTTCATCCACAAACCGTGCCCAGCTGCTGACTTTTCCAGTTTTTTAATACTGAATCCTCCAATATTTAAGAAGCACTGTACGTACAGAAAACACCGTATTCCTCAGGCACAGGTTTTGGACAAAAATCCACGTGTGTTACCACTCTCACACAGAAAAAACAGGGTATCTTGAGACTGGAAATGCAACCTGAACGCAAAGAAAATGTTTGCTGGAGCACGATGAACACAGCTGTCCAAGGCAGCTCCAGCCAGAGGGGCGACTAGGGTGCCGTGACCACCATCACCAGCTCTTGCCAGACGTTTTCCATGTAGGATAAGAGTCAGTACCCGACCTCCCACAACAGGTGGGAAGAAGCCTGGCTCACTTGTGACTGAAGGGGAAGGTCAGCAACTGCATCACCGCTTCCAAGGGGAGCTGCTCATCGCCCTAACTCTGACTTGAGAAAGATCCCAACCCATGGGAATGATCCTTTTTTACAAGTCCTTTTTCACAAGAGGAACAAACTACGAAAACATCTGACAATCCATTTAGTGACAGCTGAGTAAAAATAATTGGGAAAATGAGAATGCTCCTCCTAAGCACTGCTGCGGGAAGAAAGCCCTTTCACATTACTGCACTTCCAAAGGAAAAGCAGGACAAGCTGTGCAGAGACTGTGGCAGCTTTTCAGCGAAGACAGCCTCACTCAATCCTCCTGGGATCAATTTACAGCAAGCCCCGATGAGGGGGGAAGGCTCACAGCAGAGCCACACTTTGGGAAAGCTGCACAACTCCCAGCCCAGCCGGGGCAGTGGGCAGGGATCTGCCAAGTGCAACTCTGGTCCCATCTGTGCTCTGTTTCTCCCACTTGTGACCAAGGGAATTCTTTAGTCCAAAAGCGTGTGGTCCTTAAAAAGTGAGCTAAGTAAAGGGTAAAGGACAGGGAGAATTGATACCAGGAATAGTCCTGCCAGCCTGGCAGAACAGCCGAACAAGCTCCCTGAAATCTCGCCTGCTTCCAGGTTTCCCCACGTAGCCAGAGCAGCTCCAGCCCGGGTAACTATTTTTATCAGCAATCCACCCGGCACTTCAGCAGATGCTCAGCTTTAAATATGGCTTTAAATCTTCTTGAAAGCAGTCAGGCTAAATATATGCTCTGGGTTAAATTTGTTCCTGGTGCTGCCCTGGATCAGGGCTCTCGTTCTGCCCGCCCTGCTTCTATAGGTGCCGGCACAAGGTGTCCTGGCAGCCTGTCCTTGTCCCACCGCAGTCTCTCCCATCACTATAGCAAAGCAGGACCAAACCCTCAGAGGAGGTGATGCTGGAATGTCCCAACAATCAAAAATTGCTTGCATGCAACCCCAAATGTGGTTTTGTCTGCAGCTAGAAGCTTCTTATTTACTGCCAAAACCCTAAAGGAACCCACAAGACAAAGAGCAATCTCATTCCAAAGGCAAACAATTCATTACAAAATACTGCCTGTTTTGCATATACACACATATGTATTTTAAGTACACAAGGTAAAGGATTTGAAAATCTTCCCTCTTCAACACTGACACAGCTGGAATAAAAACCAGACTGAGCTCAGTAGAAAGCCCCCGGTATCGTTTTTCTGAGGCAGCTCCCAAGGCACACTGCCCATCCCATGACCTTTAGCAGTTCGCTGTTCCCCCCTCCCTCATCCACATATGACATGCATCACTGGAAGCTGCAAGATGCTGCAAAACCCTCGGGCCAGGCCAAAGGAAAGTCTAAATGACTCCGGGATTACTCTAAATTAGGAGTTTAGAGTGTGGGCTTGCTATCTGAACTCTACAGCTGACAAAATTAAACTGGGAAAAACCCCACATGAATAATGGAAATCAGCATATTCCATGCTCCCAGTGCTGTTTCTTTTGCCTGCAACCAGCAAACAGGATTCTACAGGCCATGACAGTCATTTTTATGAACAAGTCCATGCCCAAATAATCCCCATTTCTTGCAGCAGATATTAAACAACTGTTCTGGATGGCACTACTTTCCTGCCGCTAGGAATGTGGAATATGTTTCAAGCCCGGCTTTAATGCAAAGCCTAGACTAATCCCCCCGGAGAGCTTTAGCTGGCATTTGCCAAAGGAGCAATTGTTGCCACTAAATACATTTATACTGTTTGATGGTGAGCAGTTTCTTTCTGCAGTGTGAGCTCCCATTCCCACGATGAAATGCATGCTGGAATGAAATCACTTGCCTGCATTTCTTCTTTTGCTACAGACTCATCCTTCTGAAGTTTCCCATCCTGGGCAATTTACCTCGCAACAGGCTGGGACAAGAAAACCATGATATACAAAGTAGGCAGAAAAGTCCCACACAGATAAAGGGAAACCCAAATAAGAGCAAGGTCAACAAAGCGGGGTCAGGCATGTTCTCTAGGAATACCCAAAGCACAAGGCAGAGCCCGTGCCCAGCTGAGTCAGCACTCTGCCCAGGAGCAAGGAGCAGGCAGCACCTTCTCCTCAGCATCTGGAGGCCAATGGGTTTGCGAGGTGCCCCAGAAAGCTTTGAGAGGCCCAAGGACCAAACACCACGCACTGAAATCCTCTCACATTCATAAAACTCCTTCCCGGCCTCAGAGTTTCCACTGCCTCTGTGGACCTGAAACCACACAGTTCTGGGCGACTTTTCTCCCAGCCTGTGTGACACCCATCTCTGCCCAGATTTGGTGCCAGACACTTGCTAAGTGCCTTCACATCTACATCTTGTGGTTTCAGAACAGCTTTTCTGCCCTCTCTGCACCAAGCACACCATGTTTCACTGCCTCCAGCCAGCTCTTCCCGACTGCTCTTCAGTGCGTGTCCTTTTTTCCTGACTGATGACTCACACCATAAGAGCTACTTATCTGCTTGAAAGACACCACCACCCCTATCCCAAAGCCACAATGCCATCAGTGCTCTGTAGCCAAGGACCACACTGTTGCCACACCACTGCCAACTGCTGCCCTTATTTCCTGATTCATTAGCAGCATCATCCACCCCCCCACCCTCAGACTTCCCAGCTCCCACAGGGCCAGGCACTCTGAGCAGACTCCTGCGGTGATGGGTGGCTCTCTGGTGGATCACAGTGGAGCTGGGTTATCAGGGAGCGCCTGAAGGCCAAGCCTGGTCAGTCCCAGCGTTATGGAACTGCCCTTGGAGCAGGAATACAACAGAGGGTAACTGCTGGAGGTCTCCGCAGAGCAGGATGCTCAGAGTACCTCTCCTCTCATGCCCAGCCATGTCATTCACAGGGTTTTCTATATCCACAGCTCAGGGCCCAACCAAACAGCCCTGTTCCATCGGATGAACTCAGTTTCCATTACTATATTTAAATCTCTAGGTCTCCAGTTGGAAGCAAGGCTTGAACACTTCCCAATACCACATTCAGGCTGGGACTAGTCCATTCCTAGGTTTTCTCATGAAGAGCAGGAAAGGCTGTGCTGAGTTATACATACTTCTATTTCCACTTAACTGCTGAGGTCTACAGTGCCCTTCCAGGGAATATCCAAGCTGTAAGGAAAAGGCACCAAAAGGTCTCTGCCCTTTCAGAGACATAAATCTGGACGGGCAAATTCAAACACATCTATCCAGAACCGCTTACATTTTGGTTAACATCTGCTTTCCTCTCCAGTTTGCAGATGACCAAGCTCTTCCCTACGCATAATTTCGATGTACTTAACATCATTATTTTAAAGTTCACCCAGTGGGTAAGAAATCAGCAAATAAATCCAAGCAAAGACTCTCCCCTGCTTGAACAGATGTCGGATCAGGATTCAAAGCTGAGCAGAACAGCCCACAGCTCTCAAGGATTTCTTTTCAGATATCATACAGATTTATTCTACCAAATACACCATTTTTCTGGGAAATGGATGATGCTGAAAAAGTGAAAAGGAAATAATTTGCAATGATCAATGTCCCGGAGCTGAGGCCTTCTCTGCCCTATCTTGTTTATTTTTCAGGTTTATGACAAGGAAATTTCAATTTCCATTTCCTTTGGTGTCAGCTTTTTGGCTGCCAGTCCTTCAAGTCACAGCTAAAAGAGCCAATTTTGGCTTATCACAAAGTCAAAGAGATAAAAGGCAGAAGAGATAAAAGAAAGGCAGCTCTTGCCTCTCGTTAACTTGCTGTTTCTTCAAGGCACGAACACATTCACGACACAGCATCTGCTCCAAACTTCAGAGCAAGATCACCATTCCCAAAATAACCCCAGCAGAAAGAGAAATCCCAGAGTGGGTCCTTGGACACGACCCACAGCTGCAGAAGACTAAGCCTGAACATAGGCCTTGCCTCAAGAGCATTTGTAAGGGCATACTGAGGCTTGGTTTTCTTGAACTATGACAGATACATATTTATTTTAGGGTTCCCAGTTACACAAAGGCCACACTGAAGCAATGTCCACAGGGATGCAGAGAAAGTATTGATTTCTCTTTTTTTTTAATACTCCCATTTGATCATTCCAGCCTGCTGGCACTCAAGCAAAGCAGGTTTTTGGCCTCAAGATCTCTGGTTCACCCTCCACATGTTTCTTAATCATCTAATTCCCTAACAGCTTCCCCGTGCAATCAAAATTATCTGCATTATCGTTATGCCAGCTCGACCTGGAGGAGAAGATGAATGTGGGGTGCCAAGTGAAGAAGGGAAAGGCCCAGGAAGGCCTGGTATTAGGGAGTTCTGCAGACATCCCTACAACCGCTCTCCACGACTCTGCTAGAACGTCAATTGATCCCACTCATTAGATCAGCAGCATCTGCTGCCATCCCAGAGCCGCCATCTGTGCACTCATTTCCCAAACCCACAATCCCAACTGGAGGAGGTTAGTAGGTCACGGCCATAATGCTCTGCCCCTCCTGGGATGAGAGGAGAATCAGCCCCAAGCCACAGGAAGCACTGAGAGCCCTCTGCCACCCATCCCGACACTCTCCCGCCCCTCCCAAAAGGGGTCAAATGCCCCTTTCCAGGGCAAATGCCAGAAGTGACAGGCAAACCTGTCCCAGCTTTTCTGACAGACAGGAATTAAAAAATGGACAGGAGTCTCAGGAACAAGTAGAACAAGGATCACCATTTGAAACAGCCCCGACAGGAGGAGTTTGGTGAGATTCACAAGAGCCAACTGAAAACACAAAGTAGGGCTCAGAGAAGAAAATCCAGGTGTCGGTTATACTGACACCAGATAATAAACGCTTGTTTGCACGTACACAGGAACACAGAGCTTTGGGATGGCTTGTTCCCACACTGTCCAACAGATTTGCATAGAGTTTAATCCAAAAAGGACAGCTTTGCCGTGCCAAACATCACCTCCCCAAGTCAGCCAGAAAAACAGCTCTGGCTTCAAATCAAAATGCTTCTAAATGAGATTTTTTTCTTTCCCCCCACATGGTAAATTCCTTAGACTTTTCTGTCCCTTAGCAGTTTCACGTGAACACAGGGAACAGAATTAAGCAAAGAATTAAGGTGGCTTAGGTAATTATAGCGGCACATGC